>QJPP01001850.1:0-457862 GCA_003996215.1 Jaltomata sinuosa | reverse complement strand
TTGTTCAGGGTGAGACCAGACAGGCTACTCTAGATTCAGATAGGGTTCTGAGGGTTGATAGTCGCCTTTGTGTTCCGAGGATTAGTGATTTGATTCAGTTGATACTTCACGAGGCACATTGTACTAGATACTCCATTCACCCCGGCACAGCAAAGATGTATAGAGACTTGAGACAGCTTTACTGGTGGAGTGGTATGAAGCGGGATATAGCGGAGTTTGTATCTCGGTGCTTGAACTGCCAGCAGGTTAAGTTCGAGCACATGAGACCTGGTGGTTTGATGCAGCGACTTCCCATTCCTGAGTGGAAGTGGGAAGGGATTACTATGGACTTTGTTGTTGGTTTGCCTCGTACTTCTCATGGGTTTGATTCCATATGGGTGATTGTTGATAGGCTGACTAAGTCAGCACATTTCTTGCCGGTTCAGACTTCTTATGGTGCAGAGAGGTTAGCTCAGATCTACCTTCGTGAGATTGTTCGGTTGCACGGGGTCCCAGCCTCTATCATTTCAGACCGTGGCACTCAGTTCACATCTCAGTTCTGGAGGGCTATTCAGCAAGATTTGGGTACAGAGGTTCATCTTAGTACCGCTTTCCACCCTCAGACAGATGGCCAGTCCGAGAGGACTATTCAGATTCTGGAGGACATGCTTCGGGCTTGTGTTCTTGACTTTGGAGGTTCTTGGGATCAGTTTGTTCCCTTGGCAGAGTTTGCTTATAATAACAGCTTCCATTCGAGTATCGGCATGGCACCTTTTGAGGCATTGTATGGCAGGCGTTGCAGATCACCGGTAGGTTGGTTTGATGGTTTTAGTGCTGGGCCACAGAGCACAGATTTGCTTCGAGATTCCTTAGACCGAGTCTGAGTGATTCAGGACAGACTTCGAGCAGCTCAGAGCAGGCAGAAGAGTTATGCTGATCGTAGGCTTCGTGCCTTGGAGTTTAGTGTCAGTGACTTGGTGTTCCTCCGTGTATCTCCCATGAAGGGCGTGATGAGATTTGGTAGGCGGGGAAAGCTTAGCCCCAGGTACATTGGGCCGTTTGATATTCTTCAGAGGGTCGGTAGCGTTGCCTATCAGTTAGCCTTAACTCCGATGTTTTCACCTATACATCCTGTATTTCATGTTTCGATGTTGCGTCGGTATGTCCCAGATGAGTCTCATGTGTTGCAGTGGGATTTAGTTCAGTTGGATGAGGGTTTAGCCTTTGTTGAGGAGCCGGAAGCTATTTTGCCCAGAGATGTCAGGAGATTGAGGTCTCGAGAGATCCCGGTTGTTAAGATTCAGTGGAGGCACCGTCCAGTCGAGGAGGCTACCTGGGAGACCGAGAGAGATATGCGGGCCCAGTATCCGCAGCTGTTTGAGCCTTCAGGTACCCCCTTGACCTTGACTTTCGAGGACGAAAGCCCTTTTTAGTAGTGGATGATGTAATGACCCTTCCGGTCATTTCCACGTATAGGTTTTGAAGTCAAGCAAATCGACAAAAGTTATCGTAAGTTCTTTAACAAATTTTCTGAACTTTGGGTCAAATGTCTCAGGGATTTTCTCTCAATATATAAAGAGTTAGAAGTCCCCCGAAATACCAAATCGAAGGTCTACAAGTCTAGTTTCCAACGCACAAAACCTCACGTCCAACCGATCTCGGAGTAAAGAGTTATGACTGTTTTACCGCGGACTGTCTGGCAGAAAACGGGTTGTGAACCGGGTCGCGAACCGGGTCGGGTTAAACTCGATTTAAGCCTCAATTTCACGTTTTAAAATGCGATTTCAGTTCCGAAACAGTGATAAAGTATAAGGGAGGTTCCCGAGAGAATTCTTGAGTATCGAAATCGTGCGCATTTGAAAATATTTTATTTAAAAGTCAAAGGTGGTAGGAAGTTATATTATATTATTATTACCTTTGAAAAATATTTTAACGGAGATAGTAAATTTAGTTATGTTGGAATTTATTATTATAATATAGTAGGTTTTGTTTGAAATAATTTTCTATGAATTATGGTATATTTAAAATATTATATTTATTTTACCACAAATTTACGCAATACCCGAATATTTATATAGCGAGATAAAAAGCATATGGTGGCACCACCACTTCCACGTGGAAGTGGTGAAGAAGTGGTCAATTAATGTTTCTGATGTGGTGGCAATCACCTAGAAGATAATATCAGCTAATTACATGTCATGCTTGATGAAAAGCTTGAAAATCATCTCAATTTTATATATAAACACACACGGATATCACAAACCATTATATCCATTGTTTGTTTGTGTATGAAGGTTGCTGCCATACTTATACATATTACGTACAGTGTACTCCATCATATCCTTTACTTAATTCTCTATACCAAATATAAGCTATATCAATTATCTACGTCAAGTTATTCCACCCCAAATCCGATTTCGATTTAGTTTTGGATTTTCTTGGAGTGGTTCGAGCTTGGACATCGTTGTTCTAGCAGCTTGTTGTCGGACGACAGGTAGGTTACGGTTTATTTTCCCTAGACTCCGCATATATAGAATAAAATTGTATTAATGGGCATCCTTGGGTTGGATTATTAGGTTGGCACCACAGACCTCGACCGCGTTATTCATGTCCGCCTACTTTTGTTCCTCCGTTGCTTGTAGTATTTGCCGTTATATTTTATTTACCCTTGTGGTCCTGTAAGGCCTTGTTGACTCTGGAACATAGAAGGTGGGATATTGGGAATGTCCGCGAGTCCCGGGCATAGAATTATCCTTCTAGGCTGGTTATGCTTGCTGAGTAGTTGTGGGCCTGTGCAGGATCGATAGGTTGATTGTGAGCTGCGGGGCAGCTATTGTGTGTGATCATACCATTTCCATGCATATAAAGAGGTTTTATCCATGTTTTACTGTGGTTTTGGCTTCGGGCCTACTGGTACTATTTTCTAAACCTTGCATGGCCCGGGGGGCCCGTTTTGATGGAAATGATTTGGAAATGGTTTGATTTGACTTGTGAGTATTCTTGGGTAAAAGAAAGTAAATTATGTTTTAAATCATCAGTTTTACGATTAACGCTAGACTCGGCGGGGCCGGAGTGCTAGTTGAGTTTTCTTATTATTTGAGATGATTTTTAGTCTCGATCGAACCGAGCACCTGAGATGACTTTTTACTGTTTAGACCCGGTTATTCCCGGGCACCCTTGGAGGGGTTTTTGAGAAATTTTCCTACTACTTTAGTCCTAGACAGGGTCTAGGCATTGCATATTTGAGACTGGGTCTCCATCCTGATACCGGACTTGCTTCCGGACGACATGTTCTGATACTGAGTTTTAGTATGGGGTCGGGGACCTCCATGGACCTTGCCATCCGGGCCAAGGGCTACGGGCTGCGTGTACCGGAGGAGGGGTATACGGTGGAGTAGAGGTATACGGGCAGAGTCCTTCCATGGAACCTACCTGCTGGGCCGGATCGGCGCCGGAGGAGGTACATACAGAGATACCATGGCACTTGAGATCTTCATGCATCATATCATTCATGGTTCGAGGTTCCACCCTTGTTTGTTGTTTGCTGATTGTACGCTCCAGTAGTATGGGATGCCGGAGGGTTTGTTTTTACTTGTTTGTGTTCCTCGGTTTTATGGGCGACCGAGGGACTGTAGGTAGACTCTTTCTATTTACTTGTAGAATTATTCCATGTTACGGTTAATTATGAAATAGGTTACTGCTAGACTGTTAGTTGTTGGGTGTGAGATTGATATGATTAGTTGGGCTTAATTCATGTCTCTGAGCATGCCTATCATTACTCTTTCTCTCTTCTTCTTACACTTGAGGTTACCGGTATACCGTCCATTTCGTAAACTTATTTTGTATACACTGTTGTTGCAAGGACCCCAGGTGCGTTGTTCTTACTTTCACCTGTGTCTATGATGTGTATATTCTTCTTACTAGCCTCATATGTGGTTCTGTTGATTTCCCTCTGGGCTAGTTCCTGTGTACCTTTCGTTGATTTCTGTGACTACTTGCTTCTATTCTGTCTATTACTGCGCTTTTATCTTATATGTGCCCAGTCGGCCTATGATACCTACTGGGTACCTTATGCTTCGCATTTGGTGCTCACCCCTACCCCCTGCATCTTTGGGTGCAGATCCTAGCGTGGGCCATCGCCGTTAGATCATTGTGATTCGTGCTTGGAGATCTGTTGGGGACTACTTCAGACTGAGGGTGAGCTCTTGGCGATCGGAGCTTAGCTTTAGTTTATCGTTTCCTTCATGTACTCTATTACCATTCAGAGACATCTGTATTTATGGTTTTGGTTTATTTGCACTCCATGTATGTAGTTTGGCTCTGTACTATGATACCAGGTCTTGGGGTTTAGTTTAGTTTCCGCATATGTATATATTTACATTCCTTTTATCTGTTCTCTTTGTCTTGTTCCCTTATTTGTTAGATGGTAGCCCATTGCTAACTGTTCTGGGCTACAGGGATTGGTTCACCTACCGGGGGTTGTAGGTGCCATCATGACCGAGAAATTGGGTCGTGACAATATGATTCTATATGATTAAATATATAATATATTATTTCACCTAAAAATCATAAAATTAGCCTCAAATTAATTTTTAAAACCATTTCATCCTATAAAATAATTATTTCAAAATTGTTCAAAAATAATAAAATTTCTTAAACTAATTAAGAACGTGGAGGAAAAAAATTGGCTGTCTACGGTGTATACATTTTCCTAATCTTAATCTACTACTTATAACTCATAACCTACCACACCATGGATGCCTTCCCTTCCTTCATGCCTCAAAAAATTTAATCATCTAATAAACAAGCAATTATAAGAGTAATGAATTAATTCCACCTTGGGAATACAAACCCACTAATTTTACCTTTATTCACGGTCTATATCATTAATCAAAGGTCAATTAATTATTAATTATTTCTATTGTACTCACGTTATCTCAATTAATGGAGTTCTAATGTTATCTCAATTAATGGAGTTTCTACTCCGATTACCCCCTTTAACAAGTATTCATGCTAAAGGTCCTATCTTCATTGAACTCAAGGTTTACAACCACCACAATTAAGGTTTTAGAATAACAATTTAATGCTAGGAAGCGTTAGTTTACCATCTAGAAATAATTCTGGGTGATATTACCCTAACTCATAGGTTTTCCCCACAATCTCATGAACCTAGGGTTCTAACCACCAATTCCATCATTAAATATCATTCTAATGATTCTAACATTTTATTTTGATTAATAGATGAAGAAGTTGATGGAAGAACTTACCTTAATGAAGAATTTTCATCCTAGCCATGGGAAAATTGCCTCTCTAGGGCTTTAGAACGAAGATTTTGAGTTAATGACCTGAAACCCACCAAAATAGGCATATACACTGCCCGATATTTTCTTTAGCAGGAAGTTCGCTGCAGCGAGCTCACTACGGTGACCTTTTTCCGGTACATCGACCCTCGCTTCCCAGCATAAACATCCTTTAGTAAAATGGCCATAACATTTTACTCAAGAAACAAAATAACAAAGGGTCGGTGGTGTTGGAAAGAAAAATCAACGACCTTTAATTTGATAGTTCTTGGACCTCATAAATGTTCATATTCTAGGAGAGGTGCTCTTTTGAAGTTGATCCTAGCAAAAACTTATAGCGAAACTCAATCGACAAGGATACTTTCAACTTAACTTTGTGCCAGGGGCTTTGTACAACCTTAATTCATATATAATGCACTCTCACACTATGGAATTTATCCTAACACCTATGGTAATTAAGATCCTTATGCCTTTACTACAAATATTTTCAGTAATGATGAAATGGGTCGTTACAACTCTCCCTCTCTATAAAATAAAGAGCCCCTTTCTTTGTCCAGTTATCAAACCAAAAACTAGAAGTTCCTAATTTAATCTGCCACCAGTTTTTTCAACCTCCTCTCTAATTGTCATCAATTTTTTCCATACATGAGATGCTCTTGATCCTTTAGCAATAATAGGATGGAGATTCTTGCATTACTTGTTCCACACATAAGAACTCCACAAAGAGGAGGTAGATACTCTAAAGTTCCACTATAGTTTAGAAAATAAAGCCTTTGATACACCTTGAAGTGACCTAAATCCAAGGCCCCCTTTATTTTATATGTAACATATGTCAGCTAATATTTACCCTTTACACCTTCTATGTTACTCCAGAAAAATGTGGCAAAAGTCTGATGCAGTTGGTCTATAACCTTCCTTGGAGGGTTCATTGCTGATAAAAGATATACATGTATTGACTATAGGACATGGGAGATGAGAATGTACCTTTCTCTAAATGATAAGAATCTATTTTACCAAGACATGACCCTGTTTGACACCCTATTCAGGATTTTTTAAGAATGAGATTTATTTTTCCTTCTATAAAAGACTAGGCACCCCAATAAATGAAGGGAAATTATTCCTAATTTACGACAGTGAGTCTCTTCAGCCTAGACCCTACCACTGATAGTGTCTTTTCATGTAGATAGGAAAAATCTCTTTGATTTGCTTATCAACTGTCCTGATACATTCTCATAGTCTCTCAACACATATATCATTTTGATGACTAATTTCCTATCTCCTAAATAAAAGAGGATTGTATCATCTGCATATGATAAGAGATTGATATTTGGCTCCACTTGGGAAGTCCATATCTTTTAAACTCTTCATCCTCATGCATACTATATAGACCTCTAGCCAAAACCTTTGCAGCAATAATAAATAAAGTAGGTGAGAAAGGGTCCCCTTGCTTCAATCCTCTAGATAATTTAGAAAAATCATAGGATTGTCCATTAACTAGAACAAAGTATCAATTATTAGACATTAACCTCCAAACCATGTCAATTATGAATTATGAAAACCCAAACTTTCTTAGGACTTAAACTTCCTTATGAATTTGGTAAGGAATATCCATGAGACACTATCATAGGCTTTGGACATGTCTATATTCACCACCATATTATGGAACTTGTTCTTCTTGTTGATGTCCCTGATGATTTCCTAAGCCAAAAGTACATTCTTTGTGATGCTCTTTCCTTTTACAATACTAGTCCAGTTTATAAAAATAATGGTTGGTAGCAGACATACTAGTCATTCATGAAGCATCCTTGAAAGATTCTTCACAAAAGTGCTCAGACAGATGGGCCTGCAGCCTATGAAGTTGTGAACAAATTCTTTTTTAGAAAAGAGGACTAGATTTGTGTGAGTGATGAACTTAGGAAGATCTTTTCCATAAAAGAAAGCCCTTACCATTTTGGTGATATCTTTTTCTATGATGTCCTAACAAGTCTGAAAGAAAAGACCAAAAACAATATATGGCCTGCTGGTGCTGTCTCTATTTAATGCAAAGACCACAGCCTTAACCTCATCAATGCTTTGCAGTCTGGCCATTTCTTCATTCTACTCTTGTGTAATGACATGAGGGACGTGACATAGCATACCAAAAGAATTGTTTCTTTCTGATTTAGTAAACTAATCTATGAAGAAAAAGACTACTTCTTCTCCTATATTCTAGTTTGTATAGGCTGTTTCTCCCTGGCTAGTCTAAATCTCTGCTATATGATGTTTTTTCCTTCTTCTTTTTACATAGGAATGGAAAAACTTTGTATTTCTATCCTAATCAGCAAGCCATTTCATACTTGACTTGTGCTTCCAATATTCCTCCTCTATGTGTAAAGTATCTCTTCAAATCTGCCTCTACCCTGCTTAAAGCAGTCCTATTTACTTTTGTTGGTTGAATTTCCAGCTGGATTTACTTTGCCTTTAATAAATCCTATATAGTGTCAATTTGTTGGAAGATGTTTCAAAAGGTCACATTAATCCATACTGCTAATGCACCTTTCACTTTTTTGATTTTAGCTTAGAATTCCATGTAAGGCCTTCCAACAAAGTCTATCTTCCAATTTTCTTGTAAAATACTTTTGAACTGATGATTTTTAGTCCAAAAATTGAGAAATTGAAAGGCTCGACAATTGATTCCTTTGTGAAGTTATAGAGCACATGTAGGGGGATGATTAGAACCTTGTCTCACTATAAGTTGGATTTCACTAGTTGGGAAGGACTCCATAAATTCCTAATTTCCTAGCACCCTTTCCAGTCTTTTGAAAATGTAGTCCTCCTCTATCCTACCATTCCACCAGTTGTACTTATTTCCTATAGATCTAAAATCTGTGAGGGCATAATTATTGATGCATTGCATAAATTCCATGGCTTCATATGGTGTGAAAGGAAGTCCTACTCGAAGGAAGTAATTGAGAAATGTCATGATCTAGTTTTCCTCCCTATCCCGGGAATTCGCAAGATCCGACCTTATGCTCCGCAAAGGATTATTAGACAATTTGGAAGGGTTCAAATTGAGACAGTGACCGTTCACATGGGTTTCTATGTCATCGACTTTGAGGAACATGAAAAAGTCCCGAAAGCTTTGAGGATTCAGCACAACTGGAAGACACTTGAGAAAATGGGTCTAGAGACTTTAGCCCCAGACAGGTTGATCCCGGGTATGTGGACGGCTATAAGCAGTGGTTGAAGGCAGACGTTGCAAAAGTATCTATATTAGAACCATAGGTTGACTCAAGACCGAATCTCCGTCTCCAATTACTGAATCTCCAAGAGGAAGTGGCTAGAAGAGAGAAAGAATTTCTTATGAAAAAAGAAGAAGATCGACACACTATAGAAGGGTTGAATAAGGAACTCGAAGATATGAGAATGGGAATAGCCCAGCTTGATTCAAAAATTACCAGGAAATCCTTAGAGTCTGGGGAATTACCTATGCATGAAGAAGTGGTGAAACTCCAGAGCGACATGTAGTTGAGCCAATTCAAGCTTAAAAGCATTGTCGAAGCATCCAAGAGGAGCAGGACCAAGGAAGGACCTTGCACGTCATATCTTTAGTATCTTCGCCCCTGCGTGGGTTTTATTTCCATGTATGTCTTTACTTTACCTAAATTCACCCCTGCATGGGCGTGACTTTTGTGCAAGTATCCTTTCCGTTAAAATGTATCCCCTTTTCGGCTAGCATTTGTATCCCTTTAAAAAGGAAAGTTTTCCATATATACATGCTATTTAGGGGGCAATAGAATGGTTCAAATACGTCACATACGTCTTTCAAACTCGCTAGGCCTAACCTTTGCATAAAAAGGTCACCCAGTTAGGATGCGATATTACTATGATATTAGCATGATATTATTGTGATATAAATTGTTTGATGTGCTATGTGTGTTGCTTGAATCAAGGAAAAATTGGTCCACTCCATGCCAAAATTTTCTAGAGCACCGTAGGCAAAATATAAGCCCACTATGTAAAGTTCAATACTCCAAGTCTTCCAAGTTTCTCCGAAAATCCTAAAGCCTTCTAAAAACTTCCTAAAGAAATCTCCATTCTTTCAAGAAAGGTTGAAATGGAGGTTGTGACTATGCAAGAGATAATGCTAAGGATACAAGAGGAAATGGAGGAGGTTCAGAGAAAACATGAGAGAGTCTATCAACTCATGGAAATTGCCTTAGCTCGGTCCAAGGAGGTGGAAGAGCAGACCGCCAAGGCTAAAGAGAGGATTGCCGTGATTGACCAAATACTGGAAAAAACCGAGACCAAGACCGAATCAGACTTTGACCTAGAACTTAAAGAATTGCTCCTAAAGTTTGAGGATGTCACTGGAGGATTGGAACAAGTCAACAAAGGGAAGGAAAGACTAAATGAAGAACCCGAAGACAATGAGAAAGTGCCCATGGAGATCACTACTGAAAGGGCCCGACTATTTGACACGAGAGTCCGCCACTGGATCAAGGTCAAGGGTGATGCTATATGGCCTTCCAGATTCAGGCCAGAAGGAAAGCCCATCACCCTCAAAGTTCAGTTCCGTCAATATACCAAAAGTCCAAAGGTGATTCTTTGCTCAGAAATTTATGAGACCCTGAAAGCTTTGGGGGTCCTGCATCCTGACCAATCTGAGGGATTCGGATGTCACCCTCACAATGAGCACAAAGAATGCGCCTATCATCCATGTCACACAGGACACGCTACCAATGAATGCAATGCCCTAAGGGCCCAGATTTACCACATGATCACTAACGGCCAGATAAGCCATCTATGGGGCCCCCGAACCATTCTTGCTTGTGACCAAGTTGGCTATGGAATGCCCATCACTGAGGATATGACGATTCATCACTATGATTTCACTGTCTTCTAAGATACTTACTATGAAATCTATACTAAGCTGGTCCAAAACCAGGATCCTGGAGCCCGTGGAAAGAAAATCGGGGAAGATGCCCAGGGTTTAGCGTCAGGGGAAAGAAGTTTGCCTCTACCACAAAGGGGTCAGAGGCCATGATATCGAGACTTGTTTCCACTTTCGAGTCGATTTGGATTACCTCATTGACATGGGAAAAATCGAGTTGGAGTTTCCCCCTTATCATCCTTGAAGAAAAAATCGAGAAGAGTCTACAAGATCCGATCATCTAGAGCTGAAAGTAATAGAAGTAGCAGAGTTTTAGCTTACGGTTTCTTTATTTTTATTTTTTATGTCGTCTTTTACTTTCCCCTTGTCTTTAGAATAGTGGATAAAATGAAATGAGACAACTTATCTATCACAAGTTTGAACTACGTAGGGCTTGAATTCTCAGAAATGAGATACGAAGGCAGCCTTCAAGGCCCGGCCCATGTCTTAAAGAAATTGTCATTTCTCCACATCGACGAAGAGTTTGGGAGAACAATGTGCAGAGATGTAACAAGATTAACAAAACCAACCTTTCCTGGCAAAACCTACTTTTCCCAAGTCAACGGAAAAAGTCTTGTCCTTTGAAACGATTGAATCAAAATTGCCCGTGGACCAATTTGCCTTGACGAAAAGCAACTTTTATATGTTTAAAGCAATTCCTATGTGTTTATTTCTTGACATATATTTTGTATTATTTGTCACTAACGAAACCTAACATAGTGGCCTTTGAGTTATTTTTCATCTTAACAGATAAAAAAAATCGGTTTGTGTTGACAAAAAGTGGCTGAACACTCTTACTTTGCTCACTCGAAAGCACACTTGAATCCATCCTCTGACCCTCGTTTGTCTGAAGAAAGAATGACTGATAGTGAGGAAGAAAACACCTTGGCTATAAGGGATAGCGTCATCACTGAAAAAAATGAAATTATTGTAGAGCTTACAAAGAAATTAGAAAAGATGCAGGAAGAAGTGCAAAAGGCAAAATATATGGCTAGCTTGGCAATCGCCGCCAATACTCCTTCTTTGGAAGACCCTCAGCGCCCTCCTCAAAACCCTCCACTCAATTTTCCGCAAACCAAAAATAAACCAAAAGACACCCCCTCCTCTTCCATTCTGAGGCCTTCAAACGAACGTGTCCACAATAACCCCTACCTTATACGGTCCCTGTACCAAACCCATACTCCCCATGTTCAACATACGAACTAGAACAACAACCCAGGTGCCCATCTCCCACAAAACCCTCCAAACATCCAGAACACTCCACAAAACACCTACAACTCTCAAAACAACCATCCTAATTCACTAACGTTGTTAACCCACATAATTTTACCCCCACATACCCAAATAATATTCCACACGTCCAGCCCCCACCCGTGCTAAACCTACCTCCCGCTTTCCATACCATAACAGAACCATACCCCATCCTCCAGGAAAACCCTGAGTTAGATCATTATGAGGAGAAAGAAAGAGAGTTGAAGGCCACAGAATTGAAACATGACCTCGATATGGCACAAATAAGGGAGGAAATGGCCCAGATTCGAGATTTGCGGAGTTCACCATATGAAAAAGGCTACGATTATGATGATCTCTGCATTCACCCTAAGATGAACCTACTAGAAGGATTCAAAATTCCAAAGTTTGAAATCTTCAAAGGTTTTGGGAGTACCGAAGCCCATCTAAGGAGTTACTGTGATCAAATGGTCGGTGCTTGAAGAAATGATGCCCTGCTAATGAGACTCTTTAGCCGAAGTCTGAATGGAGAAGCATTGGAATGGTTCGCCTCCGAAGAATTGAAAAAGTGGTCCAAGTGGAGCAATCTCGCCCGAGACTTCACCCAGAGATTTGCATACAATGTAGAAGTCATCCCGGATCGATATTCCCTGGGACGCATCAGGCAAAGGTCAAATGAAGATTTCAAAGATTATGCCTATCGGTGGAGAAAAGAGGCCGTGAGAGTCTGGCCTCCTATTAACGAAGAAGAAATAAGCGTGGTGTTTATGCGCGCTCAGGAGTCAGAAGTTTATGACAAGATGATATCGGCGGTAAAGGCCCAGTTTGCCGACTTAGTCAAAATTGGAGAGATTGTGGAAGAAGGGATCTACGGTGGTTAAATTGCCAAAACCCCAATTTCTTCAGGACCGACCGGACCCCCAAAGAAAAAGAGAGAGGAGGTATCTTCGGTATCTTTCAATCCTAGTCCACAACCACATAAACCCTTCGGAGCTGGTTACAAGAAGCCACTTGTTCCAACAACCCCTCCTCCAGTTCCATAAAACCCTCAACCTATCTTCTATACGCATTCAGTCTACCAAGCTCCAATGCCAAATATGCAGCCCATCTACCATGATCCACCACCAAATATGCAGCTCACCTACCAAACCCCTCCCTAGAATTTTCCAGTGTACCAAAAGGCTCCCGAAAATCAGAACAACCACCGGGTTCCTCCTTCAGCTAACCCCGGCCTCCCTCGATCGAATTTGGAAAAGAAAGTTCCTCGAACTTTCACTCAATTGGCCTAAACCCGAACTCAGTTGTATGAAAGACTAAAAATCATCGGATTAGTTCATCCCATTCAGCATAAACTAGGCAACGTCAACTCTCATTTCTACAAAACTGATCGGCATTGTGCCTATCACTCGGGAGGCACAAGGCACAGTACGGAGGATTGTATCAATCTAAAACACAAGATTCAAGATTTGATCGATCAGAAGGTAGTGACCTTACCGACAGCACCGCCAAATGTTAATAACAACCCACTTCTTAATCACGGAAGAGCCACTGTAAACATGATCAAAATAGAGGAAGAATGGTTCGCAAACAAGTCCATAGTACCGGCGAACCCCAGAAAGCTTGAGGAACTAGAAAGGTCTGTAACTTCTTTGAGCATCGCGGAGAAGCCACAATTTGCTGTGTTGGTGACGGCTAAAAAAAAGTTCGTAGTTGAAGCTGCCGCAACTCATGGCATGACAAGATCTGGGAGATGTTATGTCGCTGATAATCTGGCAGATGATGCTTACAAGAAGAGTCTGCAGAAAAGGCCAATCACTGAAGGCAAAGCAGAAGAATTTTGGAGGAGGATGCAACCTAAGGAGTATTCAATCGTGAAGCATTTGGAAAAGACCCCAGCTCAGATTTCTATTTGGGCTTTGTTGATGAGTTCCCAATACCATAGACAAGTGTTACTCAAGGTTCTAAATGAAGCTTACGTGCCCATGGGTACCAGTGCAGAAAATTTGACTGCCATGGTAAGCCAAGTCCTGGGAAGCTGCCACATCTATTTCAGTGAAGATGAGTTGCCTTTTGAAGGAGTGATGTATAACATGGCTCTATATATCACTATTCAGAGTAAAGAAAAGGTCGTGAACAGGGTACTGATCGATGATGGATCAGGATTGAACATCTGTCCATTGTCTACACTGACCCAGTTTGAATACGATTTGGGGAAGATTCATCAAAGCAGGATCAATGTGAGATCCTTTGATGGAGGACAAAGATATACCCTTAGAGAAGTCAACTTATACAACCAGATGGGACCTGCTGAATTTCAGACAGAGTTCCAGGTCATGGATATTACCACTAGTTACAATTTGCTTTTGGGGTGACCATGAATTCATGAAGCCGGAGCTGTGCCATCTACCCTACACCAGATGCTAAAATTCGTTTGGGAAGGGCAGGAAGTGGAGATTCATTGAGAGGGAAGCCACTTAAGCTGCCCAAACGGCTATGTCCCCATAATGGAAGAGGTCCTGAGAGGGAGTGACTTTTACACGGTGGAAATTGTGAATGCCACAGAAGAGGACCTGGCTCCTCAAATTCCTATGCCTCCCATTTACAATATACTTGCGCCCACAATATTGAGGTGTGGTTATGAACCACGCTACGGGATAAGAAGGAACTCTGACAGTCGGATTGAACCTTTGAGTATCCATGGACAGTTGAGAAAGCACGGATTGGGGTATGTGATCCAAGAAGGTTAAGCCAGCAACAAAGAAAAGAAGTGGTCAGGACTGCCCAAGCCTCTTCCTCATTTGTATCAATCGTTCCCAGTATGCGTCAATCCTCCAAGCAATGGGTTGGAGTATGGAATAGGGGATCTGTTTGAGGAGTGTGATGCTATCGCGGAAGAAGCTCCCGAAAAAACCACAATCAGGAACATCAAACGCAGTGAGAAGTTGCAAAACTTGGTTGCCACTCCCTTGGCTACTCTCCACTCGGCTGGGTAGACAAAGACTTTGTTTTACAAAATTTGGTGATGGTCCGGATGAGGCTCCGCGACCCGCCCTTTCTGTTTTAAATTTCCTCGCACTATTTACTGCTTTCGAAAAGGCATGAACCTACATTCATGTAGGTTGTAGCCATAGTTTGTAAATATTTCCAAATTTCAAATGAAAGCCTCCTTATTTTGAAAGCATTCATCGTTTAAAGATTTATTTTTATTTGCTTGTTATTATCTAACCCATTTTGTTTTGGTTTCAGTAATAATAAGTTAAAACCTGCCACTGTCATGTCATGTCAAGGGCTTAACGAACAAATTGAGCTAGGTGATGATGATTTCAAGGAATACGATAAAGAAACTATGGTTCCCGAAGACTTGACAGAGGAATTAAAAGAATTTGAGAACTGAGAAAAGCCTAACCTAGAAGAAACCGACGCAGTCAATCTAGGAGACAAACAAGAGGTCAGAGAAACCAGGATCAGTGTCCATCTGACAGAAGCACAGAAGAAGAAGGAACTCATTAAGTTGCTCCAAGAGTACATCAACATATTTTCCTGGGCCTACAGCAATATGCCAGGGCTAAGCACATACATAGTCTCCCACAAGCTGCCTATTAATCCAAGGTTTGATCTCATCAAGAAGAAGATTCGAAAGTTCAAGCCAAATCTAAGTCTAAAGATCAAGGAAGAAGTTACCAAACAGATTCAGTCTAGAGTTGTAGAGGTTACAAAGTATCTGAACTGGTTGGACAACATTGTCCCAGTTCCTAAGAAAGATGGGAAGATCAGAATCTGTGTCGATTGTCGAGACCTGAATAGGGCCAGTCCCAAAGACAACTTTCTAATGCCCAATATCCATATCCTTATCGATAACTGTGCGAAACACGAAATGCATTCATTCGTGGATTGTTTTGCTGGATATCATCAGGTCTTAATGGACGAAGAAAATGCCAAAAAGACAGCCTTTATCACACCCTGGGGTGTCTATCACTACCGGGTAATGCCGTTTGGTCTCAAGAATGCGGGTGCTACTTATATGCGAGCCATGACAACCATTTTCTATGACATGATTCATAAGGAGATCGAGGTATACGTGGATGACGTGATTGTCAAATCCTGCGAGAATTAGGATGACTTGACCCATTTGAGGAAGTTTTTTGACCACCTGCGAAAATACAATCTAAAGCTAAAACCCGCTAAATGTGCTTTTGGGGTGCCAGCTGGCAAATTATTGGGTTTTATAGTCAGTAGAAGGGGCATCGAGCTCAACCCTTCAAAGATCAAAGCAATTCAGGAGTTGCCTCCCTCGAAGACCAAGAAAGAGGTCATGAGTTTCCTGGGAAGGTTGAATTATATTAGTCGGTTCATAGCTCAATCAACAGTTATTTGTGAACCCATTTTCAAGTTATTAAAGAAAGATGCACCGACTAGTTGGACCAAAGAGTGCCAGCAAGCTTTTGATCGTATCAAGGACTACTTGTCCAGTCCTCCGATATTGGTTCCTCCAAGAGAAGGGAGCCCATTATTGCTGTATCTATCAGTTTTAGAAAATGCCTTCGGATGTGTCTTGGGATAACATGATGAAATCGGAAAGAAAGAACGAGCGATTTATTATCTGAGTAAGAAGTTCACTCCGTGTGAGGCTCGTTATACTTTGTTAGAAAAGACTTGTTGTGCTTTGACTTGGGTCGCTCAGAAGTTGAGACATTATTTATCATCCTAAACGTCCTAAACGACATATCTCATTTCCAGAATGGATCCCCTGAAGTACATATTCTAAAAGGCCATGCCTACGGGGAAATTGGCCAAATTGCAAATGTTGCTATGTGAGTTTGACATCAAATATGCGACTCAAAAAGCAATCAAGGGACAGGCCTTAGTAGTTCATTTAGCAGAAAATCTGGTTAATGAAGATTATGAACCGCTCCAAACTTACTTCCCCAATGAAGAGATTATGTTCGTAGGTGAGGATATTGCTGAGTCATACCCTGGTTAGAGATTGTTCTTCGATGGAACGGTCAACTTCAAAGGTTCAGGCATTGGATCAGTCTTGGTATCACAAACTGGTCAGCACTATCCAGTGATAGCCAAACTCCATTTCCCGTGCACTAACAACATGGCCGAGTATGAAGCTTGTATTCTTGGTATCTAACTAGCTATTGATATTAATGTCAGAGAACTTTTGGTCATAGGTGATTGTGATTTGTTAATTCACCAAGTTAAAGGTGAATTGGTTGTGAAGAACCCCAAGATCGTGTCGTATGTGAAGATGGTTCAAAATTTGTGCAAGAGATTCAGGATGATCGAATTCAAGCATACACCAAGGATTCAGAATGAGTTTGCCGATGCCTTGGAAACCATATCCTCCATGATTCAAAATCCCGATCAGAATTATATCGATCCATTGATAATAGGTCTCAAAGAACAACCTGCACACTATGCGCAATTCGAAGCAGAATCAGACGGAAAACCATGGTATCATGATATCAAGAGGTATGTAGAAGTTGGAGTCTATCCCGAAGATGTGACCGCCAACCAAAAGAAAACCATTCGCCGAATGGCCAACAACTTTTTCCTAAATGGAGAAATCCTGTATAGGAGGACTCCGGACCTTGGATTCTTAAGATGCGTAGATTTGGTTTAAGCCACAAGACTATTGGAGGAGGTACACGCTAGAGTGTGTGGTCCCCACATGAATGGGTTCACCCTAGCCAAGAAGATTTTGCAAATTGGATACTTTTGGATGACCATGGAAAATGACTGTAGCAAGTTCATACAAAAATGTCACAGGTGCCAGATCCACGGAGATTTGATTCGAGTACCACCTAGAAATCTTCATGCAATGAGCGCAGCTTGGCCTTTTGTAGCCTGGGGCATGGATGTCATTAGTCCCGTTGAGACGTCTTCCTCGAATGGACACAGATTCATTTTGGTAGCTATTGATTACTTCACCAAGTAGGTAGAGCTGATTCTTACAAGTCTGTGACCAAGAAGGTTATAGTCGATTTTGTTAAAAACAACCTAATCTGTCGATTCAGGATCCCCGAGTCAATTTTTACCGACAACGGAGCAAATCTGGACAGCCACTTGATGAAAGAAATATGTGAGCAATTCAAGATCACTCACCATAATTCAACCGCATACCGACCATAAATGAATGGAGCTGTCGAAGCCACCAACAAGAATATCAAGAAGATCTGTAGAAAAATGGTCGAACATCACCTATCTTGGCATGAGATGTTGCCTTATGCTTTATTGGGATACCGGACGACCGTTAGGACTTCAACCGGGGCGACCCCTTATATGTTGGTGTATGGGTCGGAAGCAGTGATACCTGTGGAAGTTGAAATATTGTCTCTTAGGATCATTCAATAAGCCAGACTGAATAATGAAGAATGGGTTCGTGCCCATCACGAGCAACTCATGTTGATTGATGAGAAAAGGATGAGTGTCGTATGCCATGGTCAGTTGTACCAGCAAAGAATAATTCGTGCATTCAATAAAAGAGTGAGAGATCGCATGTTTGTCGTAGGATAACTGGTTCTCAAGCGCATTTTTCCCCACTAGGAGGAATACAAAGGAAAGTTTGCACCAAATTGGCAAGGCCCGTATGTCGTCCATAAAGTGATATCCAGAGGAGCTCTGATCCTATCCAAAATGGACGGTCAAGTGTGGACCAAACCAATCAATTCCGATGTTGTGAAGAGATACTTTGTTTAGGGATAGTTTTCCTTTAATTTCCTTTCCCTGTAATCGCATTTCCTGATTGTAATCATTTTATGCTTTGTAATAGCTTAAAACATCCCTATCCTCTTCTACGAACTACGTTTGACCTGAATTCTCAAAAATGAGATACGTAGGCGGCCTGTGTCAGCTTCGGTCAACCCCTTAGGAAAATCTATCTTTCCCCTTCCCTTATCCTGAACTACATTTGACATGAATTCTCAAGAATGAGATACGTAGGTGGCCTGTGTCAGCCTCGGTCACCCCTTTAGTTATTTCCATCATTCTCCCACTTCGAGTGTGGGAACTAAGTTTGACCTGATTCCTGCCTCATCGGGATACGTAGGTGCCATAACGGTTCGGTCATATCACCCCAGGAAATTAAACCTGGGGCAGAATTTTTTAGAAAGGAATCTCAAAAAATTCAGAAGATGAAGGTCGTTGTTAATAAAATAAGAGAATTCTTGTAGGTATGAAAATGCCACAAACGGTTCAGCCGTAACGCCCAGGAAATAGAAATTGGGGAATAATTTTTGAGAAAGAAATCTCAAAAATTTAGAAAACAAAGAGAATTAGACTCTAATGAAATCCCCAGCAAGAATGCAGAGTATGCCGAAGAGCAACCAAAGAAAATACCTAGAAAGAAACTCGCGATCCCCATAGAGTCTCAAGTCTCTTGCCCGAAGGAATAAAATCCGCTTTGAAACCTTTAACTGGGCAGAAATTTTGAGAAGGATCTCAGATTTCTGCCAAGCTTCATTCAAGAGTTCAACATTAAACTCCGAAGAATTTCCCAAAACCAAAAGATCAGAGCCTACTTCCAGGAATCCCCAGTCCTATATGGATTAATCCCCGGTTGTGATAGATTTCTTGAAAATCATCTTTCAAGTTCCCCAGCCAGGATGACGAAGGACCTCCATAGTCCGCCAGCAGTATGTCGGGAATGTCAAGACACCAAATAAAGGGCAGTTGTTGAGATAGCACATGACATGACAGGTAGAGACGTTTCCAAAACATCTCTCTTTTTTAAACTCTTTGTTTTCCAAAGAACTTGTTTGAAAAATATTTACAAAGATTAGTTTTACGCCTTTAATGTGATTTTGTCTTATGTCTACCTTGGTTCGGGGAGACTCGAGGGTGACAAGTACCCAAGATTGGAAAGCATACGGAGAAGACAGAACCAGGCGAAGAAGATCGAAGGAGGTCAACACAGGCCAGTTTTGACAAAACTAACAATTTTTTTGTGGATACAGGTTGTCCCCAAAAGTATATTAGGAATTGGTCCCGCGTTATCCAACGCATTCAAAGAAATTCCATGAGACCAGATGCTTTAAAATTTGGCGAGAAAATCCAAAACAACAGGAAGAGGACAAAGAGGCAAAAGTCCCTAAAGCGGACAAATTTTCTGGTAGTTCACATAAACTACCAGATAAAGAGAACCCGACATTTCGGTCAACTTCAAATTAGGGACACCAAACAAAAGAGCGACAACACTCTCCACCAATTCTTGGCGGGTGAAGAATTACCCCGAACGGACAATGTTCAAAAGGCGGTATTTATGATTGTCCCTGAAAGCAGGCACAACCATTTTGCTCGCATTTTAAACAAAGTTAGTTTGATCAGCTTCATAGACGCTGTCTTAAAGTCTTTCAAATTTTGACTGTAGTCTCTAGTAAAAGCAGCATTGTGTCCACTGACCATTTGCTTTGAGCGCAGGTACACACAAAAGAGTCAACACAAATACCAAGAGGTGATGTTTTCATGACTTCCCTATGGGATATTGCATCATGCACCGCTACATGGCATCACATTCTTGCATTTATATTGCACCATGAAACATTGCATCATGCTGCATTGCATCACATTACACTATATTGCATCACATGGCACAGCATCATGCCGCATCATATCATAACATACCGCATTGCATCATATTATATTATGTTGCATCGTATTGTATGGCATTGTATCGCAGGGTCATTCATATTAGCATGCCGAGAGGGACATTCATATTTGTATGTCAAGAGGACCATGCCGAGAGGGTCATTCATATTTGTATGCCGAGAGGGCCATGTCAAGAGGACCATGCCGAGAGGGCCATTCATATTTTTATGCCGAGAGGCCATGACAAGAGGACCATGCCGAGAGGGCCTTTCTTATTTGCATGCCGAGTGGTCCATGTCAAGAGGACCATGACAAGAGGGCCATTCATATTTGCATGCCAAGAGGGCCATGCCAAGAGGACCATGCCTAGAGGGTCATGTCAAGAGGACCATACCGAGAGGGCCATTCATATTTGCATCATCATATATCACAGACGCACATCCCCTACGAAGATTATGTCCCTCTGCCAACTGGATTTAAAGAGGATGACATTCATAGGCGTCCCCAAGTCGCACTAGCTGCGCAGGATCGACCTCAGCATATTTATATTCAGGATCATGTGAGACGAAGGGGTCTGGAGATAAGGATAACCATTAGCCTTATCATCATTTATTATGCCAAACCTGGCATGCAGCATACTTATATCCAAAACTACGTGAGGCGAAAGAGTATGACGTTGAGGATATCATTATCATGCAATGTCTGGCACCCAACATATTTATGTCCCATATCGTGTCAGGCGGATGAGTCTGGCATCAAGGATATTTTATGCACCTCTATTCAAAAGCATCAATCACCAGAAGATGTTGTTATATGCCACTCATCGTCAAGGTTCGAAGCATATTATCTGAGGGATATCTGTAAGTCGTCTCTACCCAAATCGGACAATGAATAAGATTTTCCAACATTCGAAGGTCAAAAGTCATCTATAAGTCACAACGATATCCAAAACCAGATAGTGTGCAAGATTGCCCAACACTTTACAGAACTAAGAGCTATCTGTCAGACGCAACGATATCTGAAATCGGATAGTGTGCAAGATCACCTAAAGATTGACAGTTCAAAGGTAACGCGTAAATTGCAACAATATCTGAAATTGTATAAAGTGCAAGACGACCAAAAATGGATGGTCCAAGGGTTATCTATAAGCCACGACATATCCACGTTGATATTGTTCAGGACTACCCAAAGGCTAGTAATTTGAGGGAAATATGTAAGTCGCGTTACATCTAAGATCGGATAAAAGTGCAGGATTACCTAAAAACTGGAAATTCGAAGTACATCTGTAAGTCGCCTCTATCCAAAGTCAGATAATGTGCAAGATTGCTCGAAAGCTGGTAAATTAAAGGCTTCTGTAAGCTGCCGCAATCCAAAGTCGAATGATGTGATAGATTACCCAAAGCCTGACAATCCAAGGAGTGTCTGTTAGGCATGTCGATGCAGAAGATATGCGAGATCTACCCCAAAGACATATGCATAAGACCACCACCAAAAGCCAAGAAGCCGACTGCATTCAAGAGAATGCCCTTAAACAATCAAAAAGGTCATCATCATTCAAAAATTGCTACATAATCAATCTTATTCGACATCCAAGAAGGCTATCATGTTTGATTGACATGGAAGCTGCCGTTTCCTAAAAACAGAGACAAGAAAGGACGTCATCTTCCTAAAAAAACAACATATAAAGGAAAATGAGGTACGAAGCTATCTCTCCTTGTCGAATTATGTTACTACTAACCATTTGGTTTTGAGATATTGTCGAGAGCATCTGAGAAGGATGAAATTCTCAAAGGTAAAACCAAAGGTGCGGACTACACCAAAAAGGACGCATCACAATGTGAAACTTTTTCTTAGCAGCAACTTGTGACACAGTCCGGAGAGAGACATCAAACTCTTTGGACGCGAACTGAGGAACAACTCACCACCACCATAAAACCACACCCCTATCAGAAGGCATATGGGTATTTCCTATCTTTGGGTCTTAGTTTTGCAACCAGGGTATTTTCTAAAATTCACGCTGGATGCAATTTCCTTTTTTTCAAATCCGGGTGATGATACACCCCAAACTTTGGAAATTAGGTCCAGGTAAAATTTTACTTATGGGTGTTAAGTGCACCACATTCATAGTTGAAAGGTTACAAGCCTCTTTTCTATAGCTCAACTTATTTGTCACTCATCCCGAGCCAAAGGTCGTCTTAACATAAATATTACCTTTTCCACCGATTGAGTCAAACTATAAGTAGCCTGATTCCCTAAGTCCTGAGATATGTAGGCGGGCTCTATGATGAAAACTCGGCTACATTCCTAACTCCCCCCAATCCTCCTACTCTGCAGCTTTTCGATCTCTCCGTACTCTAAAACCGGGAAAGTTTGGAATTCCTCAAAAATCGTGCATAAAATCAAACATCTGGAACTACAAGTAGCCTGAATTCTCATGTAACCTAAGATATGTAGGAAACTCAATACCATAGTTCAACCATGATTCCTTGAAATTTGTGCTAAAACCAACCACCTCCCGAGAATGGACTTGTGGTCAGACAAAAATTGGGAACGTCAAATCCCTTTGCCCAGGGTTCATTACACTCACCCTTCCCAAAGGGAGGGGCAACTATTGACACTCAATTTTTACCCGCCACATTACGAATTAATCTTGAGCCTTTTGAATTTTAAATAATTTTTGAAATAATTATTTTGTAAAAAGGGATAAAATATTTTTCAAGTCAGCTTTATAATAGTCTTGAGTAACAATTTATATCTTTCATATTTAATTATGTTGGATTTATATAAGTTTATTTAGAGAACTATTTTAGAGTTCAATTTCACAAGAAAATTCTTTTAAGAAATTAAACGCTTGATTTTTCTCCAAATTATTTCAAATTAGAGATTAATTGAATAATTAATTTCATAATTTGTTGAAAGAGGTAATTAGGTGTTAAAAATAATCTTTATTTCAAATTGTTTAAATCATTAAAGCTCAAGGTTAATTGTCATTAGTTTATTTTATTCCTATTCTAGCCCAAATCCCTAAATCGTTTAAAATCTAGCCGAATCCCATCAATTTACTTTCAATTTGGCTATGTTCTTAACCTTTTGGCCACATTTTGCAAATGTGGCCATCAATTAAATACCCTTATAACCCCCTTAATATTTCAGCTGTTTGGGCCCCAAAAAACCCCTGACCCGCTCAGCCCAATTCCCTTCTATCGCCCCAGCCCAATACAAAGCACCCCTGACCCGCTCAAGACCCGACCCAACCGGCCTAAAACCCCTTTTCTCCGCCTTAACCCCTTTCTTTTTCTTCTCTTTCTCTCAGTTCAACCAAACAGACCCCTTCTCTCACCTTCTTCTTCATTCAAAAACCCCAGAAACCCTAGCCACCTCCATTTCTATCACGCGCCATCTCTCCTTGTTGTACAAAGCAATGTGCTTCGTACAACACCTCAGCATTACCAGTACGCCCCCATCCTTCACCCCTTTTGTCGTTCTCACAAATGACAACCCCAGCCCTAACAACGTTCTAACGTTGCTCACAGCTTTATCCTCTCACAACCCCCATTAAAATTCCCATTATCCATCTATTTCCCTCTATTAAGGGTGCGATGGTACGTCCATAAGCTTCTAGAGGACACCAGGTGTCACCCCTCTCCGCTAAATCCATGAAAAACTTGTACAACTTTGTACAAGTTTGTTGCTGTGAACATTGCTCCAGCTGAGGAATTTGAATTCCTTAGCAAAATCCCTAAAAAACCCTTTGTTTCTCGCCTTTTTCACCCTGATTTCTCCTATAAAAACCCCCCCTAGCTGCATGTTAACCAGCTAGATTTTGGGGAAATATTGGGGATTCTGGAGAATTGATTCTCTAACCTCACAAAACCAGTCAGCTAGCTTGGAAAATAAACACTAAAAATTTGAGTTTTAACGAGTTTGCTACTAATCCGGTGGTGGTGAGACTTTTCGGTGAGGTTCAAGGTTACAAGTTGCTTCCCTAAAAAGGTATACCCCTCACCCTTTTCTCTTTACCATTTTCTTTTCCTTTTTACATTATGTAATGTTCAAGTCGAGTAAATCTGGGTTTCTGGTCTTGTTTGTTAGTTTAAGGATATGTGTTTTGATTTTAGACTGTTGTTATGGTAAGTTTGAGTAGTGATTTCATTAAGAAACATCATGGTCTCCACTGACTGTGTTTGATTTTTTAGAACAGTAGATGTAAGTACAAATTTGTAGTCACATTTGTTGCTAAATGATGTGAATTCTATGATGTAAAACCTGTCCTATTTTGTTCATGAAATGTTTGATTTTTTTCTTGTTTTTTTCCAACCCCTTTTTCCTGATCATGCCCCCATTTTGCCTATTGATTCTGCCTAGTGTTATCCTCTCATGTTCAGGTTAACTTGGCACACTGATTTCTCTTAGTAAATCTCATGGGTTTTTACTAACTTTGCTCGACGTATGTTATATCTAAATGAGTATGAATCTGTTTTTGGAATTTAGAATTGGTTTGGTTCATTAATAAACACATGACCCTCTCCTGTTTACCCTTAGTTTCTTTGGTCTTACTCTTGTCCTATTTTCTTCTTTCCCTTTACTGTTTCTTGCTATGTGTGATATCAACCTGTGTACATGAATTACTAAGTGTTATTTTCTCATGTTTAGGGTGATGTTTAGGTGAACTTTGAGTACTAATTTTCCATAGTTCCATTGGTTTTGTTTAAACTGTATGACATGTAAATACTATGAGCATGGATTTTATACTTGTTTACTGATATAAGAATGTTCATTCCCTTCCTGTTTCCCCTATTTCCCTCAACTTGTCATTGATTCTGCTTTCCTCTTCCCCTTTCCCTTCACTGTCTTGCCTATATTAAAATGATCTTATGTATATGAATTGGTTAAGCTCCAATGTTGCTATCTTATGCTTGGATTGATGTTTGTAATGAGTTTGAGCAACTTTGTCCTTTCAAAATCTCATGATCTTATTGGTTCTGTGTTTTGTGACATGAAAGTTTTATAGATTTTGAACTTGCCATTAGGATGGTTACTGTTGTCCAACTTTTTTCCCTTTTTCCCTTGATTTCTCTATCATCTACCCTTCTTCATTCCCCTTTTCTTTACTAGTCTAATCATGTTAAAAATGACTATATTAGCTTCTGAAATCATGGTCTAGAATTTGTCTAAGTCTTGCTTAAAATGGTGAAGCCTATGTTGTTATGCATTCTAGGAGCTAGAGGTGAAGCATATCCCCTCATGATATGTTCCTCATCTCTGTAAGTTCCTCTGTTTTATCTTTTAATATATTGTCTTCACTGTTTATGTTGATAAATCATGTTAGAAATATCCTTGATCTCTACCATGATAATAGTCTTCTCCCCATACACCTTCCGTAGTTCTTATGTGCAGTTATGCTAGTGACTAAAGTTCAAAACCTGTCCAGCCTACTTGACTTGTCTCTTTGTCAATATGTGATTTCTAGACTAGGTTCTTTAGCATAGTCTTTCCTGCTTTCAATGACTTGTGATAAAATTGTTCAAAATGTCCCTTTTTATGATTAAAAATCTGCATTTAGTATGTTAAATGTTTAATGTTTGAATGTTAAGAATGGTTAAGTGTACTGAGTTATTTGGAGATGACTTGTGTCTTTGTGATATCATATCTATTCAAATTTGTGCATTTGAGTACACATGCTCTGTTTAAATCTATCCCTCTACTCCTTTTGATTTCTGGAAATGTATGAGTTCAAAAAGAATGATCTTTGTGGATATTTACAAGTAGGAAATCTGTGGTCTTATTAGTATAACCCTTAGGTGATAAATTTGTAACTTGGTATCTTGTTTCACATGCTTTAATTGTGTATGAGTTTTGTGAATAATGAGAATTAACTGTTAGGAAATGTGCTTTGTTTAAGTATGAAATTTGATTGTTCTTGCTTAAATTGTTTG
The DNA here is from genome assembly GCA_003996215.1 of Jaltomata sinuosa. Lineage (NCBI taxonomy): Eukaryota > Viridiplantae > Streptophyta > Magnoliopsida > Solanales > Solanaceae > Jaltomata > Jaltomata sinuosa. The sequence continues at coordinate 431,913 of QJPP01001850.1, read as the reverse complement.
GACATATACTGATTTTTATTTGTTTTTACTCCTCTTTGGGCGCATAAAATTAGTGGAGTCCAATTGGATTAACAACACTACCCTTTTGCATTTCTTCTGTTGGGCCTAGCCCAACAACTATCCGGACCAGCTTGTTCAAAACCCAAAAGGGCCGAGTCTTGTGAGACAAAGGAGAAGCAGTAGCATCAGAAGGAAAATGGGCCAATACCAAGCGCATATCAGCAGAAAAAAGTCCAAAATGGACTAAATAAATAAAATTGGGCCAAAGCCCATAACATTCGGCAGCAGCAGTAGCCCAAAGGGCTGAAAAATTGACAAAATGGACTAAGTCCAAAGTGAAAATGACGGTGGGCCTAAAGAGGGCCCACACACTAGAATTAGGACAGGATTAGTTTAATAATCCTTAACTTTTTATGTGATATGTCTTTAATTGTTAATCAGTATTAATTATATAATTGGACTGACTTTGTAAAACTTAGTCGAATTATTCCCAAACGAGGTTAACATTACTGTTTAAATGTTTTCTTTATACTAATCAATGTTCTTTATTTCTTTCAATTGTTCGTAACCTTTTTTCAATCAAACGTCGACTCTTTTCTTTCATGTATAAACCAAATCTTTCATATATTGCCTTTATAAAATCAACTCTTTCTAACCCTTTCTAAAAAGGTACAAAGTCTCTTTCATAAGATATTTTTTACAAACAAAACCAATCCCGTTTTCAAAAGTCAACAAGTTAATTTTTCAAACAAGCCCGGGCAACCGCGAGTTAGCGATACTCTTGGTGCCTTAACACCCTTCCAAGAGTATTAACTTGAACCCTTACCCTTAATCTCCTAAGTTTTAAAGTCTTTATCTGTTTTGGATTTTAAAAATTATTATAAGTTTTTTCTTGGTTTTTACTTTATAAAAACTAAGTGGTGACTCTTGCTTTTTATTGAGAACATTTTGGAACTTTAATTAGATTTTTGAAACAAACTTTTCAATAAACAAAGCCATATTTTTCTGTCCTTACCTCAAAAAGGATCAAAACACCAACCATCAACTAAACTTGACCACATGCAACGGGAATATCTGGCAACCTGATAATATGTAAACATGAATGCAATGCCCTAAGCAATGGAAAAGTCAGTATGAGATAATGTACAAAGCATGCATGGCGACAGAATAATCAAATTAGCACAACCCAAAAATGAAATCACACTACCTGTGTAATTTTAAATCCCTTCCAATGTTCCTAACAAAAATCACACAAATTCAAGTAGTTTAACCATCAATCAATAACCTACCCAAGCCCCATGAGCTCGGCAGGTAACAACAACAATCACATAATAAAGAATGCAACACACACAATCTAAATAGAACAAACCACAACTTGAGACACCCTTACTTGCCACTTTGTTAGATTACGTAATCGTAGCAACCATATCCCAAATGACATGTTTTTGACCACTTGCAACTAAATATAACTACTCTCAACTCATCTCATATTACCATATTATCGAACACACTAAGCCCCAAATATGTCACATATAGCTATCAACAACAATTCAATGCCTCCTAACTCAATCCACACTTGGAATAAGTTGGTGAATATATTCATGAAGAGGTGGTATTCACCGAGCAAGAAGGCAAAGCTTAGAGATAAGATTTTTTACTTTAAGCAGCTTTTAGGGAGAAGTTGTATGAGGTTTGGGAGAGATTCAAGCAATACCTAAAGAGGTCACCAGGTCATGGCTTCCCATAAAATATATTGCTTAAGAAATTCTACACGGGGTTGGACACTATAACTCCATCGGCTGCTAAAAATATTGTTGAAGGGTGGTTTATAGACAAGACTTTTGGCAGAATTACTCAGATACTCAATAGGGTCACATCTCGCAAGCAGAACTGGTTCTTTGCTGGAAAAATTCACGGTATGTGTCTTCATCTTTAGCCAATATAGTCAAGGAGAATCAAGATAGGGACGAGACAATTGCACAACTAGCCATGAGCATCAATTTATGCAAAAAAAAGCTTACTGAGAATAAAACTAAGAAGGCAGTGGAGAGTATGCCTCAGTAGCCTACACCACCTATAATTTAGGTAAAGTTGTGTATATAGAAGTACCTCCTATACAGTTTGAGGATGAAAACTATGTAAACAACACTCATGGTGGGCAGTAGAGATAGGGTATGATTTATCAAAATTACCTGGGTCAGAACTATCAAAATTAGAATTAGTGAAGGCCGCAACAATAAGGTTAAGGTCAAAACTACAATCGCAATGATTAGGGTGGTGAACAACAAGGTAATTAGAGAAATAATGACAACTTCAGAAATATGAGTGCTAGTCCTTATTTGCCTCTAAAGGGACCTCAACTGGACCAAGGTTTATTAAAGATGGAGAGAATTCTTGAAAGGATTCTAGATAATCAGGAAAAGGTTGACACTTCAGCAAAGAGCTTAGCATGGGTGGTTGGTTCTGATAAAATTTCAATCCAGAAGTTAGAACACCAACTAACAGATCTATCACTTGAGAAAAATATGAAACAAAAGGGGCAGATTCCCAGTGATGCAATTTCTCAAAGAGATGTGGTGCTGGCCAAATGTCACATTATATGGCTATCACTACTAGAAGTGGGTGAACGACAAAGAATGAAGATATCATAGAGGAGGAAATAATGGAGGAAACAGAAGTTGAGGCACCATCCAATGAGCAGAAAGTTGTTATGGTTAAATTAAGTTAGAAAGCACTCCAGCTAATAGTAAGGCTAGTGAGATAGTAAACAAGAAACAGAAAGGGGCGTTGAAGCTGTTGACACAGTCTTTCTAATATCCCCTGCTTTCTCACAAAGGTTTAGAAAAAAAGACAAAGGATTCCAAATGTATGAATTTCTATGATCAATTACAGAAGTTATCTATGAACATTCCATTTCTTGATACATTCCATCAAATTCCTAGCTTTTCCAAGTACTTCAAATAACTAATCACAAGAAAATGTTCACGCAAAAGGTGATGATTTTTAATTCACTCACTGTGTTAGCTCGATTATCTCACAAACATTGATGGAAAAAAAGAATAATCCAAGGGAATTCACTATCCCATTTACTATTTGTATTCAAAATTTTGTAAGGGCATTATGTGATAATAGGTCCAGTATAAGCCTGATGCCCCTTGCCATCTATAAACAAATAGGGCTTAGAATGCCAAGGCTAACTAGAATGAGATTGTAAATGGCTAATCAGACAGTGAAAACACCCATACGCATAGTGGATGATGTTTTAGTAAAGGTTGGGAAGTTTATATTGCCAGCAGACTTTGTGATACTAAACTGTGCAGTTGACACTACCATCCCAATCATTTTGAGACAATATTTTTTTGCTACATGAAGAGCATTGATGGACTCCAAAATGAATGAGATCAAATTCAGAGTTAATGATAAAGAAGTCACTTTCCAAGATAGCAATTAAATGAATCTATTGAGTAAGTATCATAATGTATCTGTGATTGATGTGGTGGATGATATGGTAGAAGATGTAGTAGAGTTAAAAGTTGAGGAAGAATGTTTTGGACAAGTTTTGGCCACAATATTAGTCAACTTTGATGGATAAGACATGGATGGGTATATTGAGATGATGAACACTTTGGAGGGATTAGGTTATATTCATACAAACCTAAGAAGTGAGCTACACCACCTGCAAAGTTGTCTGTCATTGAGCTACCAAAGCTAGAATTAAAACAGCTTCCATCATACCTTGGATATGAGTTTTTGGGAGCCAATAAAAAATTACATATGATTGTTTCTTCTTTCCTTACTGATGTGTAGGTGAAAAGATTTCTTGAGTTGTTGAGAAGATACAAATGTGCCATCGAGTGGACAATTGCTGACATTCATAGAATTCCCCTAGGAATTTGCAAGCAAAAAATAAAGATGGAAGAAGGTAGTACACCAAGATTTGAACACTAACAGAGGTTGAACTAGGAAATGACAGAGGTAGTAAAGAAAGAGATTATCAACTGGCTTGATGCAATATTGGTCAACCCTATTACAGACAGTCTGGGGGTCAACCTAGTGTAGTGTGTGCCAGAAAAAGAGGGCATGGCAGTGGTCACCAACAAAAAGAATAAGTTAATTCTTGCCAAAATGGTGAAAATATGGAGGGTCTTCATGGACTATGGGAAATTAAATGTAGAAACATGTAAGGACCATTTCCCAATGCCTTTCATTGATCAGATGCTCTACATGCTTACTAGAAGTTCATATTATTATTTTTTGCATGGGTATTCTTGATACAATTATATTGATATTGCATTGGATGACTAAGAAAAGACCATATCTACTTGCCCATATGGGACATTTTCATTCAACCAGTTGCCCTTTGGACTTTCCAAAGCTCCTACTATATTCTAACGTTGTATGATGTCCATCTTCTCAAAGATGGTTAAAGATTATTTGGAGGTGTTCATGGATGAATTTTTGGTCATTGGAGACTTATTTAAAGATTTCCTTGATTATCTTGGAAAAATCTTAGAGAGTTGTGAGGCGATGAATGTGGTGTTAAATTTGATGATCTTCCACTTTATGGTGTGAGAAGGGATTTTTCTTGGGTACAAAGTCTCCTAAAAAGGGATAGAGGTGGACAAAAGGAAAACTAAAATCATTTCAAAGTTGCATCCTCCAACCTATATGAAGGGTGGCCAGAGTTTTTTGGGACATGCTGGGTCTTATAGGATCTTCATCAAAGATTTCTCCAAGATCTCAAGCCCCGTGTGCAAGCTTCTTAAAAAATAAGCTAAGTTTAATTTTGACAATGAGTGTTTGAAAGCATTTGAGTAATCAAAAAAAATATGGACGGAGGCTCTAGTGATTATGGATCCTAATTAGTCATTACCATTTAAACTCATGTACGACACGAGTGGATATCTATTGGTGCTAACTTAGGTTAGAGGTATAAAAAATAATGTATCCAGTCTATTATGCAAGTAAGTCACTAAATGGGGCACAGAGAAATTACATTATCACTAAGAAAGAGATGTTAGCCATCGTCTATGCATTTGAGAAGTTTAGAGCATATATCATGGGGTCTAAAGTTTTAGTGTACACTGATCATTTGGTAATATAGCACTTAACTTCAAAGAAGAATGCCAAGCCACGGTTATTTAGTTGAGTATTACTGCTACAAGAGTTTGAGTTTGAGGACAAGGACATGGAAGGCACCAAAAATTAGGTGGCAGACTATTTGTCTCGCCTTGAGGAGACTGTTCATTCCTCATAAGAGTTGGAGCTTCATGATTCATTTATAGATGGGCATCTATTGGTTATCTCTAATAACATAGCTCCATGGTACACATATATGACTATTTTTTTGGTTGGAGATATCATTTTAGAATGTTTTGATGTTAGTTCATATGTAGGAAATAATAAGAGCAATAGTGTTGAAAAACAACTAAGGTAGGGAGAAGAAGCCCTGAGTCTATGATCCACAATATAGATCGTAAAAAGTCCCCATGGACCGTAGACTAGGCCATGGAAGAAAAATAAATTGAGAAGGCCACTGGATAGCAAGTACAAAAGACTCTATGAACCTTGGAACCACTCTCAGGATTGTAGAGCCACTGTCATTCCTATCCCCAGATTGGACAGGGAGTATGATTGTTAGTATGGTCCATACATGTCTATGATATACTGTCTCAAAGATCATGATTTCCGTAAAAGAAATGAGGGTCCGTAAAGCCTCCCATAATAGCTATGATGCACAACATGATTTTCCACTTAAATCACAGTTAAGTAATCGTGGAAGTCCACTATGGTCCATAGAAGCACCCATAGTCAGCATCTACAGTAAAACAAAAAAAATAATTTAGGTAGAAGGGTTTAAATACTCAATCTGTTTCAAATTAAATCCCATCTCCTAAAAAAGTCTCCAACTTCTTCTCCCTCTACAACTTTCACTCCCCACGATCCACATCACTAAATCTTCCACAACCACTACTTTTATTATAAAGATCATCCATCTCCATCATATTCACAGTGACACACAGAAGCACAAGTTGAATTTTTCCCTGTAGAGTCAAATCAGTGTCTGTCAAGAAGTTTCTCTAGAAAGGTAAGGTTTATACCATACTTTTGTTTTGAGAACTTTTACAGGGTATTGCTAAAGTGATCCAATTGGTTATATTAGGGTTTTTAATGATTATAATATTAGTTTAATGGAACCTTAGCTATTGGTAGTGATAATCGGGAGTAAATGAATTTGTGGGATGGTTGATTAGGTTTTATTCTTTTATTTATAAGTGTTGTTGGGTGTACGTTGGAGATGGGTTCTATGGACATTAAGTTTGAGGGCATTATGATTATTTTACTCTGGGAATGGGGTTGATAGTTATTTTGCTTACTAAATTCCCAATAATTCTTGGTTGAATGTAATTTGGGTGAAGTCTGAGTAGCCTATTGGTTGCGCAGTTGGTACGTGAGAGTTGCAATTTTGCAATCTCAATAATTTTAGTGAGTTTTTTGAATTGTTAATTGGATCGTAAGAGCCTAAACTTGATTTCTTCATCATACAATAAGATTTACTGATCGTAGAAAGCCTCCACATAATGTAACCTTAATCGTAAGAGAAAGAGATCATGTTATGAAACACTGCATAGCAAGCATAGATTATGTTATGGACAATAAACTATTAGTGTAGACCATAACATGAACCATGACAGGAGGTTAGAGTCACAACAACTTTGGATACCAAGTACGGTTAGGTGTATGAATCATAGAAACTTAGCATGGTTCATACTCTCATATGTCCTTGGTATTATTCCTTTACCCCTTACACTGTTAGCATGCACAATTGCCTACACAGACTGTGCTCGTCTTTCACGGTCCATATAAATTTTTTTCTTAATTGTGTAGTTTCTACTTTGTTTTCTTTCTAGTTTATACTAACAAGTGTGCCCCATAGTCTCAGTTGGGATGGCTCAATGTCCCACTTTGTGTGTATTGCCCCACTTTAGTCTAAGAATTCTATACCACCTATGCTGCCACCCTTCACAACCCAAACAAATTAGGGGAAAAGGCAAAGGATAAGCCAACCTTTCATAGCGTGAGAGTTCAAGGGATGAATGTTGATATTTCAAAAACAACCATCAGCTAATGCTATTTTAGTCCAGTTCACAATCCCCCAAGTACCCTGCCTGAGGTTGACCACAAAATTGTGAGTCAACATAAACAAAATGCCTGGTTAACCTCTGTTATTACTCAGAAGGAACCACCATGGTTGAAAGATGCCAAGTTAAAGATTAAAAGAGGTATGCTTAGTTTAGAGGGTAAGATTTGGTGGGCTATCATGCACATGAGACTCTTTTTGACTATCTGTAATGAGTTTTTGATAGCAAACAGAGTTGTGTTGGTTGCTAGCCTTATGTACAGATTCAATTTGAACTTTGGGAGAATCATAACTTCAGAAATAAGGGAGCAAGTGTTGTGGAGGAACACGACACTCCCTTTTCTATGTCTGATCACCCACTTCTAAAAAAAAGCAAATTTCCCTGTGTTTACTAGGTTTGATCAAATGATATAAGCCGTAAGGATCTAGGATAACCTCAAAAGTAGATATGAGACAAATCAGGTAACCTAGAGTAAGAAATCCTCCTCCACTTCAGAGGATGCACACATAAAGTTATTACCTGTGTTGGCAGGTTATCAAGGTGTGATTGTCTCACATGTAGTGATTAGGTATAAAGCAGGTGTGCCTACAATGTGCCATCTATGGATATCTGCACCACCACTACCATTCAACATACCAATATATCTCCAACCACTACCTTAGTCCGTTCTCCTTCTCTATCGATTGCTTATTCTCTTACCAGAGATACCTTTAGATATGTGGCCTATTAAGCCGATTGAGCTGAGAAATAGGTGAATCTTCTTCTCCAGAAGTTGAAACCATTTGTGAAAAAGTCAAATAACAGTGGTTTAGCCCCCATGCTAATATATATAGAGAGGTTGCATGCCTTCGTTGATGGTTTGGACATCATAGTGAATGAGAGATCCAGAGCTAACCAACCTTTAGATTTGGCAGCGCCACATGCTGATGCTTCTAAGTCCATAGAAGATATTTTGGAGATGAAGTCCTGATCCTCCTCTATATTTAAGAATCCTATCGTGGTCCTACTAGAGAATGTACTGATAGACCTTATTCGTCTTATGGATGACTCACCTTCATGGGATACATGCAAGAGATCAAGAGAGGATGAGGAAACATAGTTAGACCTACTTGAAGAGGTGAGAGAAAAAATAAGAAAACTCTAGCATGCAGTACAAAGGTCTCAGGAAAAAGCTTCTATCCCTAAAGATGTGCGTCCCTCTTTAAGCGTGTAATTTAAAGGAGACCATGACCCGACTGGAGTGTCTCGCATTACGATTCCTGATAAAGATAGTACTTCACCTACAACTTAGACGCAGACTCTGTACTAGACATTTAGAGTGCACAGGTAAGTTACCACTTTGTTGGTTGTTTATCTTTATGCACTAGGGACAACATGTTTTTTAGGTTAGGGGTAGAGCTGCCTGGATGTCTGCCTTTGGGTTTTTCTTAGACGTGTTTCATTTCCCAAGGGTATTTTTGTTTTTGTTGAATTGTCATATGTTTAGTGTAAGTTTGCATTTTATTATTAGGTTGAAGAAAATTAGGATGGCTTAGGCGGTAGTAATGTGCAACTTGATGCACATAATTTAATATCTTGTGTGGAAGTTTTATGATCCTCCTTCAAAAAATATCTGAATGTGTTTCACCGAATTGATATATTGACTTGTATGGCTAAAGTTTTGACATCGTGCATATTGGGACTGATGACTATTGATTATTCTAGTGAACTGATGAATTGAGTAGTAGTTAACAATCGAATCCATATGCCAAGTGTTTGTGAGCTATATAGTTGTGTTCGTTTGTTGTGTACCATCTAGAACTTGCCTGGTTAGTCTTGCTATATTATTGGAGGGTAGACTAGTTGTAGGAGGGATCGTAGGCCTTCTTTGGAATGAAATGATAAGCCCTTCTAATACTTGGAAAGCCTACCCGAGTTATGTAATTAATCCATAGTTCCCTACTTTGATCCTTAGACTTTATTTCTTGACCAGCCAAACCCACGATCCCTTTTAAGGTATTCCCAAGTTTGTCACCATCCTCTCCTTGCACACTTATAGGAATTAAATGAGGCAAAATGCCTCAAGTAGGGGTTTTGGAGTATGGGAAGACAAAGTTGAAAGTTGGGTGTGGAAGAAAATTGCTTAGTCAACAAAGAAGAGGGGTGTGGTATAAAAAAGAAAAATATATAAAAATGGAAAAGACAAAAAATTGCAACATGAAAAGAAGAAGCTGTTAGATGTTAGAAATAAACTACACTCGAGTATCAGTGAAAGAAATAAGAAGGGGAAAGAAAGAAAGGGGTTGAGAGGGGAAATAAAGAATTAGTGTAGTGTTAAAGGATAGTCGAGTCACTTATCTAATTCTACCATACCCATCATAAACCTATATTACAAGGCTGAATAAAGTCCTTCTCTAATCCCAATCCAGCCATCCAATAACAGAAGCATAGAAAATAATAGCAAGCCTATTTTATGTGTATGTGCGACATCTGAACTTCATCATGATTACGAGTGCAGTCTCTCCTATTCACAAGCCTATTGTATGTGTGTGGGACATTCTTTGGTCTCTATGAGGGCATATGGGTGATACTGTCTAATTGCAATTGAGATCTTAGTATTATTGCTTACATGCACAGTTGTCTACTGATAACATGATGTCATTCTTTGATCTTTCATTAAGAGCTTGAGATACTCTACGCTTTGCACATTCATTTAAAAGAGGGATCGACAAGTGTTTTGAAATGCATGCTTAATAGTTTCTCAGTAGAACTGGCGTAGATATCCTAGTTTTTGGATATCTAAGAATCTTGTGAATAATTTTGCAAGTTGTTAATATGTTAGAGTTGTCTTATTTTAGTTGCTCGAGGACAAGCAAAGATTTTATGTTGGGGGTATTAATGTGTCAGTATTTTAAGGCACGTTTAATCTTTTTTATCAAGGAATTCTTGTAGTTCTTAAGTACATTTCATGTGATATGATCTATTTTGGGCTATGTTTTAGGAAAAATTGGCTAAGTCCACAAATTCTGATGTTATATAGAAAAGCTGATGAGTATGAGACATGGAACATGAGTATGAACCATATAAGAAGACGTGCATGTGAATTAGAAATGGTTGAGTACTTGAGTTGAAAGATAGATTATAGTACGAATTATGGAAGTTGAGCATGAACCATAGAGGCAGCCTTACTTGCAAAATAGAACTTGTGGAGAGAATGATCCTTGTCACGACTGAGAGCACAAACTGTTAAAGACTTCCATGAATTATAGGGTAAATCATACTTGCAAAATAGAAATTGTGTAGTGCAGGGTTCTTGTCACGGTTAGAAGAATGGACCATCAAAGTTGTTCACAGACTGTGGTGGCAACCGTAGAAGGCGATGCGAAAGACTTCTCCTGGTACATTTAGGATTCAATTTGAACTTGCCAATAAATAGTTTCTTTAGGATTTATTTATCAGCTATCATTAACATTACATAAGAATGAGTACTTTGTCATTATTTTCACTTTAGTTCGCTACTTAGCTATGAATTTGAGAACAAGATTCTTTGTTGATTTTATTACTATGTAAGTATGTTTTCTTTAATTTCAATCTGTTGCTTTACTTTATGCATGAGTATCTAAACATATATTCAGAGTTGTGAAAGTTCTTAAGGCTGAATAACGTCAATATATGATTGAGTAGGTTATGGGTGAATGCTTAATTCTCCTTATTAATTAAGATTAACAGTTGCGAATGTTAGTCAATGCAAAATACTTTAATATCTGCTTGAAAATGTGAGTTAGGGTTGGAAAGGATTAATCATCAAGAACTCAAGGATTTTTAATGAATTCACATAGGAATATGACAAATTCACTTAGCTAAATATGATCAATATTCTGAATCACATCAATATATTTGGAAAGATAATTGAGGGAAAGATCGTTCAATTGTCGGAAAATATTCAATGATAGTGTAGAAATTATAACTTACCATTAATGACTTACATGAATGTATATTGGTGTAAATAACCATTAGAAACAAACCTTCACATGGGGAAATAATCCTGGTCCTTACAAATATTGTTAAAGCGAACCATTTTTATACCGCATTTTAGATAGATAAATCTTCTTAAAATATGTTAACTAGGATTTGACAAAAAGTAAAGTAATCCAATTGCCTCAAGTGTATCCTTTTCCACCATATTTCTTGTGGGATTCGACCCCAACCTGTGTTAGGTTATGATATTTGAGAACAATTGCCTTGCTCTTATTACTAGATGTAGTTTGAACGTATCAATATTCTCTTAGAAGAATATGGAATATCGGGGCTCTTGGAGTAGTTTCTATCAGAACCTCTCAACAATGCAATGATATTAGTTTCCCCTAGAGTAGGAGCCTTAAACTTTTACTTATCATCAGGAGAAGAAGGTGTTCCAACTCTTTTCCACTTCCGCATTTGCCACTTAATTCTCGCTATAGTTTAGGTTTTGGCCCCTACCGAACATGAAGTATGGCATATGCTATCCTAAGAAATTTTCACTAACCTCGGCAGTAGTAACTACTATCAAAGTCGAAGTCAAGAAAGTGGTCAGACAATTTAAAAGACATGTGATCAAAATATGCCACAATCAGAGAAGTAATAATAGGGACCACAAATAGATACAATGGGATGCAATGAGTACTCACCATGAAGTTTGGTTTTCTATCCCTGGGGTTCGGCTATCTGTGCTCATAATCGATTAGTGGCTAGGATTAACTCTAAAATTTTGTAGACCCAACACCAAATTATGTTGATCCATTATGAAATAGGAATTTTGGCATTCAGACTCCTGGGGGGTACTAACAGTATACAAACAAATAAGACAATGATAAGAATATTCTGAAGTAGAACACAAAGAAAACCAACCAAGAGTGAGAAGACTTACGAGATATGTTCTATCATTCCAGAAGCATCATATCATTGAGAATCGAGGAACTTACAATAACAAACTGATCAGTCTTGCCCTAATCATGGGCATCATTAAGAGTCCTAAAGAAAGAATATTTTCTCTACCCACAAATTTCATGATACCCCCGCAGATAATCCAAGGGTAATAGAGAAGTATGATGTGGTTCAAGGTTAAAGGTTGTTTTATCTCACTGATCAAAGCAAGAGATTTGTCATGAACCTCGAGAATTCAGAACCAAGTTGTCCTAAACATAGGTTGAAGGTCTGATAGAAAAAGAAATAACAGGGTCTATTCATGGATCTCCAAACCCCAAGGGAAAGGAATAGGCGTGAATGAACGAATAGCCAAGATTTGGATAAGTGATTCTTTCAGAAACTTTAGTGGCAAGAACCTTATATTTATCTCCCAACCAGTTACAGTCACAAAGAATAAAAAGGATATAGATCTCTTTAATCAAGGAAGCATACATCCTAATCACCCTGTCTCTCATCCTGTAATGGATACATAGAAATATTTTGAAACCATTCTCAAAACAAAAGACCCTGGGTCAAATTATTTCTATGGTGGGTTCATAAGAGGTATCAAACTTTCAACTTAATTTTTCAAGCCGTCCATGGAAGAGGGAGATTTGGCAAAGATAGATGAAGATTAATACATAGATATACTAAGAATTAAAAAAAGGTAGTGGAAGAATTCACTAGGGTAGACCAGAAACCATAAATCTCTGGGCACAAAAAAAAAGAGGGATAGGTGTGAAAGTAGAAAGATATAAGAAACCAAGAAAAATGAAGGGTGATCAAAAGAATGAAAGCATGAAGAAATTGCGTGGAAATTTAAGGTTATCAAGTATGCCCTCTATATATGAGGGTGAAAGATTTGGATAGTTGAGGATTTGATGCGACTTTTTAGAGAACGATGACTGGAAGACACGTGGTTTTGGTATTTAATGTGAAGGGACGCATGATTTTTTCAAGATATGGAGTTTCTATTTAATGTTCCTGCTATATCACCTTGAATTTCTCTTCTCGCTTTTCGACTATGATTGGCATCACATTCGAAAAAAGGATGGACTATTTGTATTGGATAAAGCTTAACTTAGATACGTGGAAACATGAAGAGGGGATATATGATCCTATTCCCTTGGAAGTGGCAAAGAATTGACAATGACCATCCTTTGAGGAAATATTCTTTGGATGAAAAGGAGATGTTATGATGACCCTTGCGGTTATATTTGCGTTTATGCATTCATTGTACTGTCATAGTTCTCCTATAGTGGCCTTAAGTTATCTATGGCTCGCTGGGACCGGTAGTTTGGTTCCCTGGTCATTCATTTGGTTGTTTTGGTTGTTTTCCTGTTTAAAAGCATTGACTTAGAATATCGTTGACTTTAGTCAAAATTCTTAGCTAACGTGCCCAAAATTGAATTCTGACAGTTTCGTTAGCTCTAGAGCATTGAGTTTGGTCTAGTTGGACCTGTAGCTGAGGCATGAGAACTTTCGGTGTGGGTTTTGTTTTGCTCTCTCTATTTTTGGGCTATTTGGAGTTGAAAGCATAACTTTGGTCAGCTTTTGATGATTGGAGCTTCAGATTCAAAATTTGATGATCCCATCAACTCTGAAATGTTTAGTTTGGGTTAGCTAGGTGATTTGTTCGGGTTCCGAGTGATCTGGGCTTATTTTGAGTCTTTGGTTGCTTGTTAGTTAGTGTTGACTTGGGTCAACATTTCTCTGAAATGACCTCATATGGAAGTTTTATCAATTCCATTGAGTCTGAAATATTGTTTCCACTCTGTTAGCATTATTGGTTTTTGAATATCAGTTTTCGATTGTGCCCGGAATGCCTCGTAGAGTTTTAGAAAAATTGCAGATTTTTGTTGTTGCAGGTGCAGGCCTCAGGACTTAATCGCGATCGCGAGCTTATCCCTTCACGACCGCAATGAAGAACCTGGTCCCTTATTCTTTGCGATCACGTGATCACCTATCATGATTGTGATGAAGCTTCTCCCCATTTATTCTTCGCGACCGCGTGGCTAGTCCTCTCGATCGCGATGGTCTAGCCAGCGTGGTCCTCGCGACCATGAGGGGTTCCTCCGTGATCGCGATGAAGGACCCCTGGGCAGTATATAACTTTTCCATTTTGTTTTTCCAGATTTCTTTGTTTATTTCTCCCAACTCCTAACACAAATACACTCTCTTTAGCTTGTTCTAATCGGTTCAACCTTGGAGACTTCATTGTTCCCTTGATAATTCTCGCTCCCTTGGCGTTTTGTTAAGTCCTCTTCTTCCCCAATTATTTTCCTTCATTTTTGAAGACCCACCATTGTTGTTATTTCTCTAAGCTTAGTAATTTCTTGAAGAATCTTCTCTCCTGGGATTTTGCATGCTCTGTGGGGTTCGTTAATTCCATTCCTTGGGGCATTTTCTCGTTGTGGTAAGTGTATTCTTTCCAATTTCAGATTTTTATTCCTATATTTTCTTTAATTGGTTCTTGACTTTAGGGGATGTCTTAGCCCAAATTCCTTGCCCTTTTTCCTTAATTTTTTTGGGTATGTGCTCCCTTGGTCATGGTGATCATAGTGTGCATTTTCATTTTTCGATTTTGGGTTGCAGGGCCCATGGGCCCATTGGTGACCCAAATTTTGACCCATCTATTACTATAGTGTTATGGGTATCAATAGTCTAGTTTTAATGTGTTATTTATGTTTTCGCTAGTTTGATTATCATTCGGAGCTTCTTGGAGCGATCCGGCCTCGGATATGATCGTGCCAGCAGCTCATTGTTGGATGATAGGTAGGTTATGGTCTAAACTCTCTATACTTCACATATATTGGACAAAAGTGTACTAGTTGGCATCCTTGGGTTGGTTTTATTAGCTTGGCACCACAGACCATTGACCACTTTTTCCCTATCCATCATGTTTTTTCATCTGTTGTGTGTAGTATTTCTCGTAGTTTGATATTATCACCCTTGTGGTCATGTGTGGCCTTGTTTGACTTTAGACCATAGAGAGTGGGCTATTCGGTGGTATCTGTGAGTCCCAAACATCATTATCATGATACTAGGCTGGCTATCTATGATGTAGAGCGATTTGAGCCTATGCAGGGCTGATAGGTTGTTTGTGAGCTGATGGGTCGCTATTTGTGTTTGATCATGTCATTTACATGCATATAAAGAGGATTTTACAATGTTTTACTACAATTTAGGCTTTGGGCCTACTTGTGTTGATTTTCTAAACTTTGCATGGCCCTGGGGCCCCGTTTTTGACAGAAATGACTTGGAAATAATTTGGACATGATTTGTAGATCTTCTTGGGGTAAAATATTTCATGTATGGTTTCTATCATCAGTTTTTACTAATATTTCTAGACTCAGCAGGGCCGTAGTGCTAGATGATTTTTTTTACAGATTTGAGATGGTATTAGACTTGGTCGGATCGAGAATCAGAAGTGTTTTACTACTGTTTTAGACCCGGTTATGGCCGAACCTCCTTGGAGGGGATTTTGAGACATTTTCCACTATTTTAGACCTGGACAGAGTCTGGGCATTAATTCTTGAGAGGTGAGTCTCTAACTTGATTCTGGACCTACTCTAGTTGATATTTTTGAGATTGAGTTATAGTATGGGGTCCGGGACCTCCATAGACCTTGTTGATCCGGACCAGGGGATTTGGGATGCGAGTGCTGGAGGAGGGGTATACGGTAGAGTAGAGGTATATGGGCAGAGTACTTCCATGGAACCTACCTACTGTGCCCGTTCGACACTAGAGGAGGTACATGCAGAGTTACTGCTCTACCCAGAGATCATCATACATCATATCATTCATTGTTTGAGGCTCCACCCTTGTTTGATGTTTGCTGAGTGTATGCTCCAGTTGTATAGGTGGCAGGAGGGTTTGTTTTCACTTGATTATGTTCCCCGGTTGTATGGATGGTCGGGGGACTGTAGGTAGACTCTTGTTAAATTATTGCTATACTACACCCTGTCATAGTTATATATACGAGATTGGATACGGAGAGCTTGTTAGTTCTTGACTTGAGTTTGGTATGATTTATTTGGTTATTTATTCTTGTTTTTTGAGCATGCCTATCTTTATTTCTCTCCTCCCTTCCCTTGTAATTTAGGTTACTAGTATACCATCGCCTTCTAAACTTACTATATAGTGTTATTGCAAGGATCCCAGGTGCGCCATTTCTGACTTTAACGCGTGCCTGTTTTTTGTATATATTCTACTTGCTAGCCTTGTATGTTGTTTTCTGCTATCTTCTTTCTGGGCTAGTTTCTGTGTACTTCTTTGTTGATTCTGTGGCTATTTGCTTCTATTCTGCCTGTTACTATATTTTTATCTTTTATGTGCCCAGTCGGCCTATGATACATACTGGGTACCTTTTGCTTCGCATTTGGTGTTCATACTACACTTTGCATCTTTTAGTGCAAATCCTAGTGTGAGCCATCGCTGCTAGCTCGTGGGAGACTCGTGCTTGGAGATTGTGGACTGTCCCAGACTGAGAGTGAGCTCTTGGTAATCGAAGCTTAACTTTAGTTTACCTTTTGTATATTTTGTCTCTCTTAGCTTCAGAGACATGATGTATTTGTATTATTTTGGACCCTTGTACTCTTTATGTAAATTCGGCTCTTATATGCCATGATACCAGGTTTTGGGTGTTGGTTAGCTTCCGTATGCTTTATATATACCCCTGTTGTTACTTTTCTTCTCATATAACCCTTGCTTCCGTCTATATTACTTGTTCTTCTACTTAGCTATTAGGTAGTAGCCCATTACTAACCGTTTTGGGCTATGGGGATTGGTTTGCCTACTGGGGGGGTTGTAGGTGCCACTATGACCAAGAAATTAGGTCATGATAGCTTGGTATCAGAGCCTAGGTTCACCGGTATCATTGGTATAGGATCCAATGTCTAGAAGAGTCCTGTAAAGCAGAGACGTTTGTACTCAATCATTGGGAGGCTATAGTGACATCTTAGGAAATATGACTCTCTTATTTGCTTCTGTATCATGCGTAATCCTTGAAGGTTTCTTGAGATCTCATTTGTTCTCATTCATTCTCCCGTAGATGGTTCATACGAGATCATCAGCGTTAGGTGAAGACTAGCCTCCGACTCCAGTAAGTTGAGATAGAGCAACACCTATCTAGAGCTGCTAGAGTTGAGATAGAGCCCGAGCATGAGTATGACCCAGGGTTAGTTCATGAGCAGCAACATATGGACTCGGGGACAGCCTAGGTACCACCAGCACCCTTGCCAGCTCCAGTATGTGCTTTTGTGCCAGCTTCATCCCCAGCTCAGTCTTCAGCTGTTCGAGGTTTACTATTGCAGCTATTGGGTATGATTGGAGAGCATCCTTCTGAGGTGGTGCAGATATCTACTCAGGGGAAAGCCCTGGGTGTACCATGTTCTGGAGTGTAGCCTGCTACTGTGGCTCCCCATGATGAGGTTATTTCGGACCCTTCAGTTGCACAGCCTTTTGCTCCTCGCCCAGCTAAGACAGAGTTGGAGCAGAAGGCGCTGTGTAGATTCTTGATATTGGCACCTCTGAGGTTTGCAGGTACTTCTGGATAGGAATCATATTATTTTATTACTACCTGTGAGGAGATGTTGCATCATTTAGGGGTGTTGGAGACTCATGGGGTTGTCTATACTATATATCAGTTGGAGGGCCTAGCAAAGTTATGGTGGAGGGATAGATTGCTTGCAGACCATTATCGTCACTCCTTTGACTTGGTTCGAGTTTTATGAGGCTTTTATGGCTAAGTTCTTACCTCAGAGTGATAGAGAGAGGCGGAGAGAGGAATTTACTAGACTTACTCAGGATGTTATGACCGTCTTAGAGTACGAGACCCATTTCTATCAGCTTGCTCTATTTGGGGCCATGATTATGCCTACTGAGTCTGACAGAGTCAGTAGATTTATTTGGGGGCTACAGAGAGAGTTTAGAGAACCTGTAGAGATATTGGTTCATAGTGGTTGGTCACTCTAGGCTATTGCGGACTATGCCTATACTATAGAGGATTTGCGTTATCATGACACCGGGGCCAGAGATAAGAGGCCTTGACATCAGTGTAGCTATAGTGGTTATCGTTATAGTGGTATGGGTTCAGTCCAGTGGGGCTGAGGTTATCAGGCACAGCAGCATCAGGGTCAGACTAGTCAACCAGTTCAAGCATCACTATAGGCTTCTAGTTCTCAGTTTGAGCAGGCTCAGGGCAGTCAGCGTGGTCACAGTGGTCAGCCATCGAGAGGTACATATTCTGGGGCATCAGGTCGTGGTGTCCATATGGGTTTAGCTGGTTCATCCCGACAGAGTAGGTCATCAGGGGATTGTTTTACTTATGGTGTGGTTGGTCATTATGCCAGATATTTCCCCCAGTAGGGCACAGTTCAGCCTGCCACTCAGCCAGCTCAGCCTATTTGCTCAGTTCATCCACCATCTCGAGGATGTGGTAGTCAGGGTAGAGGTGGTAGCCCACGAGGCAAGACAGGTAGTAGGGATGGATGTCGGTCATGTGGTGGTCATTATCTTTTCTATAAGATCCCTAGGAGACCAGAGGCAGAGGCCTCGGATGCTATGATTATAGGTATGATTTCTATATGTCATCGCCTAGCTTTTGCATTATTTGATCCTGGATCCACTTGTTCGTATATGTCTGCATATTTCATGCCTTATTTGGTGTTGGCTAGTAAGCCATTGTGTGTCCCTGTATTTGTATCAACCCAGTAGGAGATTCTTTAGTAGTGGATCAGATTGTGAGATCTTGCATGATTAGTGTGGGTGATTTAGAGACTTGGGGTGACCTGTTGATACTTGATATGGTAGATTTCGATGTGATTCTGGGCATGGACTAGTTATCCTCTTACCATGCAGTTTTGGATTGTTTTTCAAGACTGTTACCATAGCCGTACACAGTGTATCCCTAGTAGTGTGGCAGGGTTCTATTAGCCGCGCGCTGTCTGGGATCATCTCTTGTCTTCGAGCTCTGAAGTTGATTTTGCAAGGGTGTTTGGCTTACTTAGCATATGTCCAATATGCTAGTGCCGACCATTCTTCCCCTGAGGCTGTTCCTGTGGTTAGAGACTTCCTAGATGTGTTCCCTATCTACCTGCTAGGTCTTCCACCTAAGAGAGATATTGATTTTGCTATTGAGTTAAGGCCGGGCACCAGTCCAACTTATATTTCTCTATGTCGTATGGCTCCAGCTAAGTTGAAGGAGCTTAAGGAGAACCTCCAGGACATGTTAGCTAAGGTGTATATCAGGCTGAGTGTGTAGCCTTGGGGTGCTCCTATTCTGTTTGTCAAGAAAAAATATGGGTCGATGCAGATGTGTATTGATGATCGGCAGCTAAATAGGGTTACTGTGAGGAATGGGTATCCGATGCCGTGTATTGATGATTTGTTTGATGAGCTCCAGGGTTCAGCCATGTTTTCAAAGATAGATTTGAGGTCAGGCTGCCACCAGTTGAGGATTAGGGCAGAGGACATCCATAAGACAGCATTCAGGACATGTTATGGCCACTATGAGTTCCTGGTGATGTCTTTTGGGTTGACTAATGCCCCCGCAACTTTCATGGATCTTATGCATAGTGTGCTTAGCCCGTATTTGGACTTTTTTGTGAAAGACTTCATAGACAACATTCTAATATACTCGCGGAATAGAGATGAGCATGAACAACACTTGAGGATTATACTCCAGACTTTGAGAGATCATCGGCTTTATGCCAAGTTCTTAAAGTGCGAGTTTTGGCTTGAGTCAGTTGCATTCCTAGGACACGTGGTGTCTAAGGATGGTACTAGAGTAGATCCGAGTAAGATTTTTGCGGTTTGTGATTGGCCTAGACCTACTACTCCAACTGAGGTTCACAACTTTGTTGGGTTAGTCGGGTATGACAGATGATTCGTGGAGTGGTTTTCTTCTATAGCAGCACCTTTAACTAGGCTAACTAGGAAGGATGTCCCATTTTAGTGGTCGGACCATTGCGAGGATAGCTTACAGATGCTTAAGGCCTTATTGAATTCAACTCCTATATTGACTTTGCCAGTTGAGGTCAGAGCTTCTTTGTGTATTGTGATGCTTCTGGGGTTGGTCTTGGTTGTGTGTTGATGCAGCAGGGTCATGTGATTGGTTACGCATCAAGGCAGCTGAAGGTTCACGAACGCAAATACCCTACCCATGATATGGAGTTGGCGGTGGTAGTTTTCACGCTCAATATCTTGAGGCACTACTTATATGGGGTTTTGTGAGATATTCATCGACCATCGTAGTCTTCAGTACATTACGAGTCAGCGAGTGCTAAACTCGAGGCAAAGGAGATGGATAGAGTTATAGAGGACTATGATTTCACCATTCTATATCATCCGAGCAAGGCAAACATGGTAGGGGATGCCTAGAGTCAGATGGCAGTGAGTATGGGCAGCCTAGCTTCACTATCTATTTTTGAGCGACCGTTAGCCTTTGACATATAGTCCTTGGCTAACCACTTGGTTAGGATTGATTTGTCGTATGCCAATCGAGTTTGTGCCAATATTGAGGTTCGGTCTACTCTTGTTGATCAGATATAGAGCCTTCAGTTTGAGGATCAGCGATTGTGAGACCTTCAAGATTAGGTTGTTCGGGGTGAGGCCAGCCGGGCTACTCTAGATTCTGATGGGGTTCTGAGGTTAGGCGGTCAACTTTGTGTTCCGAGGGTTGGTGATTTGATTCAGTTGATACTTCATGAGGCACATTGTTCTAGATACTCCATTCATCCTGGTGCGGCGAAGATGTATAGAGACTTGAGATAACTTTACTGGTGGAGTGGTATGAAGCAGGATATAGCAGAGTTTATGTTTTGGTGCTTGAACTGTCAGCAGGTGAAGTTCGAGCACATGAGGCCTGGTAGGTTGATGCAGCGACTTCCTATTCCTGAGTGGAAGTGGGAAAGAATTATTAAGGATTTCGTGGTTGGTTTGCCTTGTACTTCAAGGGGTTTTGATTGCATTTGAGTGGTTATGGATCGGATGATTAAGTCAGCTCATTTCTTGATGGTTCAGACTTCTTACAGTGCCGAAAGGTTAGCTCAGATTTACATTTATGAGATTTTTCGGTTGCATGGTATCCTAGCTTCTATTATTTCAAACTGCGGCACTCAGTTCATATCTCAGTTTTGAAGAGCTATTCAGCAAAATTTGGGTATAGAGGTTCAGCTTAGTACTGCTTTCCACCCTCAGATAGATAGCCAATTTGATAGGACCATCCAGGTCCTGGAGGACATACTTCAAGCATGTGTTCTTGCTTTTGGGGATTCTTGGGATTAGTTTATGCCGTTGGCTGAGTTTGCTTACAATAATAGTTTTCATTTGAGATTCGACATGGCACCTTTTGAGGCTTTGTATGGTAGGAGTTGCAGATTGTCGATTAGTTAGTTTGATGGGTTAGAGTCTAGACCGCAAAGTACAAATTTGATTTGAGACTCCTTAGACTGAGTCCATGTGATTCAGGATAGACTTAGAGCAGCCTTAAGTAGGCAGAAGAGCTACGCTAGTCATAGACTTTATGCCTTGGAGTTCAGTGTTGGTGACTTGGTATTTCTTTGAGTATCGCCTATGAAGGTCATGATGAGATTTAGTCGGCGGGGCAAGCTTATCCCTAGGTTCATTCAGCCATTTGAGATTCTCCAGAGGGTTGGTAGTGTTGCCAATCCATTAGCCTTGCCTCTGATGTTGTCAGCTATACATCCTGTATTTCATGTTTTGATGTTACGCTGGTATGTTCCAGATGAGCCTCATATGTTGCATTGGGAGTCCGTTCAGTTGGATGAGATCTTGTCCTTTGTTGAGGAGCCGATTGCTATATTGGCCAGAGATGTGAGGAGGTTGAGGACTAGGGAGATTCCTATTGTAAAAATTCAGTGGAGGCATCGCCCAGTTAAGAAGGCTACCTAGGAGACCAAGAGGGATATATGGGCTCAGTATCTGTAGCTGTTTGAGCCTTTAGGTACTCCTTTCTTCTTGACTTTTGAGGAAAAAGTCTTTTTAGTAGTGGATGTTGTGGTGACCCTTTCGGTCATCTTCGCATTTACGCATTCCTTGTACTGTTAGAGCTTTTCTGTAGCAGCCCCCCTAAGTCATCTATGGCTTACTGGGACCAGTTGTTTGGTGTCGTGGTCATTCATTTGGTTGTTTTGGTCGTTTGCCTGTTATAGAACCTTAACTTAGAATATCATTGACTTTAGTCAACATTCTTAGCTAGCGTGTTTATAATTGAATTTTGACAGTTTTGTTAGCTCTGGAGCATTGAGTTTGGTTTGGTTGGACCTTTAGCTGAGGCATGAGAACTTTCGGTGTGGGTTTTCTGTTGCTCTCTCTGTTTTCAGGCTATTTGGAGTTGAAAGCGTAACTTTGGTCAGCTTTCAATGATCGGAGCGTCAGATTTGAAATTTGATGATTCAATCATTTTCAGTATGTTAAGTTTGGGTTAGGTAGGTGGTTGGTTCAGGTTTCAGGTGAGCCAGACTTATTTTAAGTCTTTGGTTTCTTGTTAGTTAGTGTTGACTTGGGTCAACATTTTTCCAAAAAGACCTCGTATGGAAGTTTCATCGATTTTGTTGAGTCCGGAATGTTGTTTCCACTCTGTTAGCATTATTAGTTTTTGAATATCGGTTTTCGATTGTGGCCAAAATACCCCGTAAATTTTTGTAAAAGTTGTAGATTTTTGTTGTTGCAGATGCAGGCCTCAGACCTTAATCGCGATTGCGAGCTTCTCCCTTCGCGACTGCGATGAAGCACCTGGTCCTTTGTTCTTCATGATTGCGTGATCTCCTATCTCGACCGCAATGAAGCTTCTCCCCTTTTATTCTTCACGACCGCGTGGCTAGTCCTCGCGATCACGATGGTCTAGCTAGTGTGGTCCTCGAGTCCGTGAGGGGTCCCTTAGTGATCGCAATGAAGGACCCCTGGGCAGTAAATAACTTTTCCATTTTGTTTTTCCAGCTCTCTTTGTTTATTTCTCCAAACTCCTAACACAAATACACTCTCTCTAGCTTGTTCTAATCGGTTCAAAGTTGGAGAATTCATTGTTCCCTCGATAATTCTCGCTCCCTTGGCATTTTGGTAAGTCCTCTTCTTCCCCAAGTGTTTTCCTACATTGTTGAAGACCCACCATTGTTGTTATTTCTCTAAACTTAGTAACTTCTTGAAAAATTTGCTCTCCTGGGATTTTGCATGCTCCATGGGGTTTGTTGATTCCATTCCTTGGTGTGTTTTCTCATTGTGGTAAGTGTATTCTTGCCAATTTCCATTTTTTATTCCTATATTTTCCTTAATTGGTTTCTTGACTTTAGGGGATGTCTTAGCCTGAATTCCTTGCCCTTTTTCCTTAATTTTTTGGGCATGTGCTCCCTTGGTCATGGTGATCATGGTGTGTGCTTTCGTTTTCAGTTTTGTGTTACGGGGCCCACCGGCCTGCTGGTGACCCTAATTTTGACCAGCTATTACTATAGCGTTATGGGTGTCAATAGTTTCTTCTTAATGTGTTATTTATATTTTCGATAATTTGATTATCATTCGGAGGTTCTAAGAGCAATTTAGCCTCTGATATCATCGGCCAGTAGCTTATCATCGGACGACAGGTAGGTTATGGTCTAAACTCCCTAGACTTTGCATATATCGGATAAAAGTGTACTAGTTAGCATCCTCGGGTTAGGTTTATTAGCTTGGCACCACAAACTATTGACCGCTTTTTCCCTATCCATCATGTTCTTTCCTCTGTTGTGTGTAGTATTCCTCGTAGTTTGATATTATCACCCTTGTGGTCCTTTGTGGCCTTGTTTGACTCTTGACCATAGAGGGTGGGCTATTCGGGGGTTTCCATGAGTCCCGAACATCGTTATCATGATACTAGGCTGGCTATCTGTGTTGTAGAGCGATTTGAGTCTGTGCAGGGCCGATAGGTTGTTTGTGAGTTGCTGGGTGGCTAGTTGTGTTTGATCATGTCATTTCCATACATATAAGGAGGATTTTACCATGTTTTTACTATGGTTTGGGCTTCGGGCCTACTTGTATTGATTTTCTAAACTTTTTATGGCCTTGGGGGGCATTTTTTATGGAAATGACTTGGAAATGATTTGGAATTGATTTGTGGATCTTCTTTGGGTAAACAATTTAAAGTATAGTTTCTATCATCAACTTTTACTACTATTGCTAGACTCGCGAGAGCCGTAGTGCTAGATGGATTTCCATATTGATTTGAGAGAGTATTAGACTCAGTCGGACTGAGCATCAAAAGTGTTTTAATATTATTTTAGACCCGGTTATGCCCGGGGCCCCTTGGAGAGCTTTTTGAGATATTTTCCACTATTTTAGACATAGATAGAGTCTGGGCATGCATTCTTGAGAGTTGAGTCTCCAGCTTGAGTCCGGACCAACTCTGTATGATATTTTCGAGATTGAGTTATAGTATGGGGTCCGGGACCTCCATGGACCTTGCTTATCTAGACTAGGGGATTTAGGCTGCGAGTGCCAGAGGAAGGGTATATGGCGGAGTAGAGGTATACGGGCAGAGTCCTTCCATAGAACCACTTGTTGTGCTCGTTCGGCACCGGAGGAGGTACAGACAGAGTTACTGCTCTACCCAGAGATCATCATGCATTATATCATTCATTATTTGAGGCTCCACCCTTGTTTTGCTATTTGTTGAGAGTACGCTAGGGTTTTATGGGCGGCTGGAGGGTTTGTTTTCACTTGATTGCGTTCCCCGATTGTATGGGTGGTCGGGGGACTGTAGGTAGACTCTTGTTACTTTATCGTTATACTACACCTTGTCATGGTTATATATACAAGATTGGATACTGAGAGGTTGTTAGTTCTTGGCTTGAGTTTGGTATGATTAAATTGGTTATGGTTATTTATTCTTGTTTTCCAAGCATGCATATCTTTATTCTTCTCTTCCCTTGTCTTGTACTTGAGGTTACCGATATACCGTACCCTTCTAAACTTACTATATACTGTTATTGCGAGGATCCCAGGTGTGCCATTTCTTACTTTCACATGTGCCTGTTGTGTGTTTATATTCTACTTGCTATCCTTGTATGTTGTTTTCTTCTGTCTTCCCTTTGGGCTAGTTTCTGTGTACTTCTTCATCGATTCTGTGGATATTTGCTTCAATTCTTTCTGTTACTATGTTTTTATCTAATATGTGTCTAGTCGGCCTATGATACCTACTGGGTACATTTTGCTTCACATTTGGTGCTCATACTCCACTCTGCATCTTCTGGTGCAGATCCTAGTGTGGGCCATCGCTGCTAGCTCATGGGAGACTTGTGCTTGGAGATTTTGGACCATCCCATACTGAGGGTGAGCTCTTGGCGACCGAAGCTTGACGTTAGTTTACCTTTTGTATATTTTGTACTCTCTTAGATTCGGAGACATGATGTATATGTATTATTTTTGAACCCTGTACTCCTTATGAGGATCCGTCTCTTATATGCCATAATACCAGGTTTTGGGTGTTGGTTAGCTTTAATATGCTTTATATATACTCCTGTTGTTACTTTTCTTCTTGTATAACCCTTGATTTGTCTATATTACTTGTTTTTCCGCTTACATGTTAGGTAGTAGCCCATTATTGACCGTTCTGGGCTACAGAGATTGGTTCTCCTACTAGGGAGTTGTAGATGCCATCATGACCGATAAATTGGATCGTGACAGATGTGCTCGGGGAGAATTGGACTTAGAATTGTACTTCAGTGATGTGGATAAAGACATAGTGGGACAAAGGGGTAGAGAAGGTAGGTGCGGATGAGTCAGTACGACTGTAAGAGATGGTCAGAAATAATAGTTGCTTCCACTAGCAATTTAGCTACATGGTTAGCATCTATTGGTTCTAGTACTTTAGGGCTCGAGTGGAACACTCTTATTGGCTGAGGCCTCACCTTTAAAACATATAAATAGATCATCCCCTCTACTTATAACTCATTTTGATTTATAAAAAATTCAATACTTTTTTTTCCTTACTCTCTAAGTTTTCTCTTTATTTTCTAGTTTCCACGTCATTCTTAACTTGATTCTTTTGGGATCATCTCCCGGAACACAAAGATTATTCTCAGACACACATTCCACTGATCCACGAGATTCTCGGGCATTTCCTGTACTTTATTTTGTATTATTTATTTTCTATTTACACTCATTTTTCAGTATTTAAACTATTAATCAACCTAATCAATGAGCTAAATTGATAACGCATACCCTTGATATCTTATAAATTTAACTGTATCTTTTTTTGGTAAATTGTAACCTGATTACTTCTATTCATTATGTTGGTAACTTCTGCAAATTGCACTTCATAATCTCATTGGTTAATATTATGTTTAAACCTTCTTTTATATGAGTGAATATGTTAAAATACACTTAAACTATCATACTTTTGTGAGTTTCTTACCTCAATTATCTAGTATTTGTTTTACATATCTAAACTATCATACCTTGTATGTTAAAATATACCTCATTGCTTAGCTGCTAGTGCATCTAATACACACTCCAGTTTTACTAAAAAAGTGTCAAGTGACACTCCATGTACCTAAATTTATCCACTTAATCTAATTAGGAAGTATATTAGTGATTTTAATTATAAGTGTAGAAGTTAAGCGAGATGGAAAATAAAATTTAGGATTCTAAAATAAAAAATAAATGGGTAAAAGTCCTCGGCCTTGATTTTTTCTCCATGAACCTTCAATTTCAATGTGGATATATTTTTTTTACCCTTGTGGTCCTGTGAGGCCTTGTTGACTCTAGAACATAGAAGGTGGAATTTTGGGAATGTCCGCGAGTCCCGAAAATAGAATTATCCTTCTAGGCTGGTTATGCTTGCTGAGTAGTTGTGGGCCTGTGCAGGGTCGATAGGTTGATTGTGAGTTGCTGGGTAGCTATTGTGTGTGATCATACCATTTCTATGTATATAAAGAGGTTTTATCCATGTTTTACTATGGTTTTGGCTTCGGGCCTACTGGCACTATTTTCTAACCTTGCATGGCCCCGGGGGCCTATTTTTAATGGAAATGATTTGGAAATGGTTTGATTTAACTTGTGAATATTCCTGGGTAAAAGAAAGTAAAATTACGTTTTAAAACACCAGTTTTACGATTAACGCTAGACTCGGCAGGGCCGGGGTGCTAGTTGAGTTTTCTTGCTACTTGAGATGATTTTTAGCCTCGGTCGTACCGAGCACCTGAGATGACTTTCTACTATTTAGACCCGATTATTCCCGGGCACCCTTGGAGGGGTTTTTGAGATATTTTCCTACTACTTTAGTCCTGGACATGGTCTAGGCATGCATATTCGAGACTGGGTCTCTATCTTGAACCCGGACTTGCTTCCGGACGACATGTTTTGATACTGAGTTTTAGTATGGGGTCAGGGACCTCCATGGACCTTGCCATCCGGGCCTGGGGCTTCGGGCTGCGTATGCCGGAGGAAGGGTATACGGTGGAGTAGAGGTATACAGGCAGTGTCCTTCCATGGAACCTACCTGCTGGGCCAGATCGGCACCGGAGGAGGTACATACAGAGATACCATTTCACTCGAGATCTTCATGCATCATATCATTCTTTGTTTGAGGCTCCACCCTTGTTTGTTGTTTGTTGATTATACGCTCCGGTAGTATAGGATGCCGGAGGGTTTGTTTTCACTTGTTTGTGTTCCTCGGTTGTATGGGCGGCCGGGGGACTGTAGGTAGACTCTTGCTATTTACTTACAGAATTGTTCCCTGTTATGGTTAAGTATGAAATTGGTTACTGCTAGACTGTTAGTTTCTGGATTTGAGATTGATATGATTAGTTGAGTTTGATTCATGTCTCTTAGCATGCCTATCATTACTCTTTCCCTCTTCTTATGCTTGAGGTTACCGGTATACCGTCCATTTCGTAAACTTATTATGTATACACTGTTATTGCAAGGACCCCAGGTGCGTTACTTCTTACTTTCACCTGTGCCTATGGTGTGTATATTCTGCTTACTGGCCTCATATGTGGTTCTGTTGATTTTCCTCTGGGCTAGTTCCTGTGTACCTTTTGTTGATTTTGGTGACTGCTTGCTTCTATTCTATCTGTTACTACGCTTTCATCTTATATGTGCCCAGTCGGCCTATGGTACCTACTGGGTACCTTATGCTTTACATTTGGTGCTCACCCTACCCCCTGCATCTTTGGGTGCAGATCCTAGCGTGAGCCATCACCGTTAGATCGATGTGATTCGTGCTTTGAGATCTGTTCGGGACTACTTCAGACTGAGGGTGAGCTCTTGGCGATCGGAGCTTAGCTTTAGTTTATCTTTTGCTTCATGTACTTATTACCATTCAGAGACATCTGTATATATCATTTTGGATCGTTTGCACTCCATGTATGTAGTTTTGGCTCTATACTATGATACCAGGTCTTGGGGTTTGGTTTAGTTTCCGCATATGTATATATATATATTCCTGTTATCTATTCTCTTCGTCTTGTTCCCTTATTTGTTAGTTAGTAGCCCATTACTAACTGTCCTGGGCTATGGGGATTGGTTCCCCTACCGGGGGTTGTAGGTGCCATCATGACTGAGAAATTGGGTCGTGACAACTTGGTATCAGAGCTTTAGGTTCACCGATGTCATCGGTATAGGAGCCAATGTCTAGTAGAGTCCTGCGGATCAGGGCGGAGACGTCCGTACTCAATCTTTGGGAGGCTACAGTGACATTTTAGGAAATTTGACTCTTTCATTGCTCCTGTGTCGTGCGTGGAACCCTTGAAATTTCTGGAAATCTCATTTGTTCTAATTCATTCTCCCGCAGATGGTTCGTACGAGATCATCGGCATCACGCGGAGATGAGCCTCCCACTCCAGCTAAGGGTCGAGGACGCCCTCGATCAGTGGCACCTGCTAGAGCTGCTAGAGTGGGGATAGAGCCCGAGCAGCATGTGGATTAGGGGGCAGCCCAGGTACCACCAGCTCCAGTACCAGCCCCAGTAACAGCTCCAGCCCCAGCTCCAGTGCCTACTTATGTGCCAGCTCCAGCCGCAGCTCAGTCTCCAGATATTCGGGGATTACTATTACATCTTTTGGGTATGATTGGAGAGCGGCCTTCTGAGGTAGCGCAGACATCAGCTCAGGGGGCAGCCCTGGGTGCACAGAGCTCAGGAGCGCAGCCTGCTACTATGGCTCCCCGTGCGGAGGTCATTCCGGTTCCATCTGTTGCACAGCCTCTTGCTCCTCGCCCAGTTATGACAGAGTTAGAGCAGAAGGCGTTCGGTAGGTTTTTGAGGTTAGCACCTCCGAGGTTTGATGGTACTTCTGGACAGGATCCACATGACTTTATTAATACCTGTGAGGAGATGTTGCATCATTTGGGTTTGTTGGAGACTCATGGGGTTGGTTATACTACCTATCAGTTGGAGGGCCCAGCGAAGTTATGGTGGAGGGCCCAGGTTGCTTGTAGACCACCGTCGTTACCTCATTTGACCTGGTCTGAGTTTTATGAGGCCTTTATGGCCAAGTTCCTACCTCAGAGTGATCGTGAGCGTCGCAGGGAGCAGTTTACTCACCTTGTGCAGGGGTCTACAACTATCTCGGAGTATGAGACTCGTTTTCATCAGCTAGCACCGTTTTGAGCTATGATCATTCCTACCGAGGCAGATAGGATTCACAGATTTGTATGGGGTTTGAGGCCAGAGATCAGGCAGCCAGCTGAGATATTGATTGCCGGTGGTCGGTCATTTCAGGCTATCATAGACTATGCCCGCACTGTGGAGGACTTACAGCGACATGATCAGGGGTCCGGAGATAAGAGGCCTCGACATCAGGGTGTTTATAGTGGTTCCAGATATGGTGGTAGAGGTCCTTCCCAGTGGAGCCGGAGTTATCAGCCACAGCAGCACCAGGGTCAGTCCAGCCGACCGGTTCAGGCTTCCCTTCAGACTTTCGGTAGTACCCAGTTCGAGCAGGGTCAGAGCAGCCATCAGGGCTATAGCGGCCAGTCTTCGAGGGGTACAGTTTCTGAGGCATTAGGTCGTGGTGGTTATACGGGATCTACTGGTTCATCTCGACCTAGTAGGCCACCAGGGGCTTGTTTTACTTGTGGTGCGATTGGTTATTTTGCTAGAGATTGCCCTCAGTAAGGTACAGTTCAGCTGGCCGAGCCTTTACGAGCAGTTCAGCCTCCAACTAGAGGGGGTGGTCGTCAGGGGAGAGGTGGTGCTCCACGCGGCAGAGCAGGTGGTAGGGATGGTGGTCGGGCAGGTGGAGGTCGTCGTCAGTTTTACGCGGTCCCTAGGAGACCAGAGGCAGAGGCCTCAGATGCTGTGATTACAGGTACGATTTCTGTGGGCCATCAGTCTGCTATGGCTTTATTTGATCCTGGATCCACTTGTTCATATGTATCTGCCTACTTTGTGCCTTGTTTGGGGTTGGCTAGTGAGCCATTATCTGTTCATGTTTCTGTTTCGACCCCAGTAGGAGATTCTTTAGTAGTGGATCGGATTGTGAGATCTTGTATGATATCTATTGGTGATTCAGAGACTTGGGGTGATTTGATGATCCTTGATATGCTAGATTTTGATGTGATACTGGGCATGGACTGGTTATCCCCTCACCGTGTGGTTTTGGATTGTTATGCCAAGACCATTACCATAGCCATGCCCGGTGTATCCCCGGTTGTATGGCAGGGTTCTGTTATCCATGCACCATCTGGGATCATCTCTTGTCTTCGAGCTAGGAAGTTGATTTCCCGTGGGTGTTTAGCTTATCTAGCATATGTCCGAGATGTTAGTGCTGACCCTACTTCTCCTGAGTCTGTTCCTGTGGTTAGAGACTTCCTCGATGTGTTTTCTACCGACCTGCCAGGCCTTTCACCTGAGAGAGATATTGATTTCGCTATTGAGCTAGAGCCGGGCACCAGGCCCATTTCTATTTCTCCTTACTGTATGGCTCCTGCTGAGTTGAGGGAGCTTAAGGAGCAGCTCCAGGATCTGTTAGCTAAGGGGTTTATTAGACCTAGTGTGTCACCTTGGGGTGCCCCTGTTCTCTTCGTGAAGAAGAAGGATGGGTCGATGCGCATGTGTATTGATTATCGGCAGCTGAATAGAGTGACAGTGAAGAATAGGTATCCGATGCCGAGGATTGATGATTTGTTTGACCAGCTTCAGGGTCCAGTCGTGTTTTCGAAGATTGATTTGAGGTCTGGCTACCATCAGTTGAGGATTAGGGCGGAGGACATCCCTAAGACAGCATTCAGGACACGTTATGGCCATTATGAGTTCCTGGTGATGTCTTTTGGGTTGACTAATGCCCCCGCAGCCTTTATGAACTTGATGCACTGGGTTCTTGGCCCGTATTTGGACTCATTTGTGATAGTTTTTATAGACGACATCTTGGTATACTCGCGTAGTGGAGATAAGCATGAGCAGCACTTGAGGGTTATACTCCAGACTTTAAGAGATCATCGGCTTTATGCCAAGTTCTCAAAGTGCGAGTTTTGGCTTAAGTCAGTTGCATTCCTAGGGTACGAGGTGTCTAAAGATGGGATTAGGGTTGACCCGGGAAAGATTTCTGCGGTTTGTGATTGGCCTAGACTTACTTCTGCTACTGAGGTCCGCAGCTTTATTGGGTTAGCAGGCTACTATAGACGGTTCGTTGAGGGATTTTCTTCCATAGCAGCACCCTTGACTATGCTGACTAGGAAGGATGTCCCATTTCAGTGGTCGGACTAGTGTGAGGATAGCTTCCAGAGGCTTAAGGTCTTATTGACTTCAGCTCCGGTTTTGACTTTGCCGGTTGAGGGTCAGAGCTTCTCCGTGTATACTGATGCTTCTGGGGTTGGTCTTGGTTGTGTGTTGATGCAGCAGGGTCGAGTAATAGCATATGCGTCGAGGCAGCTGAAGGTTCACGAGCGCAACTACCCCACTCATGACTTAGAGTTAGCGGTGGTAGTTTTCGCGCTCAAGATCTTGAGGCATTACCTATATGGAGTTCACTGTGAGATCTTCACCGATCACCGTAGTCTTCAGTATATCACGAGTCAGCGAGAGTTGAACTCGAGACAGAGGAGATGGGTCGAGTTACTGAAGGACTATGACTTCACTATTCTGTATCATCCGGGC
Organism: Jaltomata sinuosa; assembly: GCA_003996215.1. Taxonomy (NCBI): domain Eukaryota; kingdom Viridiplantae; phylum Streptophyta; class Magnoliopsida; order Solanales; family Solanaceae; genus Jaltomata; species Jaltomata sinuosa. The sequence goes on along the minus strand of QJPP01001850.1, from coordinate 399,756 downwards.
AAGGCAAACGTGGTAGCAGATGCCTTGAGTCGGAAGGCAGTGAGTATGGGTAGCCTAGCTTCTCTTTCAGTTTCAGAGCGACCGTTGGCCTGGGACATCCAGTCCTTGGCTAACCGTTTGGTTAGGCTCGACTTGTCGGATCCTAGCAGAGTTCTCGCCAGTGTTGAGATTCGTTTTACTTTGATTGATCAGATTCAGAGCCGTCAGTTTGAGGATCAGCAGTTGTGTGACCTTCGTGATCAGGTTGTTCCGGGTGAGACCAGTCGGGCTACTCTAGATTCAGATGGGGTTCTGAGGTTTGATAGTCGCCTTTGTGTTCCGAGGATTAGTGATTTGATTCAGTTGATACTTCATGAGGCACATTGTACTAGATACTCCATTCACCCTGGCACAACAAAGATGTATAGAGACTTGAGGCAGCTTTACTGGTGGAGTGGTATGAAGCGGGATATAGCGGATTTTGTATCTCGGTGCTTGAACTGTCAGCAGATTATGTTCAAGCATATGAGACCTGGTGGTTTGATGCAGCGACTTTCCATTCCTGAGTGGAAGTGGGAAGGGATTACTATGGACTTTGTTGTTGGGTTGCCTCGTACTTCTCATGGGTTTGATTCCATATGGGTGACTGTTGATAGGCTGACTAAGTCAGCACATTTCTTGCCGGTTCAGACTTCTTATGACGCAGAGAGGTTAACTCAGATCTACCTTCGTGATATTGTTCGATTGCACGGGGTCCCAGCTTCTATCATTTCAGACCGTGGCACTCAGTTCAAATCTCAGTTCTGGAGGGCTATTCAGCGAGATTTGGGTACAGAGGTTCATCTTAGTACCGCTTTCCACCCTCAGACAGATGGCCAGTCCGAGAGGACCATTCAGATTCTGGAGGACATGCTTCGGGCCTATGTTCTTGACTTTGGAGGTTCTTGGGATCAGTTTGTTCCCTTGGCAGAGTTTGCTTATAATAACAGCTTCCATTCGAGTATTGGCATGGCACCTTTTGAGGCTTTGTATGACAGGCATTGCAGATCACCGGTAGGTTGGTTTGATGGTTTTAGTTCTAGGCCACAGAGCACAGATTTTCTTCGAGATTCCTTAGATCAGGTTCGAGCGATTCAGGACAGACTTCGGGCAGCTCAGAGCAGGCAGAAGAGTTATGCTGATCGTAGGCTTCGTGCCATGGAGTTTAGTGTCGGTGACTTGGTGTTTCTCTATGTATTGCCCATGAAGGGCGTGATGAGATTTGTTAGGCGGGGCAAGCTTAGCCCCAGGTACATTGGGCCGTTTGAGATTCTTCAGAGGGTTGGTAGTGTTGCCTATCAGCTAGCCTTGCCTCCGATGTTTTCGACTATACATCCTGTATTTCACGTTTCGATGTTGCGTCGGTATGTCCCAGATGAGTCTCATGTGTTGCAGTGGGATTCAGTTCAGTTGGGTGAGGATTTAGCCTTTGTTGAGGAGCCAACAACTATTTTGGTCAGAGATGTCAGGAGATTGAGGTCTCGAGAGATCCCGGTTGTTAAGGTTCAGTGGAGGCACCGTCCAGTCGAGGAGGCTACCTGGGAGACCGAGAGATATATGCGGGCTCAGTATCCGTAGTTGTTTGAGCCTTCAGGTACCCCCTTGACCTTGACTTTCGAGGACGAAAGTCCTTTTTAGTAGTGGATGATGTAATGACCCTTCCGGTTATTTCCACGTATACGTTTTCCTTGAACCGTTAGAGCTTGTTTGTAGTGGCTCCAAGTCATTTAAGGCTTGTCGGGACCGATATATCGGTGTCGGGTCCATTTGTTTGGTCGTATGATAAGTTTTGAAGACAAATAAGTCGACAAAAGTTATCGTAAGTTTCTTTAATAAATTTTCTGAACTTTGGGTAAAATGTCTTAGGGCTTTTCTTCCAATATATAAAGAGTTAGAAGTCCTCTGAAATACCAAATCGAAGGTCTACGAGTCTAGTTTCCAACGCACAAAACCTCACGTCCAACTGATCTCGGAGTAAAAAGTTATGACTATTTTACCGCGGACTGTCTGGCAGGAACCGGGTTGCGAACCGGGTCGCGAACCGGGTCGGGTCAAAATCGATCTTAAGCCTCAACTTCACGTTTTAAAATTCCATTTCAGTTCTGAAACAATGAGAAAACATAAGGGAGGATTCCAAGAGAGGTCTTGAGTATCAAAATCGTGCGTTGGTGAATTGCGAGCCTAAGTTTGAGAATTTATAAACATCGCGTGTATTTGAAAATATTTTATTTGAAAGTTGAATTTGGTAAAAAGTTATATTATTATTACCTTTTTAAAATATTTTAAAGGTTTATGAGAAACATTTTTGTTACGATATAATTGTATATGTATTTATTTTATAAGGTTTTTATACATTGTAATATTTTAACGGAGATAGTAAATTTAGTTATGTTGAAAATTATTATTATAATATAGTAGGTTTTATTTGAAATGATTTTCTATTAATTATGGTATATTCAAAAAGTCATATATATTTTACCATGAATTTATGCAATACCCGAGTATATACTTAACGGGACTAATTAGTTGCCACCTCCACTTCCACGTGGAAGTGGAGGCATTGTACAACAAGGTTAGGCAGTATTTATCATATAGTGGCATAGAGTAATGATTGTTGGCAAATCCATTTTACATATATATGCACATCTGCCAAACTTTGGATGTTTGGCAGCATTTAAGTTCCTTTGCAAAATTCATCCACACGTTAGTGTGGTATTAAATTTCATTCAATTTGATTTCATTTCGGAGTGGTTCGGACTCGGGAATCATCATTCTAGCAGCTTGTCGTCGGGCGACAGGTAGGTTACGGTTTATTTTTCCATAGACTCCGCATATATAGGATAAAATTGTATTAATGGGCATCCTTGGGTTGGTTTATTAGGTTGGTACCACAGACCTCGACCGCTTTATTCATGTCCGCCTACTTTTGTTCCTCCGTTGCTTGTACTACTTGCCGATATTTTTTTTTTACCCTTGTGGTCCTGTGAGGCCTTGTTGACTCTAGAACATAGAAGGTGGGATTTTGGGAATGTCCGCGAGTCCCGGGCATAGAATTATCCTTCTAGGCTGGTAATGCTTGCTGAGTAGCTGTGGGCCTGTGCAGGGTCGATAGGTTGATTGTGAGCTGCTGGGAAGCTATTGTGTGTGATCATACCATTTCCATGCATATAAAGAGGTTTTATCCATGTTTTACTAAGGTTTTGGCTTCGGGCCTACTGGCACTATTTTCTAACCTTGCATGGCCCCGGGGGCCTGTTTTTAATGGAAATGATTTGGAAATGGTTTGATTTAACTTGTGAATATTCCTGGGTAAAAGAAAGTAAAATTATGTTTTAAAACACCAGTTTTACGATTAACGCTAGACTCGGCAGGGCCGGGGTGCTAGTTGAGTTTTCTTGCTACTTGAGATGATTTTTAGCCTCGGTCGGACCGAGCACCTGAGATGACTTTCTACTGTTTAGACCCGGTTATGCCCAGGCACCCTTGGAGGGGTTTTTGAGATATTTTCCTACTACTTTAGTCCTGGACAGGGTTTAGGCATGCAAATTCGAGACTGGGTCTCTATCTTGAACCCGGACTTGCTTCCGGACGACATGTTTGATACTGAGTTTTAGTATGGGGTCAGGGACCTCCATGGACCTTGCCATCCGGGCCTGGGGCTTCGGGCTGCATGTGCCGGAGGAAGGGTATACGGTGAAGTAGAGGTATACGGGCAGTGTCCTTCCATGGAACCTACCTGCTGGGCCGGATCGGCACCGGAGGAGGTACATACAGAGATACCATTTCACTCGACATCTTCATGCATCATATCATTCTTCGTTTGAGGCTCCACCCTTGTTTGTTTTTTGTTGATTGTACACTCCGGTAGTATGGGATGCCGGAGGGTTTGTTTTCACTTGTTTGTGTTCCTCGGTTGTATAGGCGGCCGGGGGACTGTAGGTAGACTCTTGCTATTTACTTACAGAATTGTTCCCTGTTACGGTTAAGTATGAAATTGGTTACTGCTAGACTGTTAGTTTCTAGATTTGAGATTGATATGATCAGTTGAGTTTGATTCATGTCTCTGAGCATGCCTATCATTACTATTTCCCTCTTCTTATACTTGAGGTTACCGGTATACCGTCCATTTTGTAAACTTATTATGTATATACTGTTATTGCAAGGACCCCAGGTGCGTTACTTCTTACTTTCACCTGTGCCTATGGTGTGTATATTCTGCTTACTGGCCTCATATGTGGTTCTGTTGATTTCCCTCTGGCTAGTTCCTGTGTACCTTTCGTTGATTTCGGTGACTGCTTGCTTCTATTCTGTCTGTTACTACGCTTTTATCTTATATGTGCCCAGTCAGCCTATGATACCTACTGGGTACCTTATGCTTTGCATTTGGTGCTCACCCTACCCCCCTGCATCTTTGGGTGCAGATCCTAGCGTGAGCCATCGCCGTTTGGTCGCTGTGATTCGTGCTTGGAGATCTGTTGGGGACTACTTCAGACTGAGAGTGAGCTCTTGGCGATCGGAGCTTAGCTTTAGTTTATCTTTTGCATCATGTACTCTATTACCATTCAGAGACATCTGTATATATTATTTTGGATCTTTCGCACTCCATGTATGTAGTTTTGGCTCTATACTATGATATCAGGTCTTGGGGTTTGGTTTAGTTTCCGCATATCAATATATATATCCCTGTTATCTATTCTCTTCGTCTTGTTCCCTTATTTGTTAGATAGTAGCCTATTACTAACTGTCCTGGGCTACGGGGATTGGTTCACCTATCGGGGGTTGTAGGTGCCATCATGACCGAGAAATTGGGTCATGACAACTTGGTATCAGAGCTTTAGGTTCACCGGTGTTATCGGTATAGGAGCCAATGTCTAGTAGAGTCTTGTGGATCGGGGCGGAGACGTCCGTACTCAATCTTTGGGAGGCTACAGTGACATTTTATGAAATTTGACTCATTCATTGCTCCTGTGTCGTGCGTGGAACCCTTGAAATTTCTGGAAATCTCATTTGTTCTACTTCATTCTCCCGTAGATGGTTCGTACGAGATCATCGGCATCATGCGTAGATGAGCCTCCCACTCCAGCTAAGGGTCGAGGACGCCCTCGATCAGTGGCACCTACTAGAGCTGCTAGAGTGGGGATAGAGCCCGAGCAGCATCTGGATCAGGGGGCAGCCCAGGTACCACCAGCTCCAGTACTAGCCCCAGTACCAGCTCCAGCACCAGCTCCAGTGCCCACTTATGTTCCAGCTCCAGCCGCAGCTCAGTCTCCAGATATTCGGGGATTACTATTACATCTTTTGGGTATGATTGGAGTGCGGCCTTCTGAGGTAGCGCAGACATCTGCTCAGGGGGCAGCCCTGGGTGCACAGAGCTCAGGAGCGCAGCCTGCTACTATGGCTCCCCATGCGGAGGTCATTCCGGTTGCATCTGTTGCACAGCCTCTTGCTCCTCGCCCAGTTATGACAGAGTTAGAGCAGAAGGCGTTGGGTAGGTTTTTGAGGTTAGCACCTCCGAGGTTTGATGGTACTTCTGAATAGGATCCACATGACTTTATTACTACCTATGAGGAGATGTTGCATCATTTGGGTTTATTGGAGACTCACGGGGTTAGTTATACTACCTATCAGTTGGAGGGCCCAACGAAGTTATGGTGGAGGGCCCAGGTTACTTGTAGACCACCGTCGTCACCTCCTTTGACCTGGTATAAGTATTATGAGGCCTTTATGGCCAAGTTCCTACCTCAGAGTGATCGTGAGCGTCGCAGGGAGCAGTTTACTCACCTTGTGCAGGGGTCTACGACTATCTCGGAGTATGAGACCCATTTTCATCAGCTAGCACCGTTCAGAGCTATGATCATTCCTACCGAGGCAGATAGGATTCAAAGATTTGTATGGGGTTTGAGGCAAGAGATCAGGCAGCCAGCTGAGATATTGATTGCCGGTGGTCGATCATTTCAGACTATCGTAGACTATGCCCGCACTGTGGAGGACTTACAGTGACATGATCAGGGGTCCAGAGATAAGAGGCCTCGACATCAAGGTGTTTATAGTGGTTCCAGATATGGTGGTAGAGGTCCTGGCCAGTGGAGCCGGAGTTATCAGCCACAGCAGCACCAGGGTCAGTCCAGCCGACCGGTTCAGGCTTCCCTTCAGACTTTCGGTAGTACCCAGTTCGAGCAGGGTCAGAGCAGCGATCAGGGCTATGGCGGCCAGTCTTCGAGGGGTACAGTTTCTAAGGCATCAGGCCGTGGTGGTTATACGGGATCTGCTGGTTTATCTCGACTGAGTAGGCCGCCAGGGGCTTGTTTTACTTGTGGTACGATTGGTCATTTTGCTAGAGATTGCCCTCAGCAAGGTACAGTTCAGCTGGCCGAGCCTTTACGAGCAGTTCAGCCTCCAGCTAGAGGGGGTGGTCGTTACGGGAGAGGTGGTGCTCCACGCGGCAGAGTAGGTGGTAGGGATGGCAGTCGGGCAGGTGGAGGTCGTCGTCAATTTTACGCGGTCCCTAGGAGACCAGAGGCAAAGGCCTCAGATGTTGTGATTACAGGTACGATTTCTGTGTGCCATCAGTCTGCTATGGCTTTATTTAATCCTGGATCCACTTGTTCATATGTATCTGCCTACTTTGTGCCTTGTTCGAGGTTGGCTAGTGAGCCATTATCTATTCATGTTTCTGTTTCGACCCCAGTAGGAGATTCTTTAGTAGTGGATCGGATTGTGAGATCTTGTATGATATCTATTGGTGATTCAGAGACTTGGGGTGATTTGATGATCCTTGATATGCTAGATTTTGATGTGATACTGGGCATGGACTGGTTATTCCCTCACCGTGTGGTTTTGGATTGTTATGCCAAGACCATTACCATAGCCATGCCCGGTGTATCCCCGGTTGTGTGGCAGGGTTCTGTTAGCCATGCCACCATCTGGATCATCTCTTGTCTTCGAGCTAGGAATTGATTTCCCGTGGGTTTTAGCTTATCTAGCATATGTCCGAATGTTAGTGCTGACCCTACTTCTCCTGAGTCTGTTCCTGTGGTTAGAGACTTCCTCGATGTGTTTTCCTACCGACCTGCCAGGCCTTCCACCTGAGAGAGATATTGATTTCTCGATCGAGCTAGAGCCGGGAACCAGGCCCATTTCTATTTCTCCTTACCGTATGGCTCCTGCTGAGTTGAGGGAGCTTAAGGAGCAGCTCCAGGATCTGTTAGCTAAGGGGTTTATTAGACCTAGTGTGTCACCTTGGGGTGCTCCTGTTCTTTTCGTGAAGAAAAAGGATGGATCGATGCGCATGTGTATTAATTATCGGCAGCTGAATAGGGTGACAGTGAAGAATAGGTATCCGATGCAGAGGATTGATGATTTGTTTGACCAGCTTCAGGGTTCAGTCATATTTTCGAAGATTGATTTGAGGTCTGGCTACCATCAGTTGAGGATTAGGGCAGAGGACATCCCTAAGACAGCATTCAGGACACGTTATGGCCATTATGAGTTCCTGGTGATGTCTTTTGGGTTGACTAATGCCCCCACAACCTTTATATACTTGATGCACAGGGTTCTTGGCCCGTATTTGGACTCATTTGTGATAGTTTTTATAGACGACATCTTGGTATACTCGCGTAGTGGAAATGAGCATGAGAAGCACTTGAGGGTTATACTCCAGACTTTGAGAGATCATCGGCTTTATGCCAAGTTCTCAAAGTGCGAGTTTTGGCTTAAGTCAGTTGCATTCCTAGGGCACGTGGTGTCTAAGGATGGGATTAGGGTTGACCCGGGAAAGATTTCTGCGGTTTGTGATTGGCCTAGACTTACTTTTGCTACTGAGGTCTGCAGCTTTATTGGGTTAGCAGGCTTCTACAGATGGTTCATTGAGGGATTTTCTTCCATAGCAGCACCCTTGACTATGCTGACTAGGAAGGATGTCCCTTTTCAATGGTCGGACCAGTGTTAGGATAGCTTCCAGAGGCTTAAGCCTTATTGACTTCAGCTCCAGTTTTGACTTTGCCGGTTGAGGGTCAGAGCTTCTCCGTCTATTGTGATGCTTCTGGGGTTTATCTTGGTTGTGTGTTGATGCAGTAGGGTCGAGTAATAGCATATGCGTCGAGGCAGCTGAAGGTGCACGAGCACAACTACCCCACTCATGACTTAGAGTTGGCGGCGGTAGTTTTCGCGCTCAAGATCTGGAGGCATTACCTATATGGAGTTCACTGTGAGATCTTCACCGATCACCGTAGTCTTCAGTATATCACGAGTCAGCGAGAGTTGAACTTGTGACAGAGGAGATGGGTCGAGTTACTGAAGGACTATGACTTCACTATTCTGTATCATCCGGGCAAGGCAAATGTGGTAGCGGATGCCTTGAGCCAGAAGGCAGTGAGTATGGGTAGCCTAGCTTCTCTTTCAGTTTCAGAGCTACCGTTTGCCTGGGACATCTAGTCCTTGGCTAACCATTTGGTTAGGCTTGACTTGTCGGATCCTAGCAGAGTTCTCGCCAGTGTTGAGGTTCGTTCTACTTTGATTGATCAGATTCAGAGCCGTGAGTTTGAGGATCAGCAGTAGTGTGACCTTCGTGATCATGTTGTTTAGGGTGAGACCAGTCGGGCTACTCTAGATTCAGATGGGGTTCTGAGGTTTGATAGTCGCCTTTGTGTTCCGAGGATTAGTGATTTGATTTAGTTGATACTTAATGAGGCACATTATACTAGATACTCCATTCACCATGGCACAACAAAGATGTATAGAGACTTGAGGTAGCTTTACTGGTGGAGTGATATGAAGCGGGATATAGCGGATTTTGTATCTCGGTGCTTGAACTGTCAGCAAATTAAGTTCGAGCACATGAGACCTGGTGGTTTGATGCAGCGACTTCCCATTCCTGAGTGGAAGTGGGAAGGGATTACTATGGACTTTGTTGTTGAGTTGCCTCGTACTTCTCATGGGTTTGATTCCATATGGGTGACTGTTGATAGGCTGACTAAGTCAGCACATTTATTGCCGGTTCAGACTTCTTATGACGCAGAGAGGTTAGCTCAGATCTACCTTCGTGAGATTGTTCGATTGCACGGGGTCCCAACTTCTATCATTTCAGACCGTGGCACTCAGTTCAAATCTCAGTTCTGGAGGGCTATTCAGCGAGATTTGGGTACAGAGGTTCATTTTAGTACCGCTTTCCACCCTCAGACAGATGGCCAGTCCAAGAGGAACATTCAAATTCTGGAGGACATGCTTCGGGCCTGTGTTCTTGACTTTGGAGGTTCTTGGGATCAGTTTGTTCCCTTGGCAGAGTTTGCTTATAATAACAGCTTCCATTCGAGTATTGGCATGGCACCTTTTGAGGCTTTGTATGGCAGGCGTTGCATATCACCGGTACGTTGGTTTGATGGTTTTTAGTTATAGGCCACAGAGCACAGATTTGCTTCGAGATTCCTTAGACCGAGTCCGAGCAATTCAGGACAGACTTCAGGCAGCTCAGAGCAGGCAGAAGAGTTATGCTGATCGTAGGCTTCGTTCCATGGAGTTTAATGTCGGTGACTTGGTGTTTCTCCGTGTATCGCCCATGAAGGGCGTGATGAGATTTGGTAGGCGGGGCAAGCTTAGCCCCAGGTACATTGGGCCGTTTGAGATTCTTCAGAGGGTTGGTAGCGTTTCCTATTAGCTAGCCTTGCCTCCAATGTTTTCGGCTATACATCCTATATTTCACGTTTTGATGTTGCGTCGGTATGTCCCAGATGAGTCTCATGTGTTGCAGTGGGATTCAGTTCAGTTGGGTGAGGATTTAGCCTTTGTTGAGGAGCCGACAACTATTTTGGTCAGAGGTGTTAGGAGATTGAGGTCTCGAGAGATCCCGGTTGTTAAGGTTCAGTGGAGGCACCGTCTAGTCGAGGAGGCTACCTAGGAGACCGAGAGAGATATGCGGGCTCAGTATCCGCAACTGTTTGAGCCTTCAGGTACCCCCTTGACCTTGACTTTCGAGGACGAAAGTCCTTTTTAGTAGTGGATGATGTAATGATCCTTCCAGTTATTTACACGTATACGTTTTCCTTGAACCATTAGAGCTTGTTTGTAGCGGTCCCAAGTCATTTAAGGCTTGTCGGGACCTGTATTTTTGTGCCGGGTCCATTTGTTTGGTCGTATGATAAGTTTTGAAGACAAGTAAGTCGGCAAAAGTTATCGTAAGTTTTTTAATAAATTTTCTGAACTTTGGGTAAAATGTCTCAGGGCTTTTCTCCCAATATATAAAGAGTTAGAAGTCCCCCAAAATACCAAATCGAAGATCTACGAGTCTAGTTTCCAACGCACAAAACCTCACGTCCAACTGATCTCGGAGTAAAAAGTTATGACTGTTTTACCGCGGACTGTCTGGCAGGAACCGGGTTGCGAACCGGGTCGCGAACCGGGTCGGGTCAAAATCGATCTTAAGCCTCAACTTCACGTTTTAAAACGCCATTTCAGTTCTAAAACAGTGAGAAAACATAAGGGAGGATTCCAAGAGAGTTCTTGAGTATCAAAATCGTGCGTTGGTGAATTGCGAGCCTAAGTTTGAGAATTTATTAACATCGCGTGTATTTGAAAATATTTTATTTGAAAGTTGAATTTGGTAAAAAGTTATATTATTATTACCTTTTTAAAATATTTTAAAGGTTTATGAGAAATATTTTTGTTACGATATAATTGTATATGTATTTATTTTATAAGGTTTTTATACATTGTAATATTTTAACGGAGATAGTAAATTTAGTTATGTTGAAAATTATTATTATAATATAGTAGGTTTTATTTGAAATGATTTTCTATTAATTATGGTATATTCAAAAAGTTATATATATTTTACCATAAATTTATGCAATACCCGAGTATATACTTAACGGGACGAATTGGTTGCCACCTCCACTTCCACGTGGAAGTGGAGGCATTGTACAACAAGGTTAGGCAGTATTTATCATGTAGTGGCATAGAGTAATGATTGTTGGCAAATCCATTTTACATATATATGCACATCTGCCAAACATTGGATGTTTGGCCGCATTTAAGTTCCTTTGCAAAATTCATCCACACGTTAGTGTGGTATTAAATTTCATTCAATTTAATTTCATTTCGGAGCGGTTCGGACTCGTGAATCATCATTCTAGCAGCTTGTCATCGGGCGACAGGTAGGTTACGGTTTATTTTTCCCTAGACTCCGCATATATAGGATAAAATTGTATTAATGGGCATCCTTGGATTGGTTTATTAGGTTGGTACCACAGACCTCGACCGCTTTATTCATGTCCTCCTACTTTTCTTCCTCCGTTTCTTGTAGTACTTGCCGATATATTTTATTTATCCTTGTGGTCCTGTGAGGCCTTGTTGAATCTGGAACATAGAAGGTGGGATTTTGGGAATGTCCGCGAGTCCCAGGCATAGAATTATCCTTCTAGGCTGGTTATGCTTGCTGAGTAGTTGTGGGCCTGTGCAGGGTCGATAGGTTGATTGTGAGCTGCTGGGCAGCTATTGTGTGTGATCATACCATTTCCATGCATATAAAGAGGTTTTATCCATGTTTTACTATGGTTTTGGCTTTGGGCCTACTGGCACTATTTTCTAACCTTGCATGGCCCCGGGGGCCTGTTTTTAATGGAAATGATTTGGAAATGGTTTGATTTAACTTGTGAATATTCCTGGGTAAAAGAAAGTAAAATTACGTTTTAAAACACCAGTTTTACGATTAACGCTAGACTCGGCAGGGCCGGGGTGCTAGTTGAGTTTTCTTGCTACTTGAGATGATTTTTAGCCTCGGTCGGACCGAGCACCTGAGATGACTTTCTACTGTTTAGACCCGGTTATGCCCGGGCACCCTTGGAGGGGTTTTTGAGATATTTTCCTACTACTTTAGTCTTGGATAGGGTCTAGGCATGGATATTCGAGATTGGGTCTCTATCTTGAACCCGGACTTGCTTCCGGACGACATGTTTTGATACTGAGTTTTAGTATGGGGTCAGGGACCTCCATGGACCTTGCCATCCAGGCCTGGGGCTTCGGGCTGCGTGTGTCGGAGGAAGGGTATACGGTGGAGTAGAGGTATACGGGCAGTGTCCTTCCATGGAACCTACCTGCTGGGCCGGATCGGCACCGGAGGAGGTACATACAGAGATACCATTTCACTCGAGTTCTTCATGCATCATATCATTCTTTGTTTGAGGCTCCACCCTTGTTTGTTGTTTGTTGATTGTATGCTCCGGTAGTATGGGATGCCGGAGGGTTTGTTTTCACTTGTTTGTGTTCCTCGGTTGTATGGGCGGCCGGGGGACTGTAGGTAGACTCTTGCTATTTACTTACAAAATTGTTCCCTGTTACGGTTAAGTCTGAAATTGGTTACTGCTAGACTGTTAGTTTCTGTATTTGAGATTGATATGATTAGTTGAGTTTGATTCATGTCTCTGAGCATGCCTATCATTACTCTTTCCCTCTTCTTATACTTGAGGTTACCGGTATACCATTCATTTTGTAAACTTATTATGTATACACTGTTATTGCAAGGACCCCAGGTGCGTTACTTCTTACTTTCACCTGTGCCTATGGTGTGTATATTCTGCTTACTGTCCTCATATGTGGTTCTGTTGATTTCCCTCTGGGCTAGTTCCTGTGTACCTTTCGTTGATTTCGGTGACTGCTTGCTTCTATTCTGTCTGTTACTACACTTTTATCTTATATGTGATCAGTCGGCCTATGATACCTACTGGGTACCTTATGCTTCGCATTTGGTGCTCACCCTACCCCCCTGTATCTTTGGGTGCAGATCCTAGCGTGAGCCATCGCCGTTAGATCGCTGTGATTCGTGCTTAGAGATCTGTTGGGGACTACTTCAGACTGATGGTGAGCTCTTGGCGATCGGAGCTTAGCTTTAGCTTATCTTTTGCTTCATGTACTCTATTACCATTCAGAGACATCTGTATATATTGTTTTGGATTGTTTGCACTCCATGTATGTAGTTTTGGCTCTATACTATGATACCAGGTCTTGGGGTTTGGTTTAGTTTCCACATATGTATATATATATATCCCTGTTATCTATTCTCTTCGTCTTGTTCCCTTATTTGTTAGATAGTAGCCAATTACTAACTGTCCTGGGCTACGGGGATTGGTTCACCTACCGGGGGTTGTAGGTGCCATCATGACCGAGAAATTGGGTCGTGACATTATAGATAGTAAAGACCAAATTCTAACAGAACTAGGAGAGCTGGAATACGACACTTTCGATGGGCAGGCCTCATGGGCCATCGTGGGTTCCACGGGCGTCGTGGTCTTCCTGTCAGATCTTCGTGCAATGTGATATTTCCTTGTTTCCATAGGCTAGGATGATGGTCCATTGTGGTTGCCATGTGCATCGTGGGCAACCCATCTGCCAATTCATCTGGAGTCCCAACAACTTTGGATCATTTCGATGGGCGTGCGTGACATCCCATTGCAACTCTCACAGGCCTCTTGGATGGGAATCTGAGCTTAAGTTCTAGCCTTAGCTTCTCTGGTCCATTTCCACGGGCAAGTATGACAGCCCATGGTGACTCTAACGTCCATCCCAATTAGTCGTGGGATGGGTTTTTTCCTTTAACTTTCACTGCTTTATTCCAATATTTTTCCCACAGGCCGTGATGGATCCCATGCTTGTGGGGCATGACTTTTAACCTAGAAACAATAATTTTTCCGGTCTTTTTATCTTTTCAATACTTTTCCCTGCAGATGTAGCAAATGAGAATCATATCTAACAAAACACACTTAAGAACTCCCAAAATCCTCATTGTTTAGCGTTGAAAGTGCCGTGAAATCCCGGCATATCTGGGACTCAAACCAAAGGTCCATCCAGCCTAAAGTCAATGTTTTAGAGCTAATTGTGCTGACGGAATTTCCATCTGTGGCTATCTTCTCTAAGTATTGCCAAAGTCAACTCTACCAGCCTGAAAATTTGCAAAATAGGGAAATAGGTTTAAAAAACAAATGAACTGCCCAGGAATCGGACCGTCAGTCCCAAAAAGTCATAAATAACCTATAGCTATTGTGGGAAAGGTGGAAATGCAGGAAAAGCACAAAATCAAGAAAATAACCAAGAGGGTCATTACACTCGCACATGCTTGCTTGTTAACTTGAAGTTATTTATTTCCTATATGCATTCAATTTTTTTTATTTTGTTAACTTCTTATAGTATTTTCTTCTTTAGTATTGGAAAGTACAAAAATATTCTTATTTTTTTTTGTGTTGCTCACCTTCGTTTGCACAAACATGTCTTCATCCAGGCGAAAAGCTAAAGACAAATCCCTAGTAAGAGCTACGACATCTGGAAATCCTACCGAGCTTGTGCAAAATGAGAAACCATCAAAAGCATAAATCCTATTTAGCCTCTAGAGAATAGAAGCCTATTATATCAGCTTTCGTGAAAAGCGGGCAATTATAATAGAATTTGGGTTTGATGTAGACACCTTCAAGGGTGACTTTTCCAGTATAGCAGAGCAGTTCGATAATCAGGTATGGGACCAAGTTGCTGAGGTTCCAGGTCCTTACTTCCTTGAATTGGTGAGATAATTTTATGCATCCGATCAAGCTCGACAAGACATTTTGAAGCACAAAGGCTATGTATACAAGATGTTGTGCTTACCATTGGTTCTAGTGCATGGAAAAGAGGTTGAAATTACCCCCCGCTGCCATTAACTCTATATTCTGGGATGTGCCAATGCGTTTGAGATCAAAGTTTGCCAGGCGTTTAGCTTTACAAGATGGTCAATATGCTTGGGTAGCTAGTGTTATTAATAAAGGCCAACCTTTTTGGGCGATATCCATAGGTAGTATCTCCCGCCATGATCTTAAGTTTGAGGCTCGGATGTGGTTAGATTTTGTGTGCACAAGACTTATTCCATTGAAGAATACCACCCATGTCTCCATTGAGCTAGCTATTTTCATCTCTTGTATTATGGCTGGTATTTATATTAATGAGGGGGAGATTATAACCTCCCAATTCAAGAGAAAATCTAGGTAGTAGTCCACTTCTATTCCATTCCCTGTCCTTATTAGTAAGCTTTGTCTTTGAGCACAATGTCCTATGTTCTGTCCATTATACCAAATTTCTCATGCAGAGGGCGTGATTGATTTGGCCACAAAAAGGGATAATGATGGCCCATCTTTCAAGAAGTTTTATTCCCATAAAAATGCATTAGAAGGTATTGGATCCCCCCTTAATGTTACTCATGATCAATTGGAGGATCCGGTTCCTATCCCTAGGGTGTCAGACCATGCCCACACTGCTCCCCTACCACCTAGGCCATCTCTTTTTCCAGCACATCCTTCATTATGCAGGCTTGTCAAGCTTGCTCATATGGCTCTCAACAATGATGATCATTTGTGTATGATAGCTAGATATATTCCATCGATGATTCAAAATGCTATCAACTCAGCCATAAAGCCAGTAATGAGCAGTTTAGGCAAACTTTGCGCTCAGATTGATACAGTGTAAAAGGATGTTAGTTCCCTCAGGGAAGAAAGTAGACCAGACTACATTGAGGGTTCCACAATTGGAACTAAATTTACTAACGCTTACTTCAGCATCACCTTGCAGACATAGGAGCCCTCTAGACGATTGGTTTATAGGTGATAATATTCCTGAGAATCTTGAATAAGATGAAATTCAAGAGGTGCATCATACTGATGCGGAGGTCACATAACATCAAAGGACCTCATAGGAAGTTTAGTAGAATATTCAGTTGAAAAGGGTAGAGTTTGAGCATCATACAGATTACAGTTGGGGTCCTCCTATCCTATCAATCCACCAGTTGATGACACTTTCCGAAATTATTGATCCATATAGCCCGCTTGAGGTAGCTTGGGACCCATTGATTCCTCCCATTGCCAATTTTAAGATTGATCCAGACCATGCTTACATTTCCTTGAAGCTTGAGCCTACAAAAGAGCGGCATTACAAGCATTATAGAAGGCGTCATCCTTGTTCTTAGAGCCTACAGGGAGTCCTCATCCCATTCCTTTTGTGTTCCTTTTATGCATTAGGGATAATGTTGTGTTTTAAATTTGGGGGGTGAGGGATATTGTTATTTTGATGATTGGTGCCTTTGTCGAGCTTGACTGTAATCTTTATTTGGCCCATGTCTTCTTTGATGTGAACTTCCTTATGTTTTTTATTGTGCCCTTGTCGGGCTTGATCTTTTTGATGTTTTTGTGAATGTGAGTTGCCTTATCACCGGGTTAGTCCTGCACACTAAATTATTTCACTAACTGTACTTTGCAAATGCACTTAGTGCCTATGCCAGAACTCGTTCTCCATTTATCCATGAGCGCATAACTCAAATATTGCCGTCATAAATAGTAGTCAATTTTGAATAAATTCCGAGGGTTTTCTTAATGCTACAATTCTTTCCCAAGGAGAAAATTTTCTTTTCTTTATTTTTTTGTATCGAACTGAGTGACATTTCCCTATGATAGATTGAGAGGCAACTTTATTAAGGGAAAATGCCAAGTTTAGTTTTTATTTTGAGTCTTTTGTCGCACTTGTCTCAAATGGGACCACCAAAACAAAAAATCATGGCAAAAAAAAGTTGAAAAGTTGAGATGCCTTGTGTGGTAAGGTCTACTTAGTTCTTGTGTATGCATATCGTCTAGAACTTGACTTGAATGTTATTCAAGGAGAAATCCTAGACGTTTCTTTGCTTGAAAGATGACCTTAGGCCTTCTTTTGAATAGTCACTTTACCTAAAAGTTCCTTCCCTCAACTTTGATCCTAGTTAACCTCTTTAACCCTTATCCCTTCCTTGCCACCCATGTTATATACCTTAACCTTCTTGAATACTCTTTCTTGGCACCCGTTCCTCCCTAATGTCTAGCAATGAAAGTGTAGGCTAAAAAACTAAGTTGGGGGGGGGGGGATATGAATGAAAAATGGAATGTGATGTAAGCAAAAGACTAAGTTTTAGGGAGTAGACATTGTTGATGATAGACAGAGAAATTGAAATTAAATTTGTGAGGTAGCACCCTATGATTATCTTGAGAAGTAATTGTTCGAAAGAAAGAAAGATTGAAATTAAGAAAGAATTGGGTGGTGTTACCTCATAAGTGAAAGAAAAAGGTGCTTGAAATAATGGTTTGTAGGAGAAAATTTGGATTGTGAGAGGGAGAAATAAGGTGACGTGAATCAAATATGTGAGCGAATGCACTTGAATGCCTAATGATAGCATTAGACAGGTTTAGTCACTTAAGCCAAATGAAATCCTCACCTTAACCCTAGCCTACATTGTTTTCCACAAGTCCTTAGTAATTTTGAGCTTTGCAACTCTACATTAGTGGCGAATTACATAAACGACAAGCTTATGGTTTGACGTGTGTGTACTTGAACTTCTTTGAGAGAGTGAGAGTCTCTGTGTTCTCTTATAATTCCTTTAGTATGAATCACATGATTGTGAGTGAGATTCTCTCTTGTGGTGAGTGGAATTTCATCCTTGAAGTGAATGTCAAATCCCAAAATCGGGCCGTGATGGCACCTGCATACCACCCGATAGGTAAGCCAACCCAAAGATGCGGAAGAAAAATAAAACAATTCAACTAAAGAATGTGGAAGAGAAATATAAGTGAATAGCGGCTAACAGTATAGATACATACCAACTGTAATAAATATACAAAAATGGTCCTAAAGTGACCGTGAAGACAATATATACACAAGAACCAACCCTGGACCTGGTGTCACCGGTACTAGAGCATCTAAAGTACAGAGTACCTGTACAACAAGTACTTTCTATCCAAAATTCAAAATATAGATAGAAAGATAGATGGAAAGCAGTAAAAGTCTCCAAAACGTCGGGAGCTCACCATGATACGAACAACAGCTGGCCACGAACGATAGAAGGATCAACAAGGGTGGCTCATACTAGGAGCTGCATCAGAAAAAGATACAGAGTGTAGTAGTAGTACTAAAACAATGGGTACCCAGTAGGAATCATAGGCCGATCGATCTTAGAAAGATAATATATGATATAAACTAGTTATCAATGGAAATAGAGCTAACTGAGCTGACGGAGAAGATAATAATGATAAAACAAGTAGAAACACTCCAAGTACACATAGATAATGCAATGCAATGCATCGTGAGATGATATGAGGCTGAGTATGACCAATGTAGAAAAGTAAAAACCCGGTATCTGGTACCCCAGGTGCCCAGAAGGAACCTCAAGCTTATAGAAATATGCATAAAAGTAAAACCCAAATATGTGCTCCTTGGGCCACCCAGAATCATGCCTCGGTCTCATGAACAGGAAAGTGAAATAGCTATGGGTCTGGAAACATCTCTTAGAACGACACAACATTGGTACTTTCCTTTCTTTCGAAAACCAGTTGTTAAGTAAAATCCCGAATCTAAACCAAAAATCCCGTGTTTCATTAATTTCCAAAACCAACAGCCATGTAATGCAATTATGAAATATGATGCCATGTTCAGAGAATATCAGTCAATCAGGGTAAAGCACCCTCCAAACAAGATAACTGACCTGGCACTCCGTTCGGTCCACGTTATAGCCTCGGGCCCATATATACACCAATACAGGAATAAAAGGGCAAAAACGAAAATAAAACAAGAAAATAAGTAAAAGCACATACTCTGCCTCTAAAACCCCCTAAAGTTACTCTTAGGATTCTAGGCTAGCCATAGTAATTCTACAAGCTTTTATAGTAAGGATATACTACTCTATAGTCTCGAAAATAGCCAAGACAAGAAAAAACAGGATTTAAGACTAATTCTAACCTAAACCTAGCGTAACGTTCATGTAACTCATAACTTATAAAATCTAACTAAGCCAAGTCTAAAAGGAAAACTGTAACCTACCTCGGGGTCGAACTGCAAACACGAACCATCACTCATGTGCCTTCCCCTTCTGAACAGCCTCAGAATGCTGCCACGCTATCAAGAACATAATCCAAGTATCAAGATGATAAGAATGACACCCATATAACTAAACAGAAATTCGGGCAAGAAATCAGGTTGAAAAATGACCTTTGGGGCTCGCATAATGAAACGGAAAACAAAATTCACAATTATGTTCACAATGGGTTTATAAACACATGCCCAAAAGTTAAGCGCAAATGGGATAATTTTAGGGCCCAAAACAGTCCCGACATGCACCTTAATTTCATAGGATCACCACGCAATTAGAGAATTCAACAAAAAGGAAAAGCGGAAAAGAAGGTAGAATCAACACTAGAACGATAAGAGAATGCGCATTACTTCAATTGGACACGAAAACAACGAGAATGGATGATTTCTCCTACTAACCGAGCTTCAACTATAGAGAAAAGTGTTGGAATGAAATGAAATGAGGAAGGCAAACTGATTTTAAACTAGCAGCGATTAGCGCAAAAAGGAGCGTAGGGGCACCCCTCGCTGATATCACCCAGGGCCGCAGGCATGACAGCTGACCACAGGGGCGGCTGCACAAGTGTTCTCCCCAGGCCCGCATGCATGCCATACCAGATATCAGCAGCACCAGCTGCAACAACACATAACCAAAAACTCTAACCGCACCCTCGGGATTCATTCGGAATCCCATGAACACAAACCAGACATGCTACCCTACCAAAAATGACATTTTGGACTCAACAAAATCGATAAAATTCCCAATGGAGATCGGCTTACTGAAAAGTGTGCCCCACACTGATAACACTCAAACCATGCTCTCAAAGTAGGAGGTCACGGTGATTGTCAGAGCAAAATAAATTTATAATTCCTAATGAGTGTCGGGGTCGTACCCAAGGGAACAATGTAGTCGCGATCGAGTTAGTAGAGAATCCAAGCAACTTCTGCTTTCGCCAAGCAAGGATAACAAGGGAGAATTGGGAATGGGAATTTAACTCACAAGACTTGCACCCGATTAACACCTAGGTAGTCTTGGTTGAAGGTATTCCTAACCGTCTTTCGACCAATCGAGCATATATCTCGTGTGTTCTCTCAAACCACCACGAGTAAGCAAATAAACCAACCAAATAACTTGGGTGAGTTGGTTTATATCTAACCCCAATTCTTATATCGGAGTTTTCGGCAACCAAACTCTCTCTAGCCTTGGTCAAGAGTGGAAATCCCAAATCCCCACTATTGAATCTTCCTAAATTTAGGGAAATTCTCTCTCAAGCAACAACCCAAATTAGAAGGCTAGACCCAAATAATCATACAAGAGCAAAATCTATATATGAATTCAATACCCAAACAAGTATTATCTCTAATACAAACTCAAATCTCAATTCAGCAATTACACCAATAAAGTATCAATTAAGAACAAGAGTTAAAGAATGGAAACTAAGGATTTTACAATAAAGATCATCCAAATCTTCACTCCTATGGTGTTGGTTGATGATCTTGCTCTCCAAGCTTGCTAAAAGTTGTGAGAATAGCCAAAGATAGCTTCCAAAATGGATGAGAAGTATTTTGTATGGATTGGGGTTTCCTCAAGGGTGAAATGTCATTTCTGCCCATTTTCACGTTCAAGCGCAGTGAAGCACTATCACGCTACAGGAGCGCTATCGCGCTCAAGGGAATTTCATGGGTCAGCGCAATTGCGCTAGCGTGGTGTGATTGCGCCCCTATCCTTGACTGGCATTGACCACATCTCTCTACAGTGCTATCGTGCCTCCCCAGAATTATCGCGCACAAGCTTGTCATCCACCTTCAGCGCCATCTGCGCTGCTTCAGTGTGATCGCGCTGAGTTGCCCAGAATTGCAAAATTTTCTCCATCTTGACTTGTTTTCATCCGATTCTCCACCGATCACTTCTAAATCACATACACCTGTATAATAGAAGCAAATCATGTCAAATGCACTATTTTCTCTCATTTAGGATGCAAAAGTGTAAACTTAAAGGTTAAATAAGTTGGTAAATTACCGACTTATTAAACCCCCAAACTTGAACTATTGCTTGTCCTCAAGCAACTAAAAACTCTAGCACAAGAGGCATACAACACAAGTGATGACATTCAATATAAGTCAAGAAAAATCTATTTCAAGCACCAAGCATGACTTCGGTTGGTACTAATGATTAGTCAATCACATGAATTAAGCGACAACACCCAATCCTCAAGATGTGACTCAAACCACTAGCACAACAACACATGCTCATTCGACTCATTTTCAGAGTTTATCAATTCACCAACTATCCTAATTTGCATGCCCTTACAAGAACGAAAGTCCCAAAAACACATTATGTACAAAGACAATCACAAGGGACAAATACAAACACTAACACTCACAATGAAGTTCAAGTGCTATCAAGTATCAACCATAAGCTTGCCCTTATTTTCATTTGCCACTAGCTCAAGAACAATTGGTTGGAGATCTCAAAGGGCTTCTCTAAGTTTGTAGTGTAGGCTCGGGGATGGGTAGGATACGCATTTGGATTTAAGTGACTACATCCTCCACGAACTCTACACAACTTTTCAATTCGAAACCAAGGCCATTCATTTCATTATCATTCAACAAGAGGCACCATTTTACTTTTTTTCATTTGAAGCCCTAATTCTTATCATTTTCATCACCTTGGAGGATTTTCTTTCTTTCCTTTCCTCATTTCTTTTCAATTTGCTTTCTTTCTTCCTTCTTTTTGGCAATTCTCATTAAGCAACAAACCATGATTTATTCATTTAGCACTCCTCCACGGTACCTTTATCAACCCCCAAACTTAGCCTTTGATCCTTGATTTCACACTTGTGGAGTTCAAGGAGGGATGGGTTCAAGAGAGGGATTCATTGTAAAAATAGTTCAAGGCATGTAACGAGGTTACCAAAGAAAAGGTATTAGGATCAAGAGGGGTGACTAATGATTCAATTTAAGTGCAATGGTGGCTTTTAAGGCTAAGTAGGCTTCAATAATCACAAAAAAGGCCTAAGATCATTTCTCCAACCAAGAGTAATCAAGACTAGCATTAAACACTAACTGGGCAAGTTCTAGTTAACACAAGCAAGCATGAGAATTATTCAACTAAACCTCACCACATATGACATGCGAATCATTCAAAAAGGATCAATTTTAACTTCCTAGACAAGAACAAAAAGGAGCCACATTTCCATTAACATCGCTAATTAGTCAAGAGTCACAAAAAGATCAAAAGAGTTGTCACAAAATCACTCTTTGCCATGCATTTTACGCAATTTTTTTGGAGGGGTATACCCATCTCGATTTGCATGCAAGACTAACTCCTTAGTACCAAATAAGTCACGAGTCATAATTATCTCAAAAGATGATGATTCGCCCTTAAGAATGACATCACCCAATCTATCATAGGGCTGACTCATCAATCTAAATCGATATGGGCACTCAGAATTCACCAACGTATACACCCTAACATACATGCAATTTCATCTAGCCTAATGGGTACTTAGACTTCCCCTGGCTTCACATACCAAATAAAGCAATGGCTTCCCTTAAGAATGTCATCACTCGATCTATCATTGGGAATCGTCACTTAAACCAACTACAACAGAAATTAAATAAGCTACGAAAAGGAAGAAAGCAGTAAAAAAAGTGACTAATCTAACAACATTTCAACAAACAAACCCGGCGAGGGCACAATATCCAAAACAGAGTGAAACAAACCCAGCGAGGGCACAATATCCAAAACAAGTCTAACAAGAGCATAAAATCAAAATCTGAACAACATAATCCCGGCAAGGGCACAAAATAATTATCAAAATCTAACATAAGCATAACCTAAATACCGCCACCCCCAACAAAAATCTACCGTAGTGCCTTCAGTGCATAAATCTAAAATAAAATATGGAGAAAGTACTGTGAGGGGGCTCCCTGAGATGTATCTAGAGGTGGCTCGCTGGAGTGCCACCATCGCCGTGAATTATGGAGTCATTATGATCCTCGGTGTCTGAACCCCCACAAAAGCTCTTTATACTCTTCCAAATCCTCTTCAACAACTTGTCTCTTTCTTTGTCCCTTTTTTTTTATCATCAAGGCTAGCACTCATTGTTTCATTTTCTTCTCCTGCTCCCCAAACCTCTTTTCCAATCTCTGCTGACTCTCCTCAATCTTTTTCTGTCAGTTCACCACATCATTCAATGTCACAATTTGGGTCTCAGATGGTCCCAAAGGAATGCTTGTGGCCAATGCACTAATGGATGCCTGAACTCCAGATATCTGAGTGGAAAGGTGTTGGAATGGTCTAGTCATGGGTAGAGGTGCCTGGGTGGAAGTAGTGGCACAAGGGGCTGATTGCCTACCTCCTGTAGCTCCCGATATCGAACTAGCATCCACCTTCTTTTTTTTAACCACAAATATCGAACCTGCCTTTTTCAATGGATAAATAGGAATATTTGGGTCAATCCAAACATCTTCCAGATCATTCAAATCAACTCCCGCAGCCTTACATAGCTCAGTAATCAAGGAGGGAAAGAAAAAGCTCTCATTGTTGCCTCTGACGCAATTCTTCATCTCTCATAGGATCAGTGGCCCTACATTAATTGGATTTCATCAATCATTGCCGCCACTGTCACGCCCTGAGGTTACCCCCTAGACGTAACATGGAACTTGGAAACACAAGGATCCCAAGCTAACCCTTGGTCATAGCATTCTCAAGCATAACAAAAGATAAGACATAGCGGATGCATCGTAAGAGAATCCAAATAGGAAGCATAATCATATAAAAGAGAGTCAAATATAAAGTATAACTCAATAGTCATCCCATAACATCTATGTCTGAAAAGCCTCTAATACTATCATAGAGAGTTGATAGGACAATACCCCAACTAACTCGACAATCTGATACGTAAAGAAAGCATAAGAACTGAAATAGGGTCTAGTCCTTAAACTATGAGGACTCACCAACGCTAACTGAGGGAGTGGCCTGGAACTCTAGCCACGAACCTGAGGAGGTATGCCTGAATCTGCATCATCAAAGGATGCAACGCAATATACGTCAGTACTATGGAATGTACTAAGTATGTGAGCAATGCATGGACATGATGAAAACATGCAAAGTATACTTAAATAACTGAAATCATGCTTTTAAAGATAAACTGAGCGCAATGACTCTTATACTTTTCATAAGCTGAAATATAATCATAAGTAATAAGTCTGAAATCTCAATAAGAGTCAAATGCAAGTTTTAAAAGCATATACTGTTTTCTTGTGGAAGGTTCTCTAACCGACAGAGACCATGTGAGCTACATGGAATTTGATGTATCCACCCCATCGAAAGGACCCGATATACCTTGCCAGGGTATAAAGGCATTAGTTGGCGTGATCACTAAATTGATGCCCAACAGAGGGCACTTAAGACCTACAGGGGCACGTAGTTCTGGGACCTTTTTGGGTACTCTCAACCTCTCCAACTCAGTGCTAATACTACTCCCAAAACATACATATAGCTCATATAATACTTGGGCATATCTGATGCCAAATCTATTTGAAAAGCATAAGGGTATATCTGATACCATGCAATTCACTTAGCTTAGGTGGGAATATCTATATGCCAAACCTTTCTTTAAACATAGGGAAATATCTGATGTCCAACTTTCTTTAAACATATGGACATATCTGATGTCCAAAACTGTTGGAAAAGCGTAAGGACATATATGATGTTATGCAATTCAAAAGTCATGATTCTTAAGACTTTGCAACACCATAATTCAAAATATACTTTTCTTGTTACATTCATACTTAAAGAATTAGTCATGAAATTTCATAAATACATAGAGGCCATGATATCTAATCATGCCAATTTTCTCTTGAAAACATGTAAAATTCATAGTTTCATGCTAGAAATCAACATTTATGCTTGGGCTTTTAAAACCAATGAGAGAATCACAATCAAATCATGAGTAATCAAGAGGAAACCATAAATTTAAACATAGAAACTCATTTCATAAACTTTCCCCAATTTTAGATCAAAACCCTAATTTCATAACTTCATAATTCAAGATAAGAGTTGGGGGATTTGGGCACAAGGGTGAAAGGAACCCATTGTTAAAAACCCATATACCTTGGTGGAAGATTAACCACTTGATAGGAAAAGATTTTGGAGACTTGACTTGGAGCTTGGAGACTTGAATCTTGAGAGGAATCCTTAAGGTTGGGGGTGGAGACTTGGAGAAGAAATCTTAAAGGAAACTCTTAAGAAACTTCCTTACTTGAGCTTCTATGATCTTGCTTGCTAGAAACCCTAGGTGTCTTGCCTTAGGGTCTTGAGAGAATTATTTAGAGGTGGATTGATGTTCTCATGAGGAATAAACTCTTTTGGGTGTTTAAAATATGAGGGGAAGAACTTGAGGTGAGGAAAGTACCAAACTACCCTTAATTAAACTCATTGGAAAGTGGAGAAAGATCATTGGACGGGCCCTCCGACGGGCTGTCAGAGCTCCCACGGGCCGTCGGCATCAAATCGAAGGACTCTTTGGGCTCAAAAAGGGGCTACTGGACCATTGTGACGTCCTGGCTCCAGGGGACGTCGCCCCTCCCACGGGCGTCGCAATTTGGGCATCAAAGTGCCACGGGCGTCGACCAGCCCGTCGGATTTTGGCAGCTGACAATGCTTCACTAAAATACCCATAACTTTTTACTAAGGACTCATATCAATGAGCGGTTGGTTGAGTTGGAAAGATAATTCAAATACCTTTAATTTGATGGGTATTAAACCATCTAAATCTTTATATTATAGGAGATATGATCATTTAAATTTGACACTACTAAGAACTTACATAAAAACTAAATTGGTAGAAGGGCTTTCAACTTAACTTTGAGCTAGGGGTTCTTTATGACGTCAATTAATATCTAATATCCTTCAAAACTTAGGAATCGATCTTAATACTTAGATATAGAGAAAAATCATCTAGTTAGAATCTAACAATGCATGAAGAACGGTTCGGATCATGGATTAGAATTTCTGGGGTGTTACAGCCACATTCACAGCTCTATACACAAGAACTTTACTCTCATTCTGAACTGGTTGTACCCTGCTGCATATGATGGACAACCACATCCTTGCCTCGACTGTGAAGTCATGAGAGTAAATCGTGGTCTCTAGCATAGACCATGTGGGCTCCACTCCGCGACATACCTTTGAAGCAATCCAAGGCCTGACTAAAGCTCTCTTTCCCCCCAGAAGTGTAGTGTCATGATCCTCGAGCCCATAGTACCTGTTGATCTCCTCAGCTCCAAATCTAAATGTTCTCCCCCGGACAGTTACCACCGAATCCTTGAAGTTTATGGCCGATGCATTAGCATAAATGTCACGACCCGATTTCTTGGTCATGATGTCACCTACAACCCCCCAGTAGGCGAACCAATTCCTGTAGCCCAGGACAGTTAGTAATGGGCTACTATCTAATAAATAAGCGGGAGAGAAGTTTAATAAGCAAAAGTGAGGGAACAAGATGAAGAGAATAGATAACAGGAATATATATATACATATGCGGAAACAAAACCAAATCCCAAGACCTGGTATCATAGTATAGAGCCGAAACTACATACATAGAGTGCAAACGATCCAGAGCAATATATACAGATGTCTCTGAATGGTAATAGACTACATAAAGCAAAAGATAAACTAAAGCTAAGTTTCGATCGCCAAGAGCTCACCCTCAGTCTGAAGTAGTCCCCAACAGATCTCCAAGCACGAATCACAGCGATCTAACGACGATGGCCCACGCTAGGATCTGCATCCAAAGATGCAGGGGGCAGGGTGAGCACCAAATGCGAAGCATAAGGTACCCAGTAGGTATCATAGGCCAATTGGGCACATATAAGATAAAAGAGTAGTAACAGACAGAATAGAAGCAAGCAGTCACAGAAATCAACGAAAGGTACACAGGAACTAGCCCATAGGGAAATCAACAGAACCACATGTGAGGCCAGTAAGCAGAATATACACACCATAGGCACAGGTGAAAGTAAGAAATAACGCACCTGGGGTCCTTGCAATAACAGTGTATACATAATAAGTTTACGAATTGGACGGTATACCGGTAACCTCAAGTATAAGAAGAGGGAAAGAGTAATGATAGGCATGCTTAGACACATGAATCAAGCCCAACTAATCATATCAATCTCAAATCCAGAAACTAACAGTCTAGACGTAACCAATTTCATACTTAACCGTAACAGGGAACAATTCTGTAAGTAAATAGCAAGAGTCTACCTACAATCCCCCGGCTGCCCATACAACCCAGGAACACAAACAAGTGAAAACAAACCCTCCGGCATCCCATACTACCGGAGCGTACAATCAACAAACAACAAACAAGGGGGGAGCCTCAATTAATGAATGATATGATGCATGAAGATCTCCAGTGAAATGGTATCTCTGTATGTACCTCCTCCAATGCCGATCCGGCCCAGCAGATAGGTTCCATGGAAGGACACTGCCCGTATACCTCTACTCCACCATATACCCTTCCTCCGGCACACGTAGCCCACAGCCCCAGGCCCGGATGGCAAGGTCCATGGAGGTCCCTGACCCCATACTAAAACTCAGTATCAAAACATGCCGTCCGGAAGTAAGTCTGGTTTCAAGATAGAGACCCAATCTCGAATATGCATGCCCAGACCCTGTCCAAGACTAAAGTAGTAGGAAAATATCTCAAAAAAAACCCCTCCAAGAGTGCCCGGGCATAACCGGGTCTAAACAGTAGAAAGTCATCTCAGGTGCTCGGTCCGACCGAGGCTAAAAATCATCTCAAGTAGCAAGAAAACTCAACTAGCACCCCAGCCCTTCCGAGTCTAGCGTTAATCGTAAAACTGATGATTTAAATCATAATTTTACTTTCTTTTACCCAAGAATATTCACAAGTTAAATCAAACCATTTCCAATTCATTTTCATCAAAAAAGGCCCCCCGGGGCCATGCAAGGTTTAGAAAATAGTGTCAGTAGGCCCGAAGCCCAAACCATAGTAAAACATGGATAAAACCTCTTTATATGCATGAAAATGGTATGATCACACACAATAACTTCCCAGCAGCTCACAATCAACCTATCGACCCTGCACAGGCCCACAACTACTCAACAAGCATAACCAGCCTAGAAGGATAATTCTATGCCCGGAACTCGCGGACATTCCCAAAATCCCACCTTCTATGTTCCAGAGTGAACAAGGTCTCACGGGACCACAAGGGTAAATAAAATATATCGGCAAGTACTACAAGCAACGGAGGAAAAAAGGTAGGCGGACACGAATAAAGCGGTCGAGGTCTGTGGTACCAACCTAATAAACCAACCCGAGGATGCCCATTAATACAATTTTATCCTATATATGCGGAGTCTAGGAAAAATAAACCGTAACCTACCTGTCGTCCGATGACAAGCTCGAACCTCTCCAAAAAGAAGATCCAAAAGGAAATCAAACTTGAACTCGGGCTTGAATAATTTGACGTAGATAATCGATTTTCTTAATATCGCATCAAAATATTTTTCCACACCTAATTTCTTCAACCTATAAAGATACATATAGTAGTGTTCAAATATATTTTGTTTATGAAAAATGAGTGAATAAAATAGTAGTATGCCTATATGCGTACAGGTAACATTTTCTTAAAAATGATCAATTCTTATTACTAAGTGACCATTCTATCAAACACTTTAGGTGCTGCCTTCTTGGTGTCCACTTGACTTCCACGTGGGGGTGCGGGTGTCATCACCACACCTTCTCTTATCCATTTAATGATAAGTGGATCCATGTTACGTACGTACTCGGGTATTGCATAAATTCGTGGTATAATAAATATAATTTTTGAGTATACCATAATCTTTAGAAAATTATTTCGAATAAAACCTACTATATTATAATAATAAATTTCAACATAACTAAATTTACTATCTCCGTTAAAATATTACAATGTATACACACCTTATAAAATAAGTACATACACAATTATATCATAATAAAAGTATTTTTCATAGACCTTTAAAATATTTTTAAAAAAGTAACAATAAAAAAAATATAACTTAAAAATAAAATATTTTCAAATATACGCGCGATGCTAATAAAATTCTTAAATTTAGGTTCGCAATTCACCATCGCACGATTTTGATACTCAAGAACTCTCTTGGAACCCTCCCTTATGTTTTCTCACTGTTTTGGAACTGAAATGGCGTTTTAAAACGTGAAGTTGAGGCTTTAAATCGATTTTGACCCGACCCGGTTCGTGACTCGGTTTCTGCCAGACAGTCCGCGGTAAAAGAGTCATAACTTTTTACTCTGAGATCAGTTGGATGTGAGGTTTTGTGTGTTGGAAACTAGACTCCTAGACCTTCGATTTGGTATTTTGGGGGACTTCTAACTCTTTATATATTGAGAGATAGGCTCTGAGACATTTTACCCAAAGTTCAGAAAATATATTAAAGAAACTTACGATAACTTTTGCCGACTTGCTTGACTTCAAAACTTATCATACGACCAAAAAAATGGACCCGACACTGAAATACCAGTCCCGACAAGTATTAAATTACTTAGGGCTGCTACAAACAAGCTCTAACGGTACAAGAAAAACGTATACGTGGAAATGACCGGGAGGGTCATTACATCATCCACTACTAAAAAGGACTTTCGTCCTCGAAAGTGAAGGTCAAGGGGGTACCTGAAGGCTCAAACAACTGTGGATACTGAGCCCGCATATCTCTCTCGGTCTGCCAGGTAGCCTCCTCGACTGGACGGTGCCTCCACTGAACCTTAACAACCGGGATCTCTTGAGACCTCAATCTCCTGACATCTCTGGCCAAAATAGCCGCCGGCTCCTCAACAAAGGCTAAACCCTCACCCAACTGAACTGAATCCCACTGCAACACATGAGAATCATCTGGGACATACCAACGCAACATCGAAACATGAAATACAGGATGTATAGCCGAAAACATCGGAGGCAAGGCTAACTGATAGGCAACGCTACCAACCCTCTGAAGAATATCGAACGGCCCAATGTACCTGGGGCTAAGCTTGCCCCGCCTACCAAATCTCATCACGCCCTTCATGGGCGATACACGGAGAAACACTAAGTCACCAACACTAAACTCTAAGGCATGAAGCCTACGATCAGCATAACTCTTCTGCCTGCTCTGAGCTGCCCGAAGTCTGTACTGAATCGCTTGGACTCGGTCTAAGGAATCTCGAAGCAAATCTGTGCTCTGTGGCCTAGAACTAAAAACCATCAAACCAACCTACCGGTGATCTGCAACGCCTGCCATACAAAGCCTCAAAAGGTGCCATGCCGATACTCGAATGGAAGCTGTTATTATAAGCAAACTCTGTCAAGGGAATAAACTGATCCCAAGAACCTCCAAAGTCAAGAACACAAGCCCAAAGCATGTCCTCCAGAATCTGAATGGTCCTCTCGGACTGGCCATCTGTCTGAGGGTAGAAGGCGGTACTAAGATGAACCTCTATACCCAAATCTCGCTGAATAGCCCTCTAGAACTTAGACGTGAACTGAGTGCCGCGGTCTGAAATAATAGAAGTTGGGACCCCGTGCAACCGAACAATCTCACGAAGGTAGATCTGAGCTAACCTCTCTGCGCCATAAGAAGTCTGAACCGATACTCCCCCTAAACAACCCGATCACGAAGGTCACACAACTGCTGATCCTCAAACTGACGGCTCTGAATATGATCAATCAAAGTAGACCGAACCTCAATACTGGCGAAAACTGTGCTAGGATCCGACAAGTCAAGCCTAACAAAATGGTTAGCCAAGGACTGGATGTCAAAGGCCAATGGTCGCTCTGAAACTGAAAGAGAAACTAGGCTACCCATACTCACTGCCTTCCGGCTCAAGGCATTCGCTATCACGTTTGCCTTGCCTGGATGATACAGAATAGTGAAGTCATAGTCCTTCAGTAACTCGACCCATCTCCTTTGTCTCGAGTTCAACTCTCGCTGACTCGTGATATACTGAAGACTACGGTGATCAGTGAAGATCTCACAGTGAACTCCATATAGGTAATGCCTCCAGATCTTGAGCGCGAAAACTACCGCTGCCAACTCTAAGTCATGAGTGGGGTAGTTGCGCTCGTGAACCTTCAGCTGCCTCGACACATATGCTATTACTCGACCCTGCTGCATCAACACACAACCAATACCAACCCCAGAAGCATCACAATACACGGAGAAGCTCTGACCCTTAACCGACAAAGTCAAAACTGGAGCTGAAGTTAATAAGGCCTTAAGCCTCTAGAAGCTATCCTCACACTGATCCGACCACTGAAATGGGACATCCTTCCTAGTCAGCATAGTCAAGGGTGTTGCTATAGAAGAAAATCCCTCAACGAACCATCTGTAGTAACCTGCTAACCCAATAAAGCTGCGGACCTCAGTAGCATTAGTAAGTCTAGGCCAATCACAAACCGCAGAAATCTTTCCCGGGTCAACCCTAATCCCATCCTTATACACCACGTGTCCTAGGAATGCAACTGACTCAAGCCAAAACTTGCACTTTGAGAACTTGGCATAAAGCCGATGATCTCTCAAAGTCTGAAGTATAACCCTCAAGTGTTGCTCATGCTCATCTCTACTATGCAAGTATACCAAGATGTCGTCTATAAAAACTATCACAAATGAGTCCAAATACGGGCCAAGAACCTTGTGCATCAAGTTCATAAAGGCTGCGAGGGCATTAGTCAACTCAAAAGACATCACCAGGAACTCATAATGGCCATAACGTGTCCTGAATGCTGTCTTAGGGATGTCCTCCGCCCTAATCCTCAACTGATGGTAGCCAGACCTCAAATCAATCTTCAAAAATACGACTGAACCCTGAAGCTGGTCAAACAAGTCATCAATCCTCGGCATCGAATACCTATTCGTCACAGTCACCCTATTCAGCTGCCGATAATCAATACACATGCGTATCGACCCATCCTTCTTCTTTAGGAAGAGAACAGGAGCACCCCAAGGTGACACACTAGGTCTAATAAACCCCTTAGTTAACAGATCCTGGAGCTGCTCCTTAAGCTCCCTCAACTCAGCAGGAGCCATACGGTAAAGATAAATAGAAATGGGCCTGGTGCCCGACTCTAGCTCAATAGCGAAATTAATATCTCTCTCAGGTGGAAGGCCTGGCAGGTCGGTAGGAAACATATCGAGGAAGTCTCTAACCATAGGAACAGACTCAGGAGAAGTAGGGTTAGCACAAACATCTCGGACATATGCTAGATAAGCTAAACACCCACAGGAAATCAACTTCCTAGCTCGAAGACAAGATATGATCCCAGATGGTGCATGGCTAACAGAACCCTGCCACACAACCGGGGATACACCGGGCACAGCTATGGTAATGGTTTTGGCATAACAATCCAAAACCATACGGTGAGGGGATAACCAGTCCATGCCCAGTATCACATCAAAATCTAGCATATCAAGAATCATCAAATCATC
Organism: Jaltomata sinuosa; assembly: GCA_003996215.1. Taxonomy (NCBI): domain Eukaryota; kingdom Viridiplantae; phylum Streptophyta; class Magnoliopsida; order Solanales; family Solanaceae; genus Jaltomata; species Jaltomata sinuosa. The sequence goes on along the minus strand of QJPP01001850.1, from coordinate 367,373 downwards.
CCAATTCTCTGAATCACCAATAGATAGCATACAAGATCTCACAATCCGATCCACTACTAAAGAATCTCCTACTGGGGTCGAAACAGAAATAGGAACAAACAATGGCTCACTAGCCAACCCCAAACAAGGCACAAAGTAGGCAGATACATATGAACAAGTGGATCCAGGATCAAATAAAGCCATAGCAGACTGATGGCACACAGAAATCGTACCTGTAATCACAGCATCTGAGGCCTCTGCCTCTGGTCTCCTAGGGACCGCATAAAACTGACGACGACCTCCACCTGCCCGACCGCCATCCCTACCACCTTCTCTGCCGCGTGGAGCACCACCTCTACCTTGACGACCCTCCCTCTAGCCGGGGGCTGAACTGCCCGTAAAGGCTCGGCCAACTGAACTGTACCCTGCTGAGGGCAATCTCTAGCAAAATGACCAATCACACCACAAGTAAAACAAGCCCCTGGCGGCCTACTCGGTCGAGATGAACCAGCAGATCCCGTATAACCACCACGGCCTGATGCCCCAGAAACTGTACCCCTCGCAGAGTGGACGCCATAGCCCTGATGGCTGCTCTGACCCGTAGTAGCAGGCTGCGCTCCTGAACTCTGTGCACCTAGGGCTGCCCCCTGAGCGGATATATGCGCTACCTCAGAAGGTCGCTCTCCAATCATACCCAAAAGCTATAATAGTAATCCCCGAATATCTGGAGACTGAGATGCGGCTGGAGCTGGCACAGAAGTGGGCACTGCAGCAGGTACTGGAGCTTGCGCTGGAGCTGGTACTGGAGCCGGTGCTGGAGCTGGCGCTGGAGCTGGTACTAAAGCTGGTGTTGGAGCTGGTGGTACCTGGGCTGCCCCCTGATCCACATGCCGCTCGGGCTCTATCTCCTCTCTAGCAACTCTAGCAGGTGCCACTGCTCGAGGGCGTCCTCGACCCTTAGCTGGAGTGGGAGGCTCATCTCCGCGTGATGCCGATGATCTCGTATGAACCATCTGCAGAAGAATGAAGTAGAACAAATGAGATTTCCAGAAACTTCAAGGGTTCTACGCACGACACAGAAGCAATGAAAGATTCAAAATTCCTAAAATGTCACTGTAGCCTCCCAAAGATTGAGTACGGACGTCTCCGCCCCAATCCGCAGGACTCTACTAGACATTGGATCCTATACCGATGACACCGGTGAGCCTAGAGCTCTGAACCAAGTTGTCACGACCCGATTTCTCGGTCATAATGACACCTACAACCCCCCAGTAGGCAAACCAATTCCTGTAGCCCAGGACAGTTAGTAATGGGCTACTATCTAACAAATAAGCGGAAGAGTAGTTTAATAAGCAAAAGTGAGGGAACAAGATGAAGAGAATAGATAACAGGAATATATATATACATATGCGGAAACTAAACCAAACCCCAAGACCTGGTATCATAGTATAGAGCCGAAACTACATACATGGAGTGCAAACGATCCAGAACAATATATACAGATGTCTCTGAATGGTAATAGAGTAAATAAAGCAAAAGATAAACTAAAGCTAAGCTCCGATCGCCAAGAGCTCACCCTCAGTCTGAAGTAGTCCCCAACAGATCTCCAAGCACGAATCACAACGATCTAACAGCGATGGCCCACGCTAGGATCTGCACCCAAAGATGCAGGGGGTAGGGGTGAGCACCAAATGCGGAGCATAAGGTACCCAGTAGGTATCATAGGCCGACTGGGCACATATAAGATAAAAGCGTAGTAATAGACAGAATAGAAGCAAGCAGTCACGGAAATCAACAAAAGGTACACAGGAACTAGCCCAGAGGGAAATCAACAGAACCACATGTGAGGCTAGTAAGCAGAATATACACACCATAGGCACATGTGAAAGTAAGAAACAACGCACCTGGGGTCCTTGCAACAACAGTGTATACAAAATAAGTTTACAAAATGGACGGTATACCGGTAACCTCAAGTGTAAGAAGAGGGAAAGAGTAATGATAGGCATGCTCAGAGACATGAATCAAACTCAACTAATCATATCAATCTCAATCCAGAAACTAACAGTTTAGCAGTAACCAATTTCATTCTTAACCGTAACAGGGAATAATTCTGTAAGTAAATAGCAAGAGTCTACCTACAGTCCCCCGCCCGCCCATACAACCGAGGAACACAAACAAGTGAAAACAAACCCTCTGGCATCCCATACTACCGGAGCGTACAATAAACAAACAAAAAAAACAAGGGTGAAGCCTCAAACAATGAATGATATGATGCATGAAGATCTCAAGTGAAATGGTATCTCTGTATGTACCTCCTCCGGTGCCGATCCGGCCCATCAGATAGGTTCCATGGAAGGACACTGCCCGTATACCTCTACTCCACCGTATACCCTTCCTCCGGCACACGCAGCCCGCAGCCCCAGGCCCGGATGGCAAGGTCCATGGAGGTCCCTGACCCCATACTAAAACTCAGTATCAAAACATGTCGTCCGGAAGCAAGTCCGGTTTCAAGATAGAGACCCAGTCTCGAATATGCATGCCTAGACCCTGTCCCGGACTAAAGTAGTAGGAAAATATCTCAAAAAAAACCCCTCCAAGGGTGCCCGGGCATAACCGGGTCTAAACAGTAGAAATTCATCTCAGGTGCTCGGTCCGACCGAGGCTAAAAATCATCTCAAGTAGCAAGAAAACTCAACTAGCACCCCAGCCCTGCCGAGTCTAGCGTTAATCGTTCTTTTACCCAAGAATATTCACAAGTTAAATCAAACCATTTCCAATTCATTTTCATCAAAAACGGGCCCCCAGGGCCATGCAAGGTTTAGAAAATAGTGTTAGTAGGCCCGAAGCCCAAACCATAGTAAAACATGGATAAAACCTCTTTATATGCATGGAAATGGTATGATCACACACAATAGCTTTCCAACAGCTCACAATCAACCTATCGACCCTGCACAGGCCCACAGCTACTCAGCAAGCATAACCAGGCTAGAAGGATAATTCTATGCCCGGAACTCGCGGACATTCCCAAAATCCAACCTTCTATGTTCCAGAGTCAACAAGGTCTCACGGGACCACAAGGGTAAATAAAATATATCGGCAAGTACTACAAGCAACGGAGGAACAAAAGTAGGCGGACATGAATAAAGCGGTCGAGGTCTGTGGTACCACCCTAATAAACCAACCCAAGGATGCCCATTAATACAATTTTATCCTATATATACGGAGTCTAGGGAAAATAAACCGTAACCTACCTGTCGTCCGTTGACAAGCTCGAACCTCTCCGAAAAAACCTCCGAAATGAAATCACACTTGAACTCGGGCTTGAATAATTTGACGTAGATAATCGATTTTCTTAATATCGCATCAAAATATTTTTCCACACCTAATTTCTTCAACCTATAAAGATACATATAGTAGTGTTCAAATATATTTTGTTTATGAAAAATGAGTGAATAAAATAGTAGTATGCCTATATGCGTACAGGTAACATTTTCTTAAAAATGATCAATTCTTATTACTAAGTGACCATTCTATCAAACACTTTAGGTGCTACCTTCTTGGTGTCCACTTGACTTCCACGTGGGGGTGTGGGTGTCATCACCACACCTCCTCTTATCCACTTAATGATAGGTGGATCCATGTTACGTACATACTCGCGTATTACATAAATTCGTGGTATAATAAATATAATTTTTGAGTATACCATAATCATTAGAAAATTATTTTGAATAAAACCTACTATATTATAATAATAAATTTCAACATAACTAAATTTACTATCTCCGTTAAAATATTACAATGTATACAAACCTTATAAAATAACTACATACACAATTATATCATAATAAAAGTATTTTTCATAGACCTTCAAAATACTTTAAAAAAAGTAACAACAAAAAAAATATAACTTAAAAATAAAATATTTTCAAATATACGCGCGATGCTAATAAATTTCTTAAATTTAGGTTTGCAATTCACCATCGCACGATTTTGATACTCAAGAACTCTCTTGGAACCCTCCCTTATGTTTTCTCACTGTTTCGGAACTGAAATGGAATTTCAAAACGTGATGTTGAGGCTTTAAATCAATTTTGACCCGACCCTGTTCGCGACCCGGTTTCTGCCAGACAGTCCGCGGTAAAACAGTCATAACGTTTTACTCCGAGATCAGTTGGATGTGAGGTTTTGTGTGTTGAAAACTAGACTCGTAGACCTTCGATTTCGTATTTTGGGGGACTTCTAAATCTTTATATATTGAGAGAAAGGCTCTGAGACATTTTACCCAAAGTTCAGAAAATTTATTAAAGAAACTTACGATAACTTTTGCCGACTTGCTTGACTTCAAAACTTATCATACGACCAAACAAATGGACCCGACACTGAAATACCAGTCCCGACAAGACTTAAATTACTTGGGGCCACTACAAACATGCTCTAACGGTACAAGGAAAACATATGCGTGGAAATGACCGGAAGGGTCATTACATCATCCACTACTAAAATGGACTTTCGTCCTCGAAAGTGAAGGTCAAGGGGGTACCTGAAGGCTCAAACAACTGTGGATACTGAGCCCGCATGTCTCTCTCGGTCTCCCAAGTAGCCTTCTCGACTGGATGGTGCCTCCACTGAACCTTAACAACCGGGATCTCTCGAGACCTCAATCTCCTGACATCTCTGGCCAAAATAGCCGCCGGCTCCTCAACAAAGGCTAAACCCTCACCCAACTGAACTGAATGCCACTGCAACACATGAGACTCATCTGGGACATACCGACGCAACATCGAAACATGAAATATAGGATGTATAGCTGAAAACATCGGAGGCAAGGCTAACTGATAGGCAACGCTACCAACCCTCTGAAGAATCTCGAACGGCCCAATGTACCTGGGGCTAAGCTTGCCCCGCCTACCAAATCTCATCACGCCCTTCATGGGTGATACACGGAGAAACACCAAGTCACAAACACTAAACTTCAAGGCACGAAGCCTACGATCAGCATAACTCTTCTGCCTGCTCTGAGCTGCCCGAAGTCTGTCCTGAATCGCTCGGACTCAGTCTAAGGAATCTCGAAGCAGATCTGTGCTCTGTGGCCTAGAACTAAAACCATCAAATCAACCTACCGGTGATCTGCAACGCCTGCCATACAAAGCCTAAAAAGGTGCCTTGCCGATACTCGAATAGAAGCTATTATTATAAGCAAACTCTGCCAAGGGAACAAACTGATCCCAAGAACCTCCAAAGTCAAGAACACAGGCCCGAAGCATGTCCTCCAGAATCTGAATGGTCCTCTCAGACTGGCCATCTGTCTGAGGGTGGAAGGCGGTACTAAGATGAACCTCTGTACCCAAATCTCGCTGAATAGCCCTCCAGAACTGAGATGTGAACTGAGTGTCGCGGTCTGAAATAATAGAAGTTGGGACCCCGTGCAACCGAACAATCTCACGAAGGTAGATCTGAGCTAACCTCTCTGCGCCATAAGAAGTCTGAACCGGCAAGAAATGTGCTGACTTAGTTAGCCTATCAACAATCACCCATATGGAATCAAACCCATGAGAAGTACGAGGCAAACCAACAACAAAGTCCATAGTAATCCCTTCCCACTTCCATTTAGGAATGGGAAGTCGTTGCATCAAACCACCAGGTCTCATGTGCTCGAACTTAACCTGCTGACAGTTCAAGCACCGAGATATGAAATCCGCTATATCCTGCTTCATACCACTCCACCAGTAAAGCTGTCTCAAGTCTCTATACATCTTTGTTGTGCCAGGGTGAATGGAGTATCTAGTACAATATGCCTCATGAAGTATCAACTGAATCAAAACACTAATCCTCGGAACACAAAAGCGACTATCAAACCTCAGAACCCCATCTGAATCTAGAGTAGCCCGACTGGTCTCACCCTGAACAACCCGATCACGAAGGTTACACAACTGCTGATCCTCAAACTAACGGCTCTGAATATGATCAATCAAAGTAAAACGAACCTCAATACTGGCGAGAACTCTGCTAGGATCTGACAAGTCAAGCCTAACCAAATGGTTAGCCAAGGACTGGATGTCAAAGGCCAATGATCGCTCTGAAACTGAAAGAGAAGCTATGCTACCCATACTCACTGCCTTCCGGCTCAAGGCATCCGCTACCACGTTTGCCTTGCCCGGATGATACAGAATAGTGAAGTCATAGTCCTTCAGTAACTCGACCCATCTCCTTTGTCTCGAGTTCAACTCTCGCTGACTCGTGATATACTGAAGACTACGGTGATCAGTGAAGATCTCACAGTGAACTCCATATAGGTAATGCCTCCAGATCTTGAGCGCGAAAACTACCGTTGCCAACTCTAAGTCATGAGTGGGGTGGTTGCGCTCGTGACCCTTCAGCTGCCTCGACGCATATGCTATTACTCGACCCTGCTGCATCAACACACAACCAATACCAACCCCAGAAGCATCACCGTACACGGAGAAGCTCTGACCCTCAACCGGCAAAGTCAAAACTGGAGCTGAAGTCAATAAGGCCTTAAGCCTCTGGAAGCTATCCTCACACTGATCTGACCACTGAAATGGGACATCCTTCCTAGTCAGTATAGTCAAGGGTGCTGCTATGGAAGAAAATCCCTCAACGAACCGTCTGTAGTAACCTGCTAACCCAATAAAGCTGCGGACCTCAGTAGCAGTAGTAAGTCTAGGCAATTCACAAACCGCATAAATCTTTCCCGGGTCAACCCTAATCCCATCCTTAGACACCACGTACCCTAGGAATGCAACTGACTCAAGCCAAAACTTGCACTTTGAGAACTTGGCATAAAGCCGATGATCTCTCAAAGTCTGGAGTATAACCCTCAAGTGTTGCTCATGCTCATCTCTACTACGCGAGTATACCAAGATGTCGTCTATAAAAACTATCACAAATGAGTCCAAATACGGGCCAAGAACCCTGTGCATCAAGTTCATAAAGGCTGTGGGGGCATTAGTCAACTCAAAAGACATCACCAGGAACTCATAATAGCCATAACATGTCCTGAATGCTTTCTTAGGGATGTCCTCCACCCTAATCCTCAACTGATGGTAGCCAGACCTCAAATCAATCTTCAAAAACACGACTGAACCCTGAAGCTGGTCAAACAAGTCATTAATCCTCGGCATCGGATACCTATTCTTCACTGTCACCCTATTCGCGACCCGGTTTCTGCCAGACTGTCCGCGGTAAAATAGTCATAACTTTTTACTCCGAGATCAGTTGGACGTAAGGTTTTGTGTGTTGGAAACTAGACTCGTAGAACTTTGATTTGGTATTTTGGGGGACTTCTAAATCTTTATATATTGAGAGAAAGGCTCTTAGATATTTTACCCAATGTTCAGAAAATTTATTAAAGAAACTTACAATAACTTTTGCCAACTTGCTTGACTTCAAAACTTATCATACGACTAAATAAATGGACCCGGCACTGAAATACCGGTCCCGACAAGACTTAACTGACTTGGGGATACTACAAATAAGCTCTAACGGTACAAGGAAAATGTATATGTGGAAATGACTGGAAGGTTCATTACAATAAAATTCCCGCACAACTGTTTCATTGGCCCTACGTGGTGGAGCTATGAAACAGTTCCATTTTGCTCTATGCAACCGGCCAAAATATTCAGGTAAGGCCACCTCCACCCCTTTCATTGCAATCCCCCTTTCAGGGACCACTTTCTTGTATGAGTCAACCTTATATCATTCCTCACAAGCTTGTGACATAAATTTAGTGCGATCATACTCCTCCTCCACAATTTCATCAACTTGGCCTCCCAAATTTGATGCACTAGTACTCATTTTTTAATCCAAAGTACCTACAAAACCATTTGTAAGGTGAAAATGTTGGCACAATATGTAGAACAATGAAAAACAAGTATTTTAAGCAAGAAAAGTGGGGTAGAAAGTAACGCAGTAGCTCTGGACAGAGCTACTATTTTTGTGCCAGCTGTAGTTGCTCAGTGCCATCAGTGCTTCGTAGGCGCGGTTGCGTCAAATCCTTTATTTTTTATTTCTTTCTTCAGTGCTATCGCGTCATGCTAGCGCGATCGCACCATTGACTCAACCCTCAGGCAGAGCGATTGCACTTGATCAGCGCGATTGTGCTGAGCAACTGGACAGTTATCTTCTTCAACCAAACAACCTCCATTACAAAATTTTCATAACCAGATCATGGATTTAATCCATTTAGGAGGGTATTTCTCAACACAAAGCACATAAACAACACAACTTCTTGCTCAATTTTATAGAATCCATCAACAAACACAATTTTTGGGTCTTTAAAAAGCTTCATAACAATGGAGGAGCTTTTGGGTACTCAAGACTTCCCCAAATTTTTGCTCAACTCCACTTGTTTAACCCATAAAATCAGACCAAGAAACATGAAATAGAGGAGGGGACAGAGGCATACCGTGATAGACGATGTCGTAGGCAAAGAAGGAGAGAAGATAGGAAACAACTTGTGCTTTGAAATTCCAACTAAACCCAGATACTTTTGCTCATGATTTTGGCTTATAGAATCGTAGAAAAGTACTGGGGGAGAGGGAATTGAGCAATGGAGAATACCTGATGAACTTTTAGGAGATGTGGGGAACAGAATAGTTCCCAACATTTTTAATTATTTGGACAGATTTTCCTTCGGCGCGATCGTGTTGGAGTAGCGAGATTGCGCTACATTGAGAGATTTTTCTCAGCGCCATCGGTGCTGCCTCAGCGCGATGGTGCTAAATAGCTTTCCAGGAAGATTTCAGCAGCTCACTATTTTGACATGCGATGGCTGGTGCAACGGGCACTCTTCCAGGTGTTCGCATGTTCCAGCCAGTTTTTAGAAGCTTACTTCTTTGAGGTGCGATTGCATATGCGACGGGGCATATTTGAGGTGCGGAACGCACCAATTTCGCACACTTTGACCTTCTTGGCAGCCTCACTATCTTAGGGTGCATTTTCATGTGCGATATGCACACTCAGATCTGCATTTGCACCCAATTTAGCATGTCATTTTGGCACCCTTTTTGGTCCTTGATTCATTTTTTATGAGGCCTCCACTCTCAACCTGCCCAAACAACTCAAAAATGACTTGAAAGTGATGGATTAGTCAAAATTCTACAACTAAGCTACTCCAATAAAGAAAGAAAAAATTGTAAACTTTCAAAATTTTGAACGATGGGTTGCCTCCCATCAAACACACAATTTAACGTCGCGGCGCGACATAACCTACCTCACCATTTGGATATCCATTTGGAAGTTTGAACCTTCGACCCAAACTTGAATTGAGTTTTCAGTGACAATCTCGGGGTGATGGTTTGAACATGAGAAGGCCATTCTCTTGATTTCGCATTTCGCACTTTTTGGCCTTCAAGTGAGGAAGGACATTTTGCCTTCTTTCCACGACAAACTGAAAATTGGATAGACCTTCATCCACCCTCCTTCCAAGGTCCTCCAAAAGCCTTATTACTTCGACTTTCGTCCATTCAATCAAACTTAAGGTCAAACAAAAGTTGAAGTGGGATTTGGGCTTCTCCACCTTCAAGCTTGCCTTATTCATAACATCCTCACTTAGAGATGCTATGACATCATGACCCACAAATGGGGAAGTTGGTTGCAACACCACCTTCAATTCATGATCCTCCCTTGTGTTTTCCTCTCTTTTAGCCCTTACATCCACAAAGCATTGTTTTATGGATTGCACACTCTCCTCTTAGGTTTCTAGCAAGGCCAGTAGGGTTTGGAATTTGACACATATGCCTTCTTCGCTTGCGAAGTCATGGTCCCTATTAAGGTCACAAGCACCACTAAAAACATTATTAGCACAAGAAGGTGGAGGGGGACGATCATCATTGGGGCATTAACTCCAATGTCCATCATGACCACCACACAAATAGCAATTGCGCCCATCATAGGAGCGAGAAGGAGAATATCTACCTCTCTTAGGGCCAATTCGACACCTTCTTCCAAGGTGGGGTCCTCTACAGTAAACACAATAGTCGGGAATATAAATGGGATGCAACTATAAACATTTCTAGCATTCAAATAAGCCATGATTCCATCAACAAACTAAAACTAAACAAAATAAAAATAACTATTCACAAGATCGAACTAGAGTAAGTAAACTCAAATTCTAAACTAACTCAATACGCCAAATTGTTCCCCGACAATGGCATAATTTTTGATAATGCTCAAATCATGCTCTCCAAGTAGGAGGTCATAGCGATTGTCAGAGCAAAACAAAATTTATAATTCCCAATGAGTGTTGGGGTCGTACCCAAGGGAACAATGTAGTTGCGGTCGAGCTAATAGAGAATCCAAGAAACTTATTGAAGTTCAATTAAAAAATGAGGAAAAAGATATCTAAAAAAAGGGGTTTTATACTAAAACTAAAGATAAAAGAAAATCAAATAAAAGATAGGTTGATCAATGGCATTCACCTTGCTTTCGCCAAGCAAGGATAACAAGGGAGAATTGGGAATGAGAATTTAACTCGAAAGACTTTCACCCAATTAACACCTAGGTAGTCTTGGTTGAAAGTATGCCTAACTGTCTTTCAACCAATCGAGCATATATCTCATGTGTTCTCTTAAGCCACCACGAGTAAGCAATAAACCAACCAAATAACTTTGGTGAGTTGGGTTATTTATAACCCAATTCTTAGATGGGAATTTCCAGCAACCAAACTATCTCTAGTCTTGTTCTAGAGTGGAAACCCCAAATCCCCACTATTGAATCTTCCCGAATTTAAGGAAATTCTCTCTCAAGAAACAACCCAAATTAGAAGGCTAAGTCAATGTTTGCAACCATTGACTATAAGTTCAAGCATGGAGGATTCAATAGACTCAAATAATCACACAAAAGCAAAATCTATATATGAATTCAATACCCAAACAAGTATTATCTCTAATACAAACCCAAATCTCAATTCAACAATTACACCAATAAAATAACAATTAAGAACAAGAGTTGAAGAATGGAAACTAAGGATTTTACAATAAAGAGCATCCAAATCTTCACTCTTATGGTGTTGGTTGATGAACTTGTTCTTCAAGCTTGCCAAAAGTTGTTAAAATAGCCAAAGATAGCTTCCAAAATGGCTGAGAAGTCTTTTTTATGGATTGGGGTTTCCTCAAGGGTGAAATGTCATTTCTGCCCACTTTCACGTTCAGGCGCAGTGAAGCGCTATCACGCTAATGGAGCACTATCGCGCTTAATAGATTTTCATGGGTCAGCACAATCGCGCTAGCATGGCGTGATCGCGCCCATGTCCTTGACTGGCATTGACCATGTCTCTCTGTAGTGCTATCGCACCTCCCCATCACCATCGCTCACAAGCTTATCATCCACCTTCAGCGCCATCTGCGCTGCTTTAGTGCGATCGCGCTGAGTTGCCCAGAATTCCAGAATTTTCTCCATCTTGACTTGTTTTCATCCGATTCCGCACCGATCACTTCTAAATCACATACACCTGTATAATAGAAGCAAATCATGTTAAATGCAATATTTTATCTCATTTAGGATGCAAAAGTGTAAGCTTAAAGGTTAAATAAGTTGGTAAATTACCGACTTATCACACACCCAAAACCAACTTTTACCAAAATGAAACCTAATAGCCCAAAATGAGTCTGAAAGCCTCAAAATCCGAACCAAAGGTCCCTCTAGCCCAAAGTCAACATTTGAAAGTTAACAACACTGATATAATTCCCATCCGAGGCCGTCTTCTCTGAATGTTGATAAAAGTCAACTCTACCAGCATAATGTAACACCCCAAAAATTGTAAACCAAGATCCGATCCATTCTTCATTTGTTGTTAGACCTGAACTAGATGAATTTTCTTTGAATCTAAGTACTAAGATCAATTCCTAAATTTTGAAGGAGTATTAGTTGTGAATTGAAGTCATAAAGGACCCCTAGCTCAAAGTTAGGTTAAAAGCCCTTCTACCGATTTAGTTTTCATGTAAGTTCTTACTAGGGTCAATTTTAAATGATCATAACTCCTAGAATATAAAGACCTAGGTGTCATAGTACCCACCAAATTAAAGGTATTTGAATTCTTCTTTCCAACACCACCAACTTCTCATTAATCCGAGTCCGGAGTAAAAAGTTATGGGCATTTTAGTGAAGCATTGTCAGCTGTCAAAAATCTGATGGGCTGGCCGACGCCCATGGTGGTAGGGTGTGGGAACCTCTGACAGGCGTCCCGACGCCCATGGTGATCCTGACTGCCCATGGTGGTAGGGTGTGTGAATTGTCCAGTGAGGCTATTTGGCACCCGTGAGGCTGATGGTGGGGTCCAACGGCCCTTGGGAGCCACGATGGCCCGTGGGAAGCGTCATCCGACAATTTTATGCACTTTTTCCTATGAGTTTAATTAAGGGTAGTTTGGTCCTTTCTTCACCTCAGGTTTTTTCCCTCAACTTCGAAATACCCAAAAGGGATTATTCCTCATAAGAACATCAATCTATCTCTAAAGAATTCCCTCAAGACTCTAAGGCAAGACAACAAGGGTTTCAAGCGAGCAAGATCATAGAAGCTCAAGCAAGAAAGTCTCTCAAGAGTTTTCTTTCAGATTTCTTTTCCAAGTCTCTACGTCCAACCTTAAGGATTCTTCCCCAAAGCTTCATACCCAAAGTTCTAGCTAGAAGTTCATTAAGTTTCAGGTATGTGGGTATTCAATAAGGAAATTCCTTCACCCTTATGCCCAAAACCCCAACCTTCTAAATTGATTTTATGAATTTGTATATTAGGGTTTTTACTCAATTCTATGGGTTCTTCTACTATTTGTTTCCTCAAGATTCTCCTATGACTTCTAACTCTAAATTACATGATTTAGCATGGATTTTTATAAATGATTTCCTATACATGCTTTGAATTCTTCTACTATTTGTTTCCTCATGATTCTTCTATGACTTCTAACTCTAAATTACATGATTTAGCATGGATTTTTATAAATGATTTCCTATACATGATTTGAAGGCTAACCTTTGCCTAGTTTGTGGAATTATTATAAATTAAGTTTATTGGCATCAATTCACGGTTTCTCATCTTTACCCATGATCCATATGAGATTCCTTAAGAATTTTCAAAAGCCCATTCATTAAGAATGATTTCTAGCATGATTTCACCCTATTGCATGTTTTCAATCAAAAACTCCATTTTTAAAATCTATAAAAGCTATGCATGTTTCTGAGCAGGTTCTACATGATTTTTCTACAAGTATGATGAACGACGCATGTTTCTAAACACATGATTTTTAGCATATGATTTATGACATGACATGGAGCTTAGGCCCACCACATTGTATTCTTGATTTGTGTGACATCATGAAGTTCTATTAATGCTCATGAACAATTTTTTAAAACCAAGTTTTGTGAGTTGTATGATAGTCCGGGTTTTCCAATATGATTATGACTATGAATAAGTTTCGGCATCAGATATGTCACATGTACATGAGCTTTATGATATGTTTTGGTAGTAGCATTTAGCACCAAGCGACGAGGGTTCAGATAATCCAAGTCCAAAACTATGTTGCCACTATAGGTTGCCCTCCGTGACTCATGACAAGATCCTACTTACATGGTTCTAACTTTAGCTAGTTAGGACAACCTTTTTCAGTATGGGTGCATGACACTGGACTCCATGTAGCTCATCATGGTTTAATGTCAGTTAAGATAAACTCTCGTATGAATGTTGTCAAGCTTTTTAGGTTTTATGGTATCTTATTTTGAAGTTTGACTTCTAATTCATGCCTTATACTTAAACTATGATATTTACTCATGATATCTCACTATGCATGAACTCAGTTTTAAGCATGCTTTCAAGTATATTTATTTATGATATATGCATATCTCACATACTCAGTACATTCTATAGTACTGACTGCGTACCTCTTTGTGTTGTGTCCCATTATGATGTAGATTCTGTAGCCCACTCCCAGATCTATGGCTAGTAGATCAGCAGCACCTCCAGCCAGCTTGGTGAGTCCTCCTTATTTGAGGACTTGGAGTTTAGCTTCGTTTTAGTATTTAGTTTGTTTTCTTCAGTTTTCAGTATTTAGAGTTAGCTGGGGACTTGTCCCAGCAACTCATCAGTAGTAGAGGCTTTCAGACATAGAGTCAAATATTCAGCTTAATTCAAATTGTCATTTTTAATCTTATATTTATATAACAAATCAAGTTGCTCATTACTTCAGTTAAGCTTCCGTTCTTATGTTTGTTCCATTTTTAAGTCACACTAATGCTAGAGAGTTATCTTGAGATCACTTGTGATCTTAGGTCCCGTGTTACATCCAGGGGGTAGGCTCGGGGCATTACACTTAAGAGTTGCAAAAGAGGGAAATAAGCTTAAAACATAAATAAATGACTCGGGAACCAAACCGTCAGTTTTGACAAGTCATAAATGACTTGTAGGCACTGTGGGAAAGCTCAAAACACAGAAAAAGCACGAAAATGAATAAAAAAAACCTAGAGGGTCATTATAACATCCACTACTAAAAGGACTTTCATCCTCAAAAGTTAAAGAAAGGAAGATACCCGAAGGCTAAAAAATGTGAGGATAGTAGGTCTATATGTCGGTCTCGATTTTCCAAGTAGCCTCCTCGATAGAATGATACTGCCACTGAAACTTAACTAATGAAATCTCCTTGGACCTCAACTTCCTAACATGCCTATCCAAGATATCAATAGGCTCCTCCTCAAAAGCTAGTGACTCATCCAACTGAACCAAATCCTACTGAAGCATATAATACTAATCTGGAACATACAAATGCAACATAGAAATATGAAAGACTAGATGGACACCAAAAAGAGAAGGAGGCAAGGCCAACTTATAAGCAAACCTCCCCAATACGACAACAGATCAAAATGGTCTAATGAACCTAGGACTGAGCTTACCTTTCCTCTTGAACCTCATCACGCCCTTTATGGGGACACCTGAAGGAATACACTATCACCCACCATAAACTCATAGTCTCGACCCCTCCGGTCAGCATAACGAAGTGACATATCCTCCGTTCTTGATAGGCAGAATCATGGTGGCATGCCTAGCCAACTCATGGAAGCAAACCTCATACTCTGAAACACACATGGAGCCCTACTCCGACCTATAGAATTGATCCATCAACCATTCTCTTAAGCTACGTGGTACATACCTTTCTAAAAAAGCTACGAAGAACTGTGCCCTAGTAAGCAGATATGAAATGGCTGGCTTGAAAGATATATATGATCTCCACCACTATTTTGCTGGGCCATCCAACTAAAATGCAGTGTAATCTACTCTATGTGACTCAAACAACCCAAGATTATGCAATCTCTCTAGGCAACTAGTCAGAACCTCGTGCCCATCTTCCCTAGGAGAACCTAAAAAACCTTGGGGGACCCGACCTCAGAAATCTCTCAAGCATCTTCTGCTTCTTAGAAGACATAATATGCCCAGCTAGAATAAGTAGAATAATGATAGGGATCATAAACACCTCTAATTTGAGAACCGCAGTAGCAAGCTGCATTCCTGAACCTTGTACCGCTGCCTGAGCTGACATCTGAGACTCGTCTCTAACTTGAGAACACTACAAGAAATTTCACTTTTAACGTCTAATGCTTAAAAAAGGGATATTAATCTGGTCATTAAAATTGTATTTATAACAACATGATTTTTTTATCGTTAAAAGCTATTTTTTAATTTGGTACTAAAAAGGGGATAATATTCGGAGGCTAAAATTATGAATATCCTATTGTTAATGTAAAAAAAGGTGCTTAATAATTAGCTAGTTTTCCCTTTTTATTTTCACACCTACGTTTCTCCGCACACTCCCCACCCCTCTGAAAATAAAATATCCATACACTCGATATTATCTCTTTTCCCCAGTTCTATTAGAGGCTTAGCAAAGAAGAGATGTGTTGTCTCTCTTATTACTATTCTGTTAGAGTTTTAGCAAAGAAGAGATGCGTTGTCTCTCCTAATTTTGTCCTGTTAGAGGAAAATTAGCAAATAATCAGGTGTAACACCGCAGAAAATTCCAAGTCAAATCTGAACCGTTCTTCATGTGTTGTTAGACCCGAACTAGATAAATTTCTATGTATCTAAGTATTAAGCCCTATTATTCAGTTTTGAAGGTGTATTAGATATGAATGAGGTTCATAAAGAACCTCTAGCTCAAAGTTGAGTTGAAAGCTTCCTTACCGATTGAGGTTTAGTGTAAGATCTTTCAAGGATCAAATTTAAACAATCATAACTCCTATATTATAAAGAGTTAGGTGGTCTAGTACCCACTAAATTAAAGGTCTTTGAATCTTCTTTCCAACACCATAAAAAGTGCATTAATACGAGCCTAGAACAAAAAGTTATCAGTGTTTTACTAAAGAGTGTATGTCTGTCAAATTGACAGACAGCAACCACGAGAAGGTGCCACGGGTCATGAAACCAACTCGTGGAAATCAATTTTTTTACCTAAAAACCCCTAGAAGGTTCCACGGGTCGTGGAAGTTTCCACGGATTGTGAAACCAACTCGTGGAAATCAGTCCAGAGGCCAGAAACTTCGTCCAGGAACCACGAACCGTGATCCATTCCACGGGCCACGATTTGTGTCCGTGGAAGCCTTTGATGAATTTTTTTGAAGTTTTTAAATTCTATTTCCAGGGGTATTTTGGTAATTTTCCACTCTTTTAACTCCTAAGTTAAGTCATTTTGGGAAAATTAGAAGAGATTTTATTCCCACTTAGCCTAAGTTCTCTTCCATCCTCTCAATAAAGTTCTAAGAGAAGAAAAGGGTGTCAATTCTCCAAGGTTAAAGCTAAGGATTCCATCTTCAAGTCTCCATCCTCAAGTCCCAAGTTATGAAAGCTCAATTCAGGTATGTGAGTATTAAACATGGGTTCCTTTCACCGTTGTGCCCAAAACCCCAACTTTCTAAATTGATTTTATGAAATTGCATGCCTAATTCTTTAAGCTATGATATTAGAAAAAAGTATATTTTGAATTATGGTTTTGCAAAGCTTTAAGACTCATGACTTGTGAATTGCATGACATCAGATATGTCCTTATGCTTTTCCAACAGTTTTAGACATTAGATATGTCCCTATGTTTTTATGAAAGGTTTTGCATCCAGATATGTCTGCCTAAGTTATAAACAGTTTTGACATCAGATATGTCATAGGTATTAGGAGCTATATCTATATGTTTTGGGAGTAGTATTAAGCACCGAGTTAGATAGGGTGAGAGTACCCTTAGTCCTAAAATTACGTGCCTCCATAGGTTCTAAATCCCCTCAGTTGGGCATCAGATTTAGTGATCACGCCACAATCATGCCTTTATACCCTGGCAAGGTATATTGGGTCCTCTCGATGGGGCGGATACATCGGATTTCATGTAGCTCACATGGTCTATATCGATTAAGAGAACCTCCCACAGAAGCTAGTTTTCATGAATAGATTGTATTGATTCTTTGCTTTCAGATTTCAGACTTACTATTTATGACTTATAATTTGATTATGTTTTCAGCTTATGATATTGCATTGAGTCATTACATTACATATTTTACTATTATCATATGATTTCGGCTTCAAGGATATTTGAAGCATGTTTTATCTAAAATTAATTATGCATGATCTCAGTTTTAAGCATGCTTCCAAGTATATTTCATCATATCACATGCATATCTCACATACTCGGTACATCCTATAGTACTGACGCATATTTGCGCTACATCCTCTTGATGATGCACACTCAGGTTCCCTCCCTCAAGCACGTGGCTAGAGACCACATGCCATTCTAGTCAGTGTTGGTGAGTCCTTGTTGTTCGAGGGCTAGTTATGATATTAGTATTCTGTATGGCTGTTTACTTTCATACTTTGAGTTAGCTAGGGTCTTGTCCTAGCAACTCCTTATGTCATGTAGAGGCTTTTCAGACATAGACAGTAGTGGAGTCTCCTTTTTGGATTACGTTTCTCATTGACTTCATCATTTATGGATTGGGTTGCCTAGCTTTTTATTTATGCTTTTGCTATGTTTCCTCATGTATGCCTATGTTATGTTATGACCAAGGGTTAACTTAGCGCACTTATGGTCCCGAGTCCCGTGTTACGTCTAGGGGGTAGCCTCGGGGCGTGACAAACTTGGTATCAGAGCATTAGGTTCAAGAGTCCTAGGGTGTCTAAAGGCCACATCAAGTAGAGTCACTTTCATGGGTATGAAGCTCGCCACACTTATGAGACAGAGGATACGAGGTGTCTTAGGAAATACTTCACTTCTTTCATGTTCAATATCATGCGATAGAGTTTAACTCTATTTATTCTCCAAATTTATGAGTTGTTCCAATTCCACCTGCTTTACCTCATATTTGCGGTGCTAAAAGTAGTAAATCTCAGATTATCTCTTAGTGTGATTCTCTCAGATCCTCTTTCAGAACCTTGTTACTAATTATTCCGTAAGAGGGGAAAATGTGTACCTAGATCCTTGGGTAGTGTTGCCACTCGACAGATGTTGTATTGTAAGCCATTAGTAGTAGAATGAACCTAGAGCCAGAAATATAAAGTTAGAAGGTTGGAGTATATATTTAGAGTTGTGTTTTACTAGATGGGTAATGGGATGATACATCCCTTGGTGTGGATTAAAGAGTGGTAATATCTTGTGCTAGTATAGACCAGGTATAGGATGTGAACAAAAGGATGATAGTATGAGAGTGAGAATGACAGTTTTGTGGTATTTTCTGGTAGGCTTGGTATAGTGTATGCAAGAGTTTAAGTGATGAGTTGCAGCAAGTGTGAACGTATAGGCATGATATATATATGAGTTAGAGAAGGATAGGCAATTTTGACCCTCTCGGTATAGGCTTTAACGCATTTAATTTGGTAGGTAGTAGAAAGAGAGAGCTTTAGGAGTTAGAACCATGTAAGCTTGACATGTCTTTGCAAGGGATAGGATGGAAGTTATTGAATGTGATATGTAAAACCCTTATATGAGATAGAAAGGTTGAGGCCAAGATTTTTAGGTAAGGGTGATCCTTAGACTATAGAAGGAAGTGTATATTCATATTAACTCCTAGACTAATGTTTGCTCTGTTAGATTAAAATAATCATAGTTCCATTTATAGGTTAGCGAGAGGTCCAAAGACTTAGAATGTAGCATGAATCTAAGGGGGATATGGTGGTATGTTGAATCAGTCAGATGTTTGAGACTCAGGTAGTGATGCTAATGGGTGTCAGAATGAAGTTAGGAGGGATGCATGGACTTATATCTATCCTAGCACCTTAAGTATACTTCCCTCATTACAACACCTCATTCATGTCTTGTATTCTAGTGACATGTTCTTAATTCAAATTCACAGACTTCATGTAGATTCACATCCATACTCAACTCCCAGAAAAAACAAAAATTGCTCCAGACAGAATTCCAATCTTACTCTATGATTCTATGAATTCCAGCTTTACACAATAATACTTGTCATATATAAAAGCTTAGGTCTCACACTATGCTTAGTCTACATACTCAGTTCTCAATATATACCTTAATGGATAATGAAATCATGCTACATCATGTATATGCTCATACCAGATTTCTCTAATAATTCATGCTTGTGATATCCTTACTCTAACCATGCTTTGTATGTCCAGGATATGAGACACTCATGCCCTTTTCACTTGACTTCTCATACCCCACCTTGAGTGGCTAGATCAAACAAAGTATTAGTCAAGACCGATCAGTATTTCTTCATTTGTGATGCTCATGCTCCCACTCTATTCTCTTAGTGATCTTGGCTTGTGTTGTCATAACTGTTAGTAGAGGAAGCTAAGTAGTAGCCTTGATGGGAAGTAGTAGGTTGTAAGCGTGGAAGAAAATTTAGGTGAGGATTATTCATGTGAAATAGTTTGATGAGTAATTTTGGTATGTCCCTTTGTAGAAGTTCTTCAATTTACAACATCTAGATATGTTAGGAAGAGAGGAGAAGTCGTGGATAGTATGAGCTACAAAACATAGGGTGATCATAGTGATAGGATTAAAAGTCATGATGAAATACATCTGGGCATTTACTTTGTGTGCCTAGTGACCCATTGATTAGAGCTCAAGCTTAGTTGATTTTCGGGATAAGTAGGAATATCATTCTTAGGAGGTAATTCTTGATATACGAGATTTAGTCAAGATAGGCTTGAACATAGTGAAAGTAGGTAGTTAGACTCAGACCTTAGTATTCAGAGGAGTTAGTGTAGTTGAAAGGTGTTTCTAAGCTTAAGAGTTGTCAACCGTAGTGATTAAGGAAAGAATAGTCTTTTCTTACTCCTAGCCCAGGGTGCCCATATCTTAGGTCCAATAACTTCAGCTTGCAATAATACTAGACTCTTCATATCATATCAGTTCAAACCTATCGATAATCATTCCTAAGGTTAGAAAGCCCTATATTCAGTTTAGTCCAAGGTAGTAAGTTTAGTTTAAAAGAGAATGGTTTCCTCGTATAGTTACCCCTCTCAGTTTGACATCAGTTATCTATGATTTCTAAGAATATGCTCGTTCCTTATGAGTTTCAGCTGAGACACTACTCTTAATTCAAATCAGTTATCATGTTAGCCATTCAGTTTCATACACCATTAGTTGTTCTCATGCCCTCAGTATGATTACATGCCTCATGAATTTAGCTCAGTTTATAATTCAGTCAGAGATCAGTTATTATGTAAATACTTCATCTTTTAAAACTCAGTTGATAGAATTGCAACCCTTTCCCACTCCACTCTTAACTTAGAGGTCTTCATTCGAGGACGAATGATCCCAAAGAGGAGATATTGTAACACCCCAGAAATTCTAAGCCAAATCTGAATCGTTCTTCATGTGTTGTTAGACCCGAACTAGATAAATTTTCTATGTATCTAAGTATTAAGACCCATTCTTAAGTTTTGAAGGTGTATTAGATATGAATGAGGGTCATAAAGAACCTCTAGCTGAAAGTTCAGTTGAAAGATTCCTTACTGATTAAGTTTGAGTGTAAGATTTTTCAAGGGTCAACTTCAAATGATCATAACTCCTAGAATATAAAGAGTTAGGTGGCCTAATACCCACCAAATTAAAGGTCTTTGATTCTTATTTCAAACTCCACCAACCGCACATTAATCCGAGTCCAGAGAATAAAGTTATCAGTATTTTACTAAAGAGTGTCTGTCAGTCAAAATAACAGACAACAACCACGAGAAGGTTCCACAGGTCGTGGACGTTTCCATGGGTCGTGAAACCAACTCGTGGAAATCAATTTTTTACCTAAAAACCACGAAAAGGTTCCACGGGTCATGAAAGTTTCCATGGGTCGTGAAACCAACTCGAGGAAATCAGTCCAGAGGCCAGAAACTTCGCTAAGGAAGCACGAACCCTTTCCACGAATTGTGATCCATTCCACGGGTTGTGATTTATGTCCGTGGAAGCCTTTGATGAAATTTTCTGAAGTTTTTACATTCTCTTGCCAGGGGTATTTTTGTAATTTCCCAATTCTTTAACTCCTAAGTTGAGTCATTTTGGGCAAATTAGAAGGGATTTTATTACCACTTAGCCTAAGTTCTCTTCCATCCTCTCAATCAAGTTCCAAGAGAAGAAAAGGGTCTCAATTCTCCAAGCTTATAGCTAAGGATTCCATCTTCAAGTCTCCATCCTCAAGTCCCAATTTAGGAAATCTCAATTCAGGTATGTGAGTATTCAACATGGGTTCCCTTCACCCTTGTGCCCAAAACCCCAACTTCCTAAATTGATTGTATGAATTTCCAAATTAGGGTTCTTACCCAATTCTCATGGGTTTCTTTACAAGTTGTTTCCTCATGATTCTTCTATGGATTTTGACTCTAAATTGCATGGGTTTTTATAAGTGGTTTCCTATTTATGATTTAAGGCTAATCCTTATCCAATTTATGAAACTTGGGTTCTTACCCAAATTGGGGAAAACTTATGGGTTCTATTTTAAAGCATACGTTCATGGTTTCTCATTACGTATCTATGATTTAATTGAAGTTCCTTAGTTGATTTCAAAAGCCCATAAGTTGATGATGAATTTTAGCATGATTCCTTTGAATCGCATGTCTTCAAGCAAAATTGGTATGTTTAGATAACATGACCTCTATTTTTATGAAATTGCATGCCTAATTCTTTAAGCTATGATATTAGAAGGAAAGTATATTTTGAATTATGGTTTTGCAAAGCTTTAAGAATCATGACTTGTGATTTTCATGACATCAGATATGTCCTTATGCTTTTCCAACAGTTTTTGACATTAGATATGTCCCTATGTTTTATGAAAGGTTTGGCATCCAGATATGTCTGCCTAAGTTATGAACAGTTTTGACATCAGATATGTAACAAGTGTTATGATCTATATCTATATGTTGTGGGAGTAGTATTTAGCACCGAGTTGGATAGGGTGAGAGTACCCTTAGTCCCAAAACTACGTGCCTCCGTAGGTTCTAAATCCCCTCAGTTGGGCATCAGATTTAGTGATTACGCCACAGTCATGCCTTTATACCCTGGAAAGGTATATTGGGTCCTCTCTATTGGGCGGATACATCGGATTCCATGTAGCTCACATGGTCTATATCGTTTTAGAGAACCTCCCACAGAAGCTAGTTTTCATGAAAAGATTGTATTGATTCTTTGCTTTCAGATTTCAGACTTACTACTTATGACTTATAATTTGATTATGTTTTCAGATTATGATATTGCATTGAGTCATTACATTACATATTTTACTATTATCATATGATTTCAGCTTCAAGGATATTTTAAGCATGTTTTATCACAAATTATGCACGATCTCAGTTTTAAGCATGCTTTCAAGTATATTTCATTATATCACATGCATATCTCACATACTCGGTACATCCTATAGTACTTACGCATATTTGCGATGCATCCTCTTGATAATGCACACTCAGGTTCCCTCCCTCATGCACGTGGCTAGAGACCACATGCCATTCTAGTCAGTGTTGGTGAGTCCTTATTATTCGAGGTCTAGTTATGATCTTAGTATTACGTATGGCTGTTTACTTTCGTACTTTGAGTTAGCTAGGGTCTTGTCCTAGCAACTCCTTATGTCATGTAGAGGCTTTTCAGACATAGACAGTATTCGAGTCTCTTTTTTGGATTACGTTTCTTATTGACTTCATTATTTATGGATTGGGTTACCTAGCTTTCTATTTATGATTTCGCTATGTTTCCTCATGTATGCCTATATTATATTATGACCAAGGGTTAACTTAGCGCACTTATGGTCCCGAGTCCCATGTTACGTCTAAGGGATAGCCTCGGGGTGTGACAAACATGGTATCAGAGCATTAGGTTCAAGAGTCTTAGGGTGCCTAAAGGCCGCATCAAGTAGAGTCTCTTTCATGGGTATGAAGCGCGCCACACTTATGAGACAGAGGCTACAAGGTGTCTTAGAAAAAACTTCACTTCTTTCATGTTCAATATCGTGCGATAGAGTTTAACTCTATTTATTCTCCAAATTTATGCGTTGTCCCAATTCCACCTGCTTTACCTCATATTTGCGGTGCTAAAAGTAGTAAATCTCAGATTATCTCTTAGTGTGGTACTCTCAGATCCTCTTTCAGAACCTTGTTACTAATTATTCCGTAAGAGGGGAAAATGTGTACCTAGATCCTTGGGTAGTGTTGTCACCCGACAAATGTTGTATTGTAAGCCATTAGTAGTAGAATGAACCTAGAGCCAGAAATATGAAGTCAGAAGGATAGTAGCCTAGATGGGGGAATGATAGTTGATTGGAGTATATATTTAGAGTTGTGTTTTACTAGATGGGTAATGGGATGATACATCCCTTGGTGTGGATTAAAGAGTGGTAATATCTTGTGCTAGTATAGACCAGGTATAGGATGTGAACAAAAGGATGATAGTATGAGAGTGAGAATGATAGTTTTGTGGTATTTTCTGGTAGGCTTGGTATAGTGTATGCAAGAGTTTAAGTGATGAGTTGAAGCAAGTGTGAACGTATAGGCATGATATATATATGTGAGTTAGAGAAGGATAGGCAATTTTGACCCTCTCGGTATAGGCTTTAACGCATTTGATTTGGTAGGTAGTAGAAAGAGAGAGCTTTGGGAGTTAGCACCATGTAAGCTTGACATGTCTTTGCAAGGGATAGGATGGAAGTTATTGAGTGTGATATGTAAAAGCCTTATATGAGATAGAAAGGTTGAGGCCAAGATTTTTAGGTAAGGGTGATCCTTAGACTATAGAAGGAAGTGTATATTCAGATTAACTCCTAGACTAATGTTTTCTTTGTTAGATTAAAGTGATCATAGTTCCGTTTATAGGTTAGCGAGAGGTCCACAGACTTAGAATGTAGCATGAATCTAAGGGGGATATGGTGGTATGTTGAATCAGTCAGATTTTGGAGACTCAGGTAGTGATGCTAATGGGTGTCAGAATGAAGTTAGGAGGGATGCAGGGACTTATTTCTATCCTAGCACCTTCAGTATACTTCCCTCATTACAACACCTCATTCATGTCTTGTATTCCAGTGACATGTTCTTAATTCAAATTCACAGACTTCATGTAGATTCACATCCATACTCAACTCCAAGAAAAAACAAAAATTGCTCCAGACAGAATTCCAATCTTACTCTATGATTCTATGAATTCCAGCTTTACACCATAATACTTGTCATATATGAAAGCTCAGGTCTCACACTATGCTCAGTCTATATACTCAGTTCTCAATATATACCTTAATGGATAATGAAATCATGCTACATCATGTATATGCTTATACCAGATTTCTCTAATAATTCATGCTTGTGATATCCTTACTCTAACCATGCTTTGTATGTCCAGGATATGAGACACTCATGCCCTTTTCACTTGACTTCTCATACCCCACCTTGAGTGGCTAGATCAAACAAAGTATTAGTCAAGACCGATCAGTATTCCTTCATTCGTGATGCTCATGCTCCCACTCTATTCTCTCAGTGATCTTGGCTTGTGTTGTCATAACTGTTAGTAGAGGAAGCTAAGTAGTAGCCTTGATGGGAAGTAGTAGGTTGTAAGCTAGGAAGAAAAGTTAGGTGAGGATTATTCATGTCAAATAGTTCGATGAGTAATTTTGGTATGTCCCTTTGTAGAATTTCTTCAAGTTACAGCATCTAGATATGCTAGGAAGAGAGGAGAAGTCGTGGATAGTATGAGCTACAAAACATAGGGTGATCTTAGTGATAGGCTTAAAAGTCGTGATGAAATACATCTGGGCATTTACTTTGTGTGCCTAGTGACCCAATGATTAGAGCTCAAGCTTCGTTGATTTTCGTGATAAGGAGGAATATCATTCTTAGGAGGTAATTCTTGATATAAGAGATTTAGTCAAGATAGGCTTGAACATAGTGAAAGTAGGTAGTTAGACTCAGACCTTAGTATTCAGAGGAGGTAGTGTAGTTGAAAGGTGTTTCTAAGCTTAAGAGTTGTCAACCGTAGTGATTAAGGAAAGAATAGTCTTTTCTTACTCCTAGTCCAGGGTGCCCATATCTTAGGTCTAGTAACTTCAGCTTGCAATAATTCTAGACTCTTCATATCAGATCAGTTCAAACCTATCGATAATTATTCCTAAGGTTAGAAAGCCCTATATTCAGTTTAGTCCAAGGTAGTAAGTTTAGTTTAAAAGAGAATGGTTTCCTCGTATAGTTACCCCTCTCAGTTTGACCTCAGTTATCTATGATTTCTAAGAAAATGCTCGTTCCTTATGAGTTTCAGCTGAGACACTACTCTTAATACAAATCAGTTATCATGTTAGCCATTCAGTTTTATACACCATTAGTTGTTCTCATGCCCTCAGTATGATTACATGCCTCATGAATTTAGCTCAGTTTATAATTCAGTCAGAGATCAGTTATCATGTAAATACTTCATCTTTTAAAACTCAGTTGATAGAATTGCCACCCTTTCCCCCTACACTCTCAACTTAGAGGTTTTCATTCGAGGACGAATGATCCCAAGGGGGAGATATTGTAACACCCCAGAAATTCTAAGCCAAATCTGAATCGTTCTTCATATGTTGTTAGACCCGAACTAGATAAATTTTCTATGTATCTAAGTATTAAGACCCATTCTTAAGTTTTGAAGGTGTATTAGATATGAATGAGGGTCATAAAGAACCTCTAGCTGAAAGTTGAGTTGAAAGATTCCTTACTGATTGAGTTTTAGTGTAAGATTTTTCAAGAGTCAACTTCAAGTGATCATAACTCCTAGAGTAAAAAGAGTTAGGTGGCCTAATACCCACCTAATTAACGGTCTTTGAATCTTATTTCAAACTACACCAACCACATATTAATCCGAGTCCAGACAAAAAAGTTATCAGTATTTTACTAAAGAGTGTCTATCAGTCAAAATGACAGACAACAACCACGAGAAGGTTCCACAGGTCGTGGACGTTTCTATGGGTCGTGAAACCAACTCGTGGAAATCATTTTTTTACCTAAACACCACAAAAAGGTTCCATGGGTCATGGAAGTTTCCATGGGTTGTGAAACCAACTCGAGGAAATCAGTCCAGAGGCCAGAAACTTCGCTAAGGAAGCACGAACCCTTTCCACGAATCGTGATCCATTCCACGGGTTGTGATTTGTGTCCGTGGAAGCCTTTGATGAAATTTTCTGAAGTTTTTACATTCTCTTGCCAGGGGTATTTTGGTAATTTCCCACTCCTTTAACTCCTAAGTTGAGTCATTTTGGGCAAATTAGAAGGGATTTTATTACCACTTAGCCTAAGTTCTCTTCCATCCTCTCAATCAAGTTCCAAGAGAAGAAAAGGGTCTCAATTCTCCAAGCTTATAGCTAAGGATTCCATCTTCAAGTCTCCATCCTCAAGTCCCAATTTAGGAAATCTCAATTCAGGTATGTGAGTATTCAACATGGGTTCCCTTCACCCTTGTGCCCAAAACCCCAACTTCCTAAATTGATTGTATGAATTTCCAAATTAGGGTTCTTACCCAATTCTCATGGGTTTCTTTACAAGTTGTTTCCTCATGATTCTTCTATGGATTTTGACTCTAAATTGCATGGGTTTTTATAAGTGGTTTCCTATTTATGATTTAAGGCTAATCCTTATCCAATTTATGAAACTTGGGTTCTTACCCAAATTGGGGAAAACTTATGGGTTCTATTTTAAAGCATTAGTTCATGGTTTCTCATTACGTATCTATGATTTAATTAAAGTTCCTTAGTTGATTTCAAAAGCCCATAAGTTGATGATGAATTTTAGCATGATTCCTTTGAATCGCATGTCTTCAAGCAAAATTGGTATGTTTAGATAACATGACCTCTATTTTTATGAAATTGCATGCCTAATTCTTTAAGCTATGATATTAGAAGCAAAATATATTTTGAATTATGGTTTTGCAAAGCTTTAAGAATCATGACTTGTGAATTGCATGACATCAGATATGTCCTTACGCTTTTCCAACAGTTTTGGACATTAGATATGTCCCTATGTTTTATGAAAGGTTTGGCATCCAGATATGCCTGCCTAAGTTATGAACAGTTTTGACATCAGATATGTCACAAGTGTTATGATCTATATCTATATGTTTTGGGAGTAGTATTTAGCACCGAGTTTGATAGGGTGAGAGTACCCTTAGTCCCAAAACTACGTGCCTCTGTAGGTTCTAAATCCCCTCAGTTGGGCATCAGATTTAGTGATTACGCCACAGTCATGTCTTTATACCTTGGCAAGGTATATTGGGTCCTTTCGATTGGGCGGATACATCGGATTCCATGTAGCTCACATGGTCTATATCGGTAAAGAGAGCCTCCCACAGAAGCTAGTTTTCATGAAAAGATTGTATTGATTCTTTGCTTTCAGATTTCAAACTTACTACTTATGACTTATAATTTGATTATGTTTTCAGCTTATGATATTGCATTGAGTCATTACATTACATATTTTACTATTATCATATGATTTCAGCTTCAAGGATATTTTAAGCATGTTTTATCACAAATTATGCACGATCTCAGTTTTAAGCATGCTTCCAAGTATATTTCATCATATCACATGCATATCTCACATACTCGGTACATCCTATAGTACTTACGCATATTTGCGATGCATCCTCTTGATAATGCACACTCAGGTTCTCTCCCTCATGCACGTGGCTAGAGACCACATGCCATTCTAGTCAGTGTTGGTGAGTCCTTATTATTCGAGGTCTAGTTATGATCTTAGTATTACGTATGGCTGTTTACTTTCGTACTTTGAGTTAGCTAGGGTCTTGTCCTAGCAACTCCTTATGTCATGTAGAGGCTTTTCAGACATAGACAGTATTCGAGTCTCCTTTTTGGATTACGTTTCTTATTGACTTCATCATTTATGGATTGGGTTACCTAGCTTTCTATTTATGATTTCGCTATGTTTCCTCATGTATGCCTATATTATGTTATGACCAAGGGTTAACTTAGCGCACTTATGGTCCCGAGTCCCATGTTACGTCTAAGGGATAGCCTCGGGGTGTGACAAACTTGGTATCAGAGCATTAGGTTCAAAAGTCCTAGGGTGCCTAAAGGCCGCATCAAGTAGAGTCTCTTTCATGGGTATGAAGCGCGCCACACTTATGAGACAGAGGCTACAAGGTGTCTTAGAAAAAACTTCACTTCTTTCATGTTCAATATCGTGCGATAGAGTTTAACTCTATTTATTCTCCAAATTTATGCGTTGTCCCAATTCCACCTGCTTTACCTCATATTTGCGGTGCTAAAAGTAGTAAATCTCAGATTATCTCTTAGTGTGGTACTCTCAGATCCTCTTTAAGAACCTTGTTACTAATTATTCCGTAAGAGGGGAAAATGTGTACCTAGATCCTTGGGTAGTGTTGCCACCCGACAAATGTTGTATTGTAAGCCATTAGTAGTAGAATGAACCTAGAGCCAGAAATATGAAGTCAGAAGGATAGTAGCCTAGATGGGGGAATGATAGTTGATTGGAGTATATATTTAGAGTTGTGTTTTACTAGATGGGTAATGGGATGATACATCCCTTGGTGTGGATTAAAGAGTGGTAATATCTTGTGCTAGTATAGACCAGGTATAGGATGTGAACAAAAGGATGATAGTATGAGAGTGAGAATGATAGTTTTGTGGTATTTTCTGGTAGGCTTGGTATAGTGTATGCAAGAGTTTAAGTGATGAGTTGAAGCAAGTGTGAACGTATAGGCATGATATATATATGTGAGTTAGAGAAGGATAGGCAATTTTGACCCTCTCGGTATAGGCTTTAACGCATTTGATTTGGTAGGTAGTAGAAAGAGAGAGCTTTGGGAGTTAGCACCATGTAAGCTTGACATGTCTTTGCAAGGGATAGGATGGAAGTTATTGAGTGTGATATGTAAAAGCCTTATATGAGATAGAAAGGTTGAGGCCAAGATTTTTAGGTAAGGGTGATCCTTAGACTATAGAAGGAAGTGTATATTCAGATTAACTCCTAGACTAATGTTTGCTTTGTTAGATTAAAGTGATCATAGTTCCGTTTATAGGTTAGCGAGAGGTCCACAGACTTAGAATTTAGCATGAATCTAAGGGGGATTTGGTGGTATGTTGAATCAGTCAGATTTTGGAGACTCAGGTAGTGATGCTAATGGGTGTCAGAATGAATTTAGGAGGGATGTATAGACTTATTTCTATCCTAGCACCTTAAGTATACTTCCCTCATTACAACACCTCATTCATGTCTTGTATTCCAGTGACATGTTCTTAATTCAAAATTCACAGACTTCATGCAGATTCACATCCATACTCAACTCCCAGAACAAACAAAAATTGCTCCAGACAGAATTCTAATCTTACTCTATGATTCTACGAATTCCAGCTTTACACCATAATACTTGTCATATATGAAATCTCATGTCTCACACTATGCTCAGTCTACATACTTAGTTCTCAATATATTCCTTAATGGATAATGAAATCATGCTACATCATGTATATGCTCATACCAGATTTCTCTAATAATTCATGCTTGTGATATCCTTACTCTAACCATGCTTTGTATGTCCAGGATATGAGACACTCATGCCCTTTTCACTTGACTTCTCATACCCCACCTTGAGTGTCTAGATCAAACTAAGTATAAGTCAAGACCGATCAGTATTCCTTCATTCGTGATGCTCATGCTCCCACTCTATTCTCTTAGTGATCTTGGCTTGTGTTGTCATAGCTATTAGTAGAGGAGGCTTAGTAGTAGCCTTGATGGGAAGTAGTAGGTTGTAAGCGTGGAAGAAAAGTTAGGTGAGGATTATTCATTTGAAATAGTTAGATGAGGAATTTTGGTATGTCCCTTTGTAGAAGTTCTTTAAGTTACAGTGCCTAGATATGCTAGGAAGAGAGGATAAGTCGTGGATAGTATGAGCTACAAACCATAAGGTGATCATAGTGATAGGCTTAAAAGTCGTGACGAAATACATGTGGGTGTTTTCTTTGTGTGCCTAGTGACCCATTGATTAGAGCTCAAGCTTAGTTGATTTTTGTGATAAGGAGGAATATCATTCTTGGGAGGTAATTTTGGATGTAAGAGATTTAGTCAAGATAGGCTTGAACATAGTGAAAGTAGGTAGTTAGACTCAGACCTTAGTATTCAGAGGAGTTAGTGTAGTTGAAAGGTGTTTCTAAGTTTAAGAGTTGTCAACCGTAGTGATTAAGGCAAGAATAGTATTTTCTTACTCCTAGCCCAGGGTGCCCATATCTTAGGTCCAGTAACTTCAGCTTGCAAGAATACTAGACTCCTCATATCAGATCAGTCCAGGCCTATCGATAATCATTCCTAAGGTTAGAAAGCCCTATATTCAGTTTAGTCCAAGGTAATAAGTTCAGTTTAAAAGAGAATGGTTTCCTCGTATAGTTACCCCTCTCAGTTTGACGTCAGTTATCTATGATTACTACGAATGTGTTCATTCCATATGAGTTTCAGCTGAGACACTACTCTTAATACATATCAGTTATCATGTTAGCTATTTAGTTTCATACACCATTAGTTGTTCTCATGCCCTCATTATGCTTACATGCCTCATGAATTTGGCTCAGTATATAATTCAGTCAGAGATCCGTTATCATGTAAATAATTTAGTTTTTAAAACTCAGTTGATAGAATTGCAACCCTTTCCCCCTCCACTCTCAACTTAGAAGTCTTCATTCGAGGACGAATGATCCCAAGGGGGAGATATTATAACACCCCCAGAAATTCTAATCCAAATCTGAACCGTTCTTCATGTGTTGTTAAACCCGAACTAGATAAATTTTCTATGTATCTAAGTATTAAGACCTATTATTAAGTTTTGAAGGTGTATTAGATATGAATAAGGGTCATAAAGAACCTCTAGCTGAAAGTTGAGTTGAAAGATTCCTTACTGATTGAGTTTTAGTTTAAGATTTTTCAAGGGTCAACTTCAAATGATCATAACTCCTAGAATATAAAGGGTTAGGTGGCCTAATACCCACCAAATTAAAGTTCTTTGAATCTTATTTCAAACTCCACCAACCTCACATTAATCTGAGTCCAGAGAAAAAAGTTATCATTGTTTTACTAAAGAGTGTCTGTCAGTCAAAATGACAGACAACAACCACGAGAAGGTTCCATAGGTCGTCAAACCAACTCATGGAAATTAGTTTTTTAAATGAAAACCTCAAGAAGGTTCCATGGATCATGGAAGTTTCCACGGGTCGTGAAACCAACTCATGGAAATTAGTCTAGAGGCCAGAAACTTTGCCAAGGAACCACAAACCCTTTCCACGAATCGTGATCCATTCCACGGGCCGTGATTTGTGTCTGTGGAAGCCTTTGATGAAATTTTCTAAAGTTTTTTAATTCTTTTCCCAGGGGTATTTTGGTATTTCCCACTCTTTTTTACTCCTAAGTTAAGTCATTTTGGGCAAATTAGAAGGATTTTATTCCCACTTAGCCTAAGTTCTCTTCCATCCTCTCAATAGAGTTCCAAGAGAAGAAAAGGGTCTCCATTCTCCAAGCTTCAAGCTAAGGATTCCATCTTCAAGTCTCCATCCTCAAGTACCAAGTTAGGAAAGCTCAATTAAGGTATGTGGGTATTCAACATGGGTTCCCTTCACCCTTGTGCCTAAAACCCCAACTTCCTAAATTGATTTTATAAATTTCCAAATTCGGGTTCTTACCCAATTCTCATGGGTTTCTTTACAAGTTGTTTCCTCATGATTCTTTTATGGATTTTGAATCTAAATTGAATGATTTTTCATGGGTTCTTATAAGTGGTTTCTTATTTGTGATTTTAAGGCTAATCCTTATCCAATTTATGAAATTGGGTTCTTACCCAAATTGGGGAAAACTTATGGGTTCAGTTTTAAAGCATAAGTTCATGGTTTCTTATTACGTATCTATGATTTAATTAAAGTTCCTTAGTTAATTTCAAAAGCCCATATGTTGATGATGAATTTTAGCATGATTCCTTTGAATTGCATGTCTTCAAGCAAAATTGGTATGTTTAGATAACATGACCTCTATTTTTATGAAATTGCATGCCTAATTCTTTAAGCTATGGCATTAGAAGGAAAGTATATTTTGAATTATGGTTTTGCAAGGCTTTAAGACTCATGACTTGTGAATTGCATGACATCAGATATGTCTTTATGCTTTTCCAACAGTTTTGGACATTAGATATGTCCCTATATTTTATGAAAGGTTTGGCATCCAGATATGTCTACCTAAGTTATGAACAGTTTTGATATCAGATATGTCACAAGTATTATGAGCTATATGTATATGTTTTGGGATTAGTATTTAGCACCGAGTTGGATAGGGTGAGAGTACCCTTAGTCCCAGAACTACGTGCCTCTATAGGTTTTAAGTTCCCTCAGTTGGGCATCAGATTTAATGATCATGCCACAGTAATGTCGTTATACCCTGGCAAGGTATATTGGGTCATCTCAATGGGGAGGATACATCAAATTCTACATAGCTCATATGGTCTATGTCGGTTGAGAGAACCTCCCACAGAAGCTAGTTTTCATGAAAAGATTGTATTGACTCTTTGCTTTCAGATTTCAGACTTACTACTTATGACTTATGATTTGATTATGTTTTCAGCTTATGATAATGCATTGAGTCATTACATTACAGATTTTACTATTATCATATGATTTCAGCTTCAAGGATATTTTAAGCATGTTTTATCACAAATTATGCATGATCTCAATTTTAAGCATGCTTCCAAGTATATTTCATCATATCGCATGCATATCTCACATAATCGGTACATCCTATAGTACTGACGCATATTTATGATGCATCCTCTTGATGATGCAGACTCAGGTTCCCTCCCTCAAGCAAGTGGCTAGAGACCGCAGGCCATTCTAGTCAGTGTTGGTGAGTCCTCATTATTCAAGGGCTAGTTATGATCATAGTATTCTGTATGGCTGCTTACTTTCATACTTTGAGTTAGATAGGGTCTTGTCCTAGAAACTCCTTATGTCATGTAGAGGCTTTTCAGACATAGACAGTATTTGAGTCTCCTTTTTGGATTATGTTTTTTATTAACTTCATCATTTATGGATTGGGTTGCCTAACTTTCTATTTATGCTTTCGCTATGTTTCCTCATGTATGCCTATATTATGCTATGACCAAGGGTTAACTTGGGGCACTTATGATCTCGTGTCCCATGTTACGTCTAGGGGATAGCCTCGGAGCATGACATTAGGTGTCGTCTTTCCTAATTTTGTTAGAGGTAAATCAGCAAAGCAAATATTGGGTGCGTGGGTATCTGCGGTTGTTAGAGGAGAATCAACAAATAAATATATGCTCAACGTTGGTCTTTCCAAGGTTTGTTTTAACAATTCCCTACTCCAACCTTATAAATAGGCAATCTGCATCTCCCTGATTTAATCACAGATCAACAAAATTAGCCTTCTCTTCTTACTTCTCATTGTCACCTCTCTGCGACTTATAACAATCATATGTGTTCTTGGAGTTTTCATCCCTTTAATGTAAGTTTCTGTTATTTTAACCATGAATTGCTTTGTGGAATGCCTGATTTTGCCTAATTTTGTATTTTCCCCAATTTTGGGTTTTTTAACAACAACCTTTCATTGATCTTTGATATGAAATTGGAAAAACATTAAGGCACCTGTTATGCCAAAACTAGTGTATTTATGTGATAATATACTCGTTTTGTCTTACACAAAATGTGAAACTGCATATATAGCCATGTTCTTTAGCAAAATCAACGAGAACTATACATCAACTCATTGTACTAGAAGAAAATCTGGCATATGAAAATAATGGAACTTTTGTTCTCAGACCATTTGGTTTTCACATTTCTCATTAAGGTCAAGTATAGGGTGATTCTATGTTGATAAAGTCCACTTATCCTTATCAAATTAATACCCCTCATCCTTTAAAGTTTCATGTGTATCCTCTTGTAGAGCTTTTGGTTGAGGCCTTCCTATGCGATTTCATCAACAGCATCCCAAAACTTTCTTTTGTTCTTTTCCTGAGTAGATTGAAAAAACTTTCGGCGCTTACTCTCTTGGATAACTCCAGCCCTGAGAACTTCCTTGTGGAAGCTGTCGATAAGCTTCTCTTCGTGCTCATTTTTTCCAGATATAATCTGAACATTATAGGCTGATTTAAAGAAGAGAATGTTGGAAAATTAAAGTAAAGGGAACAGATGGCCGGTCAAAGTTTTCCTTGTTGAGTTTTAGAATTGGAGTTATAAGTGATGATGTAGTCGAGAGAAATGGAAAATAAAAAGGGACGACACAAGCAGTGCTAATTTGTGCAGTTTTTGCATGGGAATTTGGTGTGAACTGTGTCATTTAATGTTTGCTCGTTCCTACTTTACTCTATTTTTTTTATTGTGCTTCAGGACACAAAAATTAAGCTGCCTTTCTAATAAGAATCCAACAGTTAGCATGAATCTAAAATACTATTTGATAGCTTAGTTATGCTAATATTAGGTCATAGGTGAAGAAATTAACAAGAAGAAAATAAAGCTAGTATATTTAATAATGTTTGTAGTTTGTGTAATATTTTGATAGAATTACTTTTTCTTTTTCATCCTATGTTTACTTGTAAAAATTTGACTTGTCATTTATACTTAAATTTTCCTATATTTGTAATGCAAAATCACATTTATCATGAATGGGGAGCAAATATGAGATGGAAACATTTATAAGATTTTATTTTTGTACCTCCACAAATCTTTGATGTGGCTATTGATTTTCAAGGACAAGAAAAGTTGGTAAATATTTCAATTTTAGGCTTTGTACATAAGCTTACAACTCTTGCATGACTAGTTCACTATTCATATCACTACCACAAATAGTTTTGTCTCTGCTCAGTACTTGCATCTGTATTAACTTTGATCAATGGATTTTTAGGCTTCCCTAAAACAACGACATCACTTTTTATTAGATGGTTTACTATTTTTCTTATCTTCTGCATAGTGCGTACAATTATTTCTTTGTCTCTTCTTTCCTTAGCTGCTGGGCTATTGTAACTTGTATTATTTCCTTAACTTCATAGCTTTTGCTTAGTGCTTACAACCTTATGTTTATTTTAAAAAAGTTAAGTATACAACCTGCACCTGGCTTGCTTTAGCATATGATATAAGTATTATTGCACCTGGACTATTGTTGCCTTAGTTGCTTGTAATAACCCTTTCGGTCATTTTCACACTTTTGATTTCTTTGTACTATTAAAGATTACCTGTAGTGGCCCCAAGTCATTTGTGACTCACTGGAACTGGTGGTTCGGTGTCCAGGCCATTCGTTAGGTCTTTATGACCCTTTCCCTGTATTAGAGCTTTAACTTAGGAAATCATTGACTTTAGTTAACATTCTTAGTAAGGAAGCTTAGAATCAAATTTTGACAGTTCCGTTAGCTCCAAAGCATGGACTTTGGTCTAGTTGGACACTTGGTCAGGGTTTGAGAGCTTTCAGTATGGTTTTATCTCACTTTCATAGATTTCAAGCCAGTTGGAGATTAAAGTTTGACTTTGGTCAACATTTAGAGAAGACGGGCTTGAATGAAAATTTCGTCAGCGCTGTTAGCTTTGGAATATTGACTTTGGACTAGAGGGACCATTGGTTCAGGTCCCAAGGCTTCCAAACTCATTTTGGGCTATTGGGTTCTGTTTTTGTTAAAGGTTGGTTTTGGGCATAGGGGCCCACTTTTCATTAAACCAACCTCATTTGGGATTTTTATCTTTTTTGTTGAGTCTGCAATGCCATTTATGGTAGGGTAAAATAGTCCATTTCTGTTCCCGAGGTTCAGGATGATCCCCGAGGAAGTGATTAGAGATGTTTTGAGTTGTATTTATAGCTAGTTCTGGTATGGCGCGGCGGTGGTGCTTTAGTCGTACCTATACAGCCGCACCTGCACTCCGAGAGCTGCACCTGCGGTGCTGGTGGCCTAAGCAGGGAGCACACCTGTGCTCCTTTTCCCACCACAGTGATGCTTCCCCTGCGGTGTTTGGGTGCCACTGTGATGATGCACTTGCATCCTTAAGACCGCAGGTGCCTGATCGCTAGCAGCTTTATATGGGTTATCTTCTTCATTTTATTCTACCTCTCAAATCATTTCCTCCATTGTTCTTAGAGCTTTAAGATCAATTTCCGTGTGGGAGCTTCTTAGAGCATTGGGGTTGGCTCATTCCTTGCCCGTGGTTGATCTCCCATCTTCGAATTGTAAATCTTCCATCCTTAATTCCGTTAATTTCTTCATTCGATTCCTAAATTTATTCTTGAGTTTAGGGGCTGCTCTAGGCCCTTTTTCTTACCCAGATTATGCTTAATTTTCGAGCATGTGTTCCTGGTTGTTATGGAAACCTCGTAGAACTTTTATTTTTCAATTTCAGATTGTAGGGCCCACGGGCCTGCTTTGACTTGGATTTCAACCCAGCCGGATTATTAGCATTATGAGTATCGTTAGCTTCATATTGATGAGTAAATTATACTTCTGAAAGTTTGATTTCTATTTGGGGCTTCTCAGAGCAGTTTAGGCTCGGGCGACAACCTTCCAATAGCTCTTCGTCAGACGCCAGGTAGGCTACGACTTACCTATCTTTGACTTGGCCTATATAGAATGTAATTGCACTATTTAGCTCATATTTGGGTTGGGATTAATAACTTGGCAACCCAGAACTTGTTCGCTTCCTTTCTGTCTATTCTTGCTATTTCCGCTTCAGTATTTGAATTAGTATAATAGTATTACCCGTTACAGCCTTGAGTGGCCTTTGCTTATGCCTCTTGACCATAGTTTATGGGGTATTTGGGGAGTGTCTGTGAGTCCTGGACATTGATTTGTGATTATGATCTGGTTATCTATGTTATAGAGCGGATTGAGCGTGTGCAGGGCCGGTAGGTTGATTGTAAGCTATTGAGTTGTTGATTGTATCTGGGCATTGCATCACTATAAAAAGAATTTTCTGCATTGATTTATTAGTATTACAAGGTTGCGGGCCTGGCTATCATCGTTTTTTTAAACTTTGCATGGCCTCGAGGGCCTGCTTTCAGTTATTACTGGATTTAAAACTAGTTTTATGGATTTTCTTCACATAAAAGAGATTATGCGATAGTTTGGGCAGCTAATTTTGGATCATCCAGGCTGAGGGTGAGCTCTTGGCGTTCAGAGCTTGACTTATATAAAACCTCCTTAAAGAAAATTAGGGATTCTAAGCTAGCCACAATGGTACTTCAAGCTCTTAGGTTAAGGATAAACATGATAATTCTACACTATAATCCGAAATGGACAATTATAAGTGGTAAACGGGATTTAAGCCTAAACCTATTAAAAATCCAACATAACGTTCCAGTGTCAAATAAATATATAAAATCTAACTACACTCAGTCTAGAAAGTAAACTGTAACCTACCTCGGGGCTGAACTGCAAGCATGAACCATAACTAGTGTGCCTTTCCCTTCCGAACAGCCTCCGAAAGTTGCCACGCTATCAAGAACATAATCTAGGTGTCAAGACAAGAAGGACGACACCCATATTGATATACAAAAAATCGAGCCATAAATTAGGTCATAAAATGACCCTCGGGGCTCGTGCAACGAAACAGAAAACCAAATTCATAATTATGTTCACAACGGGTCTAGGAACCCATGCTCAAAAGTTGAGCACGAACAGGACTCGTTTCGGGGCTCAAAACAACCCCGAAGTACCACTAAATCAAAGAGCAAAAATGGTGGAAGAGAGGTTTTGGGAGGCGGAAACTTACCAATTCTAGGAGTCAAGGACGCCCCCAGATCAGTTGCATACAATCCTCAAGAACAATATAAAGAGCAAGTGAAGAAATGAGCTCAATAGGAACAAAATTGGAGTTTTTACCGAGGTTGGAAGTAGAGGAGAGAAGCTGGAAATGTTGAAGTGGCCAGATATATAGCTGCCAGCGACAGGCGCAGGTGCGCCCATGCAGGCGCAGGGGCAGCCACACCATAGCGCCCAAGGTGCCACAGGGGTGCTGCTCTACCAGCCAAGCCAAGTGCGCAAGCGCGCATAGGCCAATGCCGAGGTGCTAGCGCAGGAGAGCACAGGCCAGCACCGAGGTACCAGGGCAGGTGAGGACAGGCGCCTGCCACAACGCCATACCAGCAAAATCAGCTGCAACATCCAAGCTTTGTGCCAACTTTGAAATGGATGGGGCCCCGAGAATGCATTCGGGGTCCTGCAAATAAAAATGAGCAGAGCTATTTGACTAAAAATGGCATTCCAAACTCAACGGAATTAACGAAAAACACAACGGAGGTCAATAGAACAAAAAGAGGGCCCCATGCCGAAAACCAACTTTTTGGCCAACTTTCCAAAAATGGAACCCAATGGCCAAAAACAAGTCTGGAAGCCTCGCGACCCAAACCAAAGGTCCCCTTAGCCCAAAGTCGACATTCTAGAGCTGACATCACTGACAGATTTTCCACCCGAGGCCGTCTTCTCCACATGTTGACCAAAGTCAACCCTACCAGCCAAACTGGCTTGAAAACACAGAAAATAACACAAGGTCAAACTGAAAGTACTCAGATCCAGACCAATGGTCCCACTAGACCAAAATCCCTGTTCTGGAT
This sequence comes from Jaltomata sinuosa, assembly GCA_003996215.1. Classification (NCBI taxonomy): domain Eukaryota; kingdom Viridiplantae; phylum Streptophyta; class Magnoliopsida; order Solanales; family Solanaceae; genus Jaltomata; species Jaltomata sinuosa. The sequence continues at coordinate 328,355 of QJPP01001850.1, read as the reverse complement.
CCAACAAAACTATCAGAATTTGATTATGAGCATGTTTACCAAGAAAGTTGATAGAAGTCCAAGATTTTCTAAGTTAAATTTCTAAAATAGGGAAATGATCATAAAGACCTAACGAATGGCCTGGGCACCAAACCGTCAGTCTCGGCAAGTCATAAATCACTTGTAGCCACTGAGGGAAAGCTAACATAGAAAAAGCACGGAAAACAAAAAATGACTGAGAGGGTCATTACAAACAATCAACCATATCAAGTACAGTAAGATTTCCCCAAGTGTCATACTCTCGAATAGTCACCACACAAGATCTAAATAGTTGATCCACTACTAAAGAATCCCCTATGGGGTAGCTACATGCATGTGCATATGCAAAGGATCACTAGACAATCCCAACTTAGAAGCATAGTAAACATATATATAGGAATATGTGGAGCATGGATCAAATAAAACATATGTCGGCATACCACAAACTGAAATTGTACTTTTGATCACAACATTTGAAGCCTCTACCTATGGTCTACCTAGCATGGCATATAACTTACTATGCCTACCGCTGGGATAAGCACCCACACAACCACCGGTCCTACCTAGCTAAGCACTACCATGAGCACCCCTACCTCTCTGGGTACTATCTCGGGCCAGTGGTACCACTACTCTAAAAGGCTGAGTCGCTTCCTAAGGATCAACTATCCCATGTTGGGGACAGTCTTAAGAGAAGTGACCAAACTCTCTAAAATCATAGCAACATTGAGGAGTCCTACCCTGCTAAGAAGTACCTAGTAAACTAGAACATCCACCACAGCTTGAAAACCCAGAATAGGAACCCCGCGAATACTGATCGAAGCCCTTATCGTTGTACCCATGCTGACTACTATTAGAAAGCTGGAGCGAGGCCTGCATGGGCCTACCAGCATGAACATACCATTGCTACTGACCACTACCAAAAGAACCCCTACCACGGAACTGGGAATGACTATAGCTGCCCTAGTGACAAGGCCTCTTATCATTTCACCCTCGGGCCTCGCGATGAATGCTCTTGTTGGTATGAGAATGATCAACCATATCTAAAAAGGACTGGCCTAAGTATGCCATAATCTTTATAGCTAAGCAAAGTTAAAGTCTCAACCCTCTAACAAAGCAACGCTCTCTCTCATGCTCGGTAGACAGAATCATAATGGCATGTCTGGATAGCTTATGAAACCTCGACTCATACTCTTCCACTATCATAGAACCCTACTCCAACTTTGAGAATGCATCTTGAAGTCACTCACGCTCGTAGTGAGGCATATACTTTCCCAAGAAATCCACGAAGAACTATGCCCAAGACATAGAAGGGGACCCAGATGGTTTACTCTCTGAATAAGCTTTCCACCACTGTCTCGCTGGGCCATCAAGTTGAATAGCAGTGTAGTCTTTCCCATGGGACTCTGATAGGCCAAAGTGATTCCACCTCTAATGTAAAATGATACACCAAAGATGAACATAATAAATAAAATAGAGTTGTAATCAAAGGATTAGCAAGTAAAGAAAGATATTAGATTAGGGAGAATAGAAATTAGAAGAAAGAAAGATTAACCCAACAATTAGATATACATTTAATTACTAGTCTAAACCATGAGAGAAGAGAATGAACTCATACAAGGAATTCTTACCAAGAATTCAAGAAGGGTTCATGAAGAGATAAAAAGGAATAGCCCTAAGCTCACAAAGGAGTCTTCAATATCCAAAAACTAACTCACTAATGAAATAAACCCTAATTTCTACTATTTATAATAGTAGACAAATTAACCTAAGCTAGTTACAATAATACCCTTGAGCCAAAAACAAGGAAACTAATGAAACTGTTTTATCTAGTCAATTAATTATCCAAAATGTAGTCGTCTCTTGATTTAATTTCCATTTTAGTATATTGTAGACCTTCCATGCTTCATTCATTAATCTTCTAAAGTTTTCAAAATATTTCAGATCTGGTTGATGGTATTCATAACCATGATGACTAATACATATTCCATCATTCTCCCCTTCTTGAAAAGAATTCTTCCTCGAATTCAAATCTTGCAAAGCAAAGGAGAAAACAACAACTAGACAAAGATTATCATAATTCTTTAAAATAATACCAACATAACAAGAAATATCACCGGGATCAAATACAAACTTTAATCCCCTAACAATATCAAGAATCACAATAAGTATCCCCAAAAATACCAATAAGAAATCATCATTCAAAAATAAAATCAAATTAAGCTCTTTATTTAGATCACGCTTATATTTAAATAACTTGTCATCACATTTGAGAAAAGAAGTATTGGCATAATTTAACAAGAATGTATCTTCAAAAAGTGAAGTATAATAAGTAAAGAAATTAATACCCATGCTAGCATCAATAACTTCACTTTCATTTGTAGGCTCATTATTATCTTCTCACATTAAATCCCATAGTGAATTACCATATACCTTGTAGACTTCAAATATTGCTACACCATCAACTTCACCAAACATATCACTATGTTCATCATTAGAAATGATCATGTTATCTTCAAATAAGACATTATCTTTAAAGAGAGAAAAATAAATATTCCATGAAGAATCCAAGCTTTTAAATTCACTCTCAAAAAGATAAATGTTCTCTTTCACAAGATTATCCATGATATGATCTCTATGAGTAAAATAAGATATAGGATCAATAATACTATGCATACTCCAAGAGTCATTTGTTTGTCCTTCAAACTGATTAGTTCTCACATAACTAGTTGGTAAGAATTTAAGCTCACAAGAATCAACAATTTTAATTTCAGATTTTAACTCAACTAATGGAGTAAAGTCAAAATGCAAGAAATCATTACTACTTTTAAAATGACACACATTGCCACCAACATCATGAATTTCATCAAATAAAATCAAAGTAGAATTAAGAAACTCATTTTCATCTCTATCAAATAATGGTGGAGTGTCATACACAAAATCCTCATTCTTTTCAAAAGAACCAACTACATTTTCAACACTAAGTTGAGATTCACTAAATAATTCACAAGTTCCCTCAACTAGTGGCATTTCAACACAAATAAGTTGGCTATCACAAACAATTTCAAGAAAATCATATTTCTTAAATTCATGCTTATCATGGAGTGACTCCTCAATACTACCATCAACAATAAGAGCATTCTTTTTTACATAAGGAATATTCATAATCTACAACATCATATGTAATCAAAGAATCGCTTTTTAATCCTCCAAATTTATCACAAGTGTGAATACTAGTTGCAAACACATTAAAATCAAGAGAATTATCACAATGATTTTCACAAGTAACTTCAACTAGTACTTGACTACAACATTCAATATCACTTTTATCATAAAGAAAAGAATCATTTTGCTCAAAAGAAAAATAACTTTCACCTAAACTAAAATTTTCTTCAAGCACACTTAAAGAAAATGAAGTATTAGAGTTAGCCATTTTACCTTGAAATGCTCCTAAAATTTTACCTTTGCTTTTATCATTTATGTTCACTTGAACACTTAAAGAAGTAGTGAGTGGCTCAACCAACTCTTGAATCTTCAACTATGGAGGACTTTTCATTGTCATTTTCTTCATGCCTTCATTTTTAGGTGCACCTACAAAAGATACATTGCAACTAGGAAAATAAGAATTAGCATTAGAGTTAAAACAAGAAGCAAGCTCTCTCAAACTCTCTTTTTCTTCAATTTTCTCAATTTTCTTTTCCTCTTTCTTTTCATTTTTCTCATTTTCAAATGCTTCTCTCTTTTTCTTGTGGCAACACACTTACTATCCTCAATTCAAGCTCTCCTTTTTCCATTCTTGAGTTGCCACTTGTCACTCCCTTACTTCTCTCAATCTTTTCTCTCTCAAGATCAATCAATATTGGACAAGGCCCAAGAATTCCTTTTGAAGGATTATGATGACTCTTCACTTCAACTTTAAACTTTACACTTTGAGAATCATCAACGTTTCTCTTCATACTCTTCTCTTTAGCAATGACATCCTTTTTCTTAAGCTTTGCCTTTCTTCTTGTCAATCTTAGCAACTCCAAGTACCTTTCTTTCACCTTCAAAAGTGTAGATGGCACAAAGGAATATTCTTGACCTCTTGAGTTGACACAACACTTGTTAGTCTTTTTATCAAATATAGCTTCTCTTTCAATTATCCAAGACCTCTCAAGTAACAAGTGACAAGCTTTCATTGGGATAATATATCATAGTACTTTATCATGAAATTTGCCAAGTTGGAACTTCACCAAAACATGTTTTGTGATCTCTAAAGTTCGTTTTTCATTTGACCATGGCAAATCATATGGTTGAGGATGTTTTCTAGTCTTTAACTTTAAATGCTCAACCATGCTTGAACTTGAAATATTTATGGAACTCTTGTTATGTATAATCATGGCACTATAAAGTCCTTCAATTTTACCATAAATATGAAACATGTTCTTTCTTTCTTTCACAAATTGGTCAATGCATGCTTCATCACACTCATATTGTTTAACAAAATGACCCCCTTTTATCAAAGCATTCAAGTCATTATTAGGCTGATGCACAATATTTCTACCATAAGTAGTATATCTATTCACATTTTGTCTCACTTTTTTTGTAAAAGATCTACTACCTCCTCCTTCAACAAAAAAAACACAAGAACTATCACTATTCTCATGTTTAGAGTTAGAACCATAGTAAGAAGGTGAACAAGAATATTCTTCAAGAATGTCCTCATTATCATCATCAAGCCCATAATCACTTTTCTCGCTATTAGATTCATCACAAGAAGAGTATTTGGAAGAGTCATACCTTGAATCATCACCATCTACAAAGTCATTATTCGAAGCATAAGAGTCTTCATACTCACATTCTTCACCATAGAATCTATAACTTTTGTTTGCTTCATGATCTTCACCATAGTAACTTTCATTATCCCCATAGCCATAATCTTCAAAATCATCATCACAAGAATCGTCCGAAGCTATAAAAGACATGCTTTCAACCAAAAAAGAGTAGCAACAAAATAAAAGTACCTCACAAATTCACTCCCTCACATGTATCACTCAACACTCGTGTAGATACTCAAGGTCAAGGCTTTAGACCTCACTCAATTAATCTCACCAACTATTTCCTTTTTCCTCTCAAAGGAATTTCCTCAAATCTCTTCAAGAACCAACAACCCAATCAACTCAAAGTAAGGATCCAAGTATCTGTTCGGAGTGGAGTTTATGTAAATCAAGAAATGACAATTAAAACTAAAGGACTTGAATCAAGAAATTAACAAAGAAAATAAAGAGAAAAGCAAGAATGAATTGGCACAAAATAAATTTAAAGAACTCAATTACTAATACAAAGGATAAGAACAAGTATCCTAAATTATTAGCAAAAAATTAGTTATAAATGACGAGTAAAATCTAGAATCAACAAAAAAGTCATTCATAATACCACAATTGGTCAAATGTATCAACACCCAATTAAATAAAGTTTACCCAATCAATATAGAGCACTTTTAAGCATTACCCAATAGTTTTTGAAGTAAGAAATCAACTCAAACTTCAAAGTTATACATAAAATTCTCACAAGAAAAATGACCAAATTTTTTAACTCAAAATTGACCCCAAATTCATCATTAGATCCCAAAATTAGAACCTAATATAGTTTACCCATGATCAAAACAACTTAGATCCAAAAGATGAGGCCAAAATTTGCACAAAAAGAGCTCTAAACCTTAAATTTTCGCACTTTAAATAGTGTAGAATTTTTAACTCAAAAATGAGAGAAAATTGGACAAAATCAACTCCAAATCAACTCTAAATGTTCTCAAATTTGATGTTCAAGCACTTTAGACTATTTTCAACAAAGTCCAATAATACCCGTTCAAAAATTACTACAATTTTCAGTCCAATTTTTTCCCCATATTTCTCTTCTTCTTTTTTTTTGGATTTTCAATAAAGATAATAAATCAAGGATTAAGAATTGTAGGAACAATTTTTTAGCCTTGCTCTGATACCAATTGATATAAAATAAAACACCAAAGATGAACACAATGAATAAAATAGAGTTGGAATCAAAGGATTAGTAAGTAAAGAAAGAAATTAGATTAGGGAGAATAGAAATTAAAAGATAGAAAGGTTAACTCAACAATTAAATATACATTTAATTACTAGATTAAACCATGGGAGAAGAGAATGAACTCATACATGGAATTCGTCACAAGAATTCAAGAAGGGTTCATGAAGAGATAAAAGGGAATAACCCTAAGCTCACAAAGGAGTTTTTAATATCCAAAAAAGAACTCACTAATGAAATAAACCCTAATTTCTACTATTTATAATAGTAGACAAACTAACCTAAGCTAGTTACAGTAATACCTTTGAGCTAAAACCAAGGAAACTAATGAAATTATTTTATCTAGTCAATTAATTATCCAAAATGTAGTCGCCTCTTGATTAAATTTCCATTTTAGTATATTGTAGATCTTCCATGCTTCTTTCATTAATCTTCTAAGGTTTTCACAGTACTTCGGATCTGGTTGATGGTCTTCATACCCATGATGACTAATTCATATTTGTAATACCCCAAGTCATTTAAGGCTTGTCGGGACCGGTATTTCGGCGCCGGGTCCATTTGTTTGATCGTAAGTTCTTTAATAAATTTTCTGAACTTTGGGTAAAATATCTCGGAGCTTTTCTCTCAATATATAAAGAGTTAGATGTCCCCCGAAATACCAAATCGAAGGTCTACGAGTCTAGTTTTCAACGCACAAAACCTCACGTCCAACTGATCTCGGAGTAAAATGTTATGACTATTTTACCGCGGACTGTCTGGCAGAAACCGGGTTGCGAACCGGGTTGCGAACCGGGTTGCGAACCGGGTCGGGTCAAAATTGATTTAAAGCCTCAACTTCACGTTTTAAAACGCCATTTCAGTTCTGAAACAGTGAGAAAACATAAGGGAGGATTCCAAGAGAGTTTTTGAGTATCAAAATCGTGCGTTGGTGAATTGCGAGCCTAAGTTTGAGGATTTATTAACATCGCGTGTATTCAAAAATTATTTTATTTGAAAGTTGAATTTGGTAAAAAGTTATATTATTATTACCTTTTTAAAATATTTTAAAGGTTTATGAAAAATATTTTTGTTATGATATAATTGTATATGTATTTATTTTATAAGGTTTTTATACATTGTAATATTTTAACGGAGATAGTAAATTTAGTTATGTTAGAAATTATTATTATAATATAGTAGGTTTTATTTGAAATGATTTTTTATTAATTATGGTATATTTAAAAGCTATATTTATTTTACCACGAACATATGCAATACCCGAGTATATACTTAACGGGACGAATTGGTTGCCACCTCCACTTCCACGTGGAAGTGGAGGCATTGTACAACAAGGTTGGCAGTATGTGGTAGTTTATATATGCACATCATTACCCAGCATAGCCACTAACTTCTGTACTTAATATTCTCTCAATATTTGAATTGTTCACATACATGCTATGCTTAGTCGTACAAGGATTTTTGGTGGAGAAAGCATTTTATTCTTGTTTTGTTCTTATATTTGATCACGGAAAATAGAAAATCAATTATCGACGTCAAGTTATTCAAGCCCGAGTTCAAGTTTGATTTCATTTCGGAGCTTCTTTTCGGAGAGGTTCGAGCTTGTCATCGGACGACAGGTAGGTTACAGTTTATTTTCCCTAGATTCCGCATATATAGGATAAAATTGTATTAATGGGCATCCTTGGGTTGGTTTATTAGGTTGGTACCACAGACCTCGACCGCTTTATTCATGTCCACCTACTTTTGTTCCTCCGTTGCTTGTAGTACTTGCCGATATATTTTATTTACCCTTGTGGTCCTGTGAGTCCTTGTTGACTCTGGAACATAGAAGGTGAGATTTTGGGAATATCCGCGAGTCCCGAGCATAGAATTATCCTTCTAGGCTGGTTATGCTTGCTGAGTAGCTGTGGGCCTGTGCAGGGTCGATAGGTTGATTGTGAGCTGCTGGGCAGCTATTGTGTGTGATCATACCATTTCCATGCATATAAAGAGGTTTTATCCATGTTTTACTATGGTTTTGGCTTCGAGCCTACTGGCACTATTTTCTAAACCTTGCATGGCCCGGGGGGGCCATTTTTTATGGAAATAATTTGGAAATGGATTGATTTAACTTGTGAATATTCCTGGATGAAAGGAAGTAAAGTTATGTTTTAAATCACCAGTTTTACGATTAGCGCTAGACTAGGCAGGGCCGGGGTGCTAGTTGAGTTTTCTTGCTACTTGAGATGATTTTAGCCTCAGTCGGACTGAGCACCTGATATGACTTTCTACTGTTTAGACCCGGTTATGCCCGAGCACCCTTGGAGGGGTTTTTGAGACATTTTCCTACTACTTTAGTCCTGGACAGGGTCTGGGCATGCATATTCGAGACTGGGTCTCTATCTTGAACCCGGACTTGCTTCCGGACGACATGTTTTGATACTGAGTTTTAGTATGGGGTCTGGGACCTCCATGGACCTTGCCATCCGGGCCAGGGGCTATGGGCTGCGTGTGCCGGAGGAAGGGTATACGGTGGAGTAGAGGTATACGGGCAGTGTCCTTCCATGGAACCTACCTGCTGGGCCGGGTTGGCACCGGAGGAGGTAGATACAGAGATACCATTTCACTTGAGATCTTCATGCATCATATCATTCATCGTTTGAGGCTCCACCCTTGTTTGTTGTTTGTTGATTGTACGCTCCGGTAGTATGGGATGCCGGAGGGTTTGTTTTCACTTGTTTGTGTTCCTCAGTTGTATGGGTGGCCGGGAGATTGTAGGTAGACTTTTTCTATTTACTTACAGAATTGTTCCCTGCTACGGTTAAGTATGAAATTGGTTACTGCTAGACTGTTAGTTTCTGGATTTGAGATTGCTATGATTAGTTGAGTTTGATTCATGTCCCTGAGCATGTCTATCATTACTCTTTCTCTCTTCTTACACTTGAGGTTACCGGTATACCGTCCATTTCGTAAACTGATTTTGTATACACTGTTGTTGCAAGGACCCCAGGTGCGTTGTTTCTTACTTTCACCTGTGCCTATGGTGTGTATATTCTGCTTACTAGCCTCACATGTGGTTCTGTTGATTTCCCTCTGGGCTAGTTCCTGTGTACCTTTCGTTGATTTCTGTGACTAATTGCCTCTATTCTGTCTTTTACTGCGCTTTTATCTTATATGTGCCCAGTCGGCCTATGATACCTACTGGGAACCTTATGCTTCGCATTTGGTGCTCACCCCTACCCCCTGCATCTTTGGGTGTAGATCCTGGCGTGGGCCATCACCGATAGATCGTTGTGATTCGTGCTTGGAGATCTGTTGGGGACTACTTCAGACTGAGGGTGAGCTCTTGGCGATCGGAGCTTAGCTTTGGTTTATCTTTTGCTTTATGTACTCTATTACCATTCAGAGACATCTGTATATATTATTTTGGATAGTTTACACTCCATGTATGTAGTTTTGGCTCTGTACTATGATACCAGGTCTTGGGGTTTGGTTTAGTTTCCGCATATGTATATATTTATATCCATGTTATCTATTTGATTCGTCTTGTTCCCTTATTTGCTAGATAGTAGCCCATTACTAACTGTTCTGAGCTACGGGGGTTGGTTCACCTACCGGGGGTTGTAGGTGCCATCATGACTGAGAAATTAGGTGCCATCATGACCGAGAAATCGGGTCGTGACAAAAATGGGCCCCCCGGGCCATGCAAGGTTTTAGAAAATGGTGCCAGTAGGCCCGAAGCTCAAACCGTAGTAAAACATGTATAAAACCTCTTTATATGCATGAAAATGGTATGATCAAACACAATAGCTGCCCAGCAGCTCACAATCAACCTATCGACCCTGCACAGGCCCACAACTACTCAGCAAGCATAACCAGCCTAGAAGAATAATTCTATGCCCGGGACTCGCGGACATTCCCAAAATCCCACCTTCTATGTTCCAGAGTCAACAAGGCCTCACAGGACCACAAGGGTAAATAAAATATATCGGCAAATACTACAAGCAACGGAGGAACAAAAGTAGGCGGACATGAATAAAGCGGTCGAGGTCTATGGTACCAACCTAGTAAGCCAACCCAAGGATGCCCATTAATACAATTTTATCCTATATATGCGGAGTCTAGGGAAAATAAACCGTAACCTACCTGTCGTCCGATGACAAGCTTGAACCTCTCTGAAAAAGCTCCAACACGAAATCAAACTTGAACTCGGGCTTGAATAATTTGACGTAGATAATTAATTTCCTTCAAAAATTTAATATAACGTCAACATATAATTGGTTTCACCAACCCCTTCTCTGTATGCGTATGTATGTATATGGAGCGGTCAACAAACATTACACTTGGTAATGAATGGAACCAAAAGTTAAATAAACTTTGTTGACTTCCAATATAAATAGCACTAGCTAAGTGTTGGTAAGTGATGGCCACCTAATGGACAAGTGGCAGCATGCATTTTGGTGTGGCATCCCTTGATTCCACGTGGAATCTTGGTGTCACACCATAATATATTATTTTCCCGATTATGTATATATTCGGGTATTGCATAGGTTCGTGATAAAATAAATATAGATTTTTGAATATACCACAATAAATAGAAAATTATTTCAAATAAAATCTACCATATTATAATAATAAATTTTCACATAACTAAATTTACTATTTCCGTTAAAATATTACAATGTACAAAAACCTTATAAAATAAATACATATACCATTATATCGTAACAAAAATATTTTTCATAAACCTTTAAAATATTTTTAAAAGGTAATAATAACATAACTTTTAACCAAATTCAACTTTCAAATAAAATATTTTCAAATACACGCGATGTTAATATATTCTCAAACTTAGGCTCGCAATTCACCAACGCACAATTTTGATACTCAAGAACTCTCTTGGAATCCTCCCTTATATTTTCTCACTGTTTCAGAACTGAAACGGCAATTTAAAACGTGAAGTTGAGGCTTAAAATTGATTTTGACCCGACCCAGTTCGCAATCCCGTTCCTGCTAGACAGTCCGCGGTAAAACAGTCATAACTTTTTACTCCGAGATCAGTTGGATGTGAGGATTTGTGCGTTGGAAACTATTCTCGTAGACCTTCGATTTGGTATTTTGGGGGACATCTAACTCTTTATATATTGAGAGAAAAGCTCCGAGACATTTTACCCAAAGTTCAGAAAATTTATTAAAGAACTTACGATAACTTTTGCCGACTTGCTTGACTTCAAAACTTATCACACGACCAAACAAATGGACCCGGCACCGAACTACCGGTCCCGACAAGCCTTAAATGACTTGGGTCCGCTACAACAAGCTCTAACGGCACAAGGAAAACGTGTATGTGCAAATGACCGAAAGGGTCATTACATCATCCACTACTAAAAAGGACTTTCGTCCTCGAAAGTCAAGGTCAAGGGGGTACCTGAAGGCTCAAACAGCTGCGGACACTGGGCCCGCATATCTCTCTCGATCTCCCAGGTAGCCTCCTCGATTGGACGGTGCCTCCACTGAACCTTAACAACCGGGATCTCTCGAGACCTCAATCTCCTGACATCTCTGGCCAAAATAGCTGCCGGCTCCTCAACAAAGGCTAAACCCTCATCCAACTGAACTGAATCCCACTGCAACACATGAGACTCATCTAGGACATACCGACGCAACATCAAAACATGAAATACAGGATGTATAGCTGAAAACATCGGAGGTAAGGCTAACTGATAGGCAACGCTACCAACCCTCTGAAGAATCTCAAACGGCCCAATGTACCTGGGGCTAAGCTTGCCCCGCCTACCAAATCTCATCACGCCCTTCATGGGTGATACACGGAGAAACACCAAGTCACCGACACTAAACTCCAAGGCACAAAGCCTACGATCAGCATAACTCTTCTACCTGCTCTGAGCTGCCCGAAGTATGTCCTGAATCACTAGGACTCGGTCTAAGGAATCTCGAAGCAAATCTGTGCTCTGTGGCCTAGAACTAAAACCATCAAACCAACCTACCGGTGATCTGCAATGCCTACCATACAAAGCCTCAAAAGGTGCCATGTCGATACTCGAATGGAAGCTGTTATTATAAGCAAACTCTGCCAAGGGAACAAACTGAACCCAAGAACCTCCAAAGTCAAGAACACAGGCCTGAAGCATGTCCTCCAGAATCTGAATGGTCCTCTCGGACTGGCCATCTGTCTGAGGGTGGAAAGCGGTACTAAGATGAACTTCTGTACCCAAATCTCGCTGAATAGCCCTCCAGAACTGAGATGTGAACTGAGTGCCACGGTCTAAAATGATAGAAGCTGGGACCCCATGCAACCAAACAATCTCACGAAGGTAGATCTGAGCTAACCTCTCTACGCCATAAGAAGTCTGAACCGGCAAGAAATATGCTGACTTAGTCAGCCTATCAACAATCACCCATATGGAATCAAACCCATGAGAAGTACGAGGCAAACCAACCACGAAGTCCATAGTAATCCCTTCCCACTTCCACTCAGGAATGGGAAGTCGCTGCATCAAACCACCAGGTCTCATGTGCTCGAACTTAACCTGCTGACAGTTCAAGCACCGAGATACAAACTCCGCTATATCCCGCTTCATACCACTCCACCAGTAAAGCTGTCTCAAGTCCCTATACATCTTTGATGTGCCAGGGTGAATGGAGTATCTCGTACAATGTGCCTCATGAAGTATCAACTGAATCAAATCACTAATCCTCGGAACACAACGGCGACTATCAAATCTCAGAACCCCATCAGAATCTAGAGTAGCCTGGCTGGTCTCACCCTAAACAACCCGATCACGAAGGTCACACAACTGCTGATCCTCAAACTGACAGCTCTGAATCTGATCAATCAAAGTAGAACGAAACTCAATACTGGCGAGAACTCTGCTAGGATCCGACAAGTCAAGCCTAACCAAACTGTTAGCCAAGGACTGGATGTCCAAGGCCAATGGTCGCTCTGAAACTGAAAGAGAATCTAGGCTACCCATATCACTGCCTTCCGGCTCAAGGCATCCGCTACCACGTTTGCCTTGCCCAGATGATACAGAATAGTGAAGTCATAGTCCTTCAGTAACTCCACCCATATCCTCTGTCTCGAGTTCAACTCTCGCTGACTCATGATATACTGAAGACTACGGTGATCGGTGAAGATCTCACAGTGAACTCCATATAGGTAATGCCTCCATATCTTGAGCGCGAAAACTACCGCCGCCAACTCTAAGTCATGAGTGGGGTAGTTGCGCTTGTGAACCTTCAGCTGCCTCGATGCATATGATATTACTCGACCCTGCTGCATCAACACACAACCAAGACCAACCCCAGAAGCATCACAATACACGAAGAAGCTCTGACCCTCAACCGACAAAGTCAAAACTGGAGCTGAAGTCAATAAGGCCTTAAGCCTCTGGAAGCTATCCTCACACTGATCCGACCACTGAAATGAGACATCCTTCCTAGTCAGCATAGTCAAGGGCTCTGCTATGGAAGAAAATCCCTCAACGAACCGTCTGTAGTAACCTGCTAACCCAATAAAGCTGCGGACCTCAGTAGCAGTAGTAAGTCTAGGCCAATCACAAACCGCAGAAATCTTCCCCGGGTCAACCCTAATCCCATCCTCAGACACCACGTGCCCTAGGAATGCAATTGACTCAAGCCAAAACTTGCACTTTGAGAATTTGGCATAAAGCCGATGATCTCTCAAAGTCTGGAGTATAACCCTCAAGTGCTGCTCATGCTCATCTCTACTACGCGAGTATACCAAGATGTCGTCTATGAAAACTATCACAAATGAGTCCAAATACGGGTCAAGAACCCTGTGCATCAAGTTCATAAAGGCTGCGGGGGCATTAGTCAACCCAAAAGACATCACCAGGAACTCATAATGGCCATAACGTGTCCTGAATGCTGTCTTAGGGATGTCCTCCACCCTAATCCTCAACTGATGGTAGCCAGATCTCAAATCAATCTTCGAAAACACGACTGAACCCTGAAGCTGGTCAAACAAATCATCAATCCTCGGCATCGGATACCTATTCTTCACTGTCACCCTATTCAGCTGCCGATAATCAATACACATGCGCATCGACCCATCCTTCTTCTTCATGAAGAGAACAGGAGCACCCCAAGGTGACACACTAGGTCTAATAAACCCCTTAGCTAACAGATCCTGGAGCTGCTCCTTAAGCTCCCTCAACTAAGCAGGAGCCATACGGTAAGGAGAAATAGAAATGGGCCTAGTGCTCGACTCTAGCTCAATAGCGAAATCAATATCTCTCTCAGGTGGAAGGCCTGGCAGGTCGGTAGGAAACACATCAAGGAAGTCTCTAACCACAGGAACAGACTCAGGAGAAGTAGGGTCATCACTAACATCTCGGACATATGCTAGATAAGCTAACACCCACGGGAAATCAACTTCCTAGCTCGAAGACAAGAGATGATCCCAGATGGTGCATGGCTAACAGAACCCTGCCACAAAACCGGGGATACACCGGGCACAGCTATGGTAATGGTCTTGGCATAACAATCCAAAACCACACGGTGAGGGGATAACCAGTCCATGCCCAGTATCACATCAAAATTTAGCATATCAAGAATCATCAAATCACCCCAAGTCTCTGAATCACCAATAGATAGCATACAAGATCTCACAATCCGATCCACTACTAAAGAATCTCCTACTGTAGTCAAAACAGAAACAGGAACAGATAATGGCTCACTAGCCAACCCCAAACAAGGCACAAAGTAGGCAGATACATATAAACAAGTGGATCCAGGATCAAATAAAGCCATAGCAGACTGATGGCACACAGAAATCGTACCTGTAATCACAGCATCTGAGGCCTCTGCCTCTGGTCTCCTAGGGACCGCATAAAACTGATGACGATCTCCACCTGCCTGACCGCCATCCCTACCACCTGCTCTGCTGCGCGGAGCACCACCTCTAATCTGACAACCACCCCCTCTAGCCGAAGGCTGAACTGCTCGTAAAGGCTCGGCCAACTGAACTGTACCCTGCTGAGGGCAATCTCTAGCAAAATGACCAATCGCAGCACAAGTAAAACAAGCCCCTGACGGCCTACTCAGTCGAGATGAACCAGCAGATCCCGTATGACCACCATGACCTGATGCCCCAGAAACTGTACCCCTCAAAGACTGGCCGCTATAGCCCTGATGGCTGCTCTGACCCTGCTCGAACTGGGTACTACCGAAAGTCTAAAGGGAAGCCTGCGGTCGGCTAGACTGACCCTGGTGCTGTTGTGGCTGATAAATCCGGCTCCACTGGCCAGGACCTCTACCACCATATCTGGAACCACTATAGACACCCTGATATCGAGGCCTCTTATCTCTGGACCCCTGATCATGTCGCTGTAAGTCCTCCACAGTACGGGCAGAGTCTACGATAGCCTGAAATGACCGACCACTGGCGATCAATATCTCAGCTGGCTGCCTGATCTCTGGCCTCAAACCCCATACAAATCTGCGAATCCTATCTGCCTCGGTAGGAATGATCATAGCTCCGAACGGTGCTAGCTGATGAAAATGGGTCTCATACTCTGAGACAGTCGTAGACCCCTGTGTAAGGTGAGTAAACTGCTCCCTAAAACGCTCACGATCACTCTGAGGTAGGAACTTGGCCATAAAGGCCTCATAAAACTCATACCATGTCAAAGGAGTTGACGATGGTGGTCTACAAGCAACCTGGGCCCTCCACCATAACTTCGCTGGGCCCTCCAACTGATAGGTAGTATAACCAACCCCGTGAGTCTCCAACAAACCCAAATGATGCAATATCTCCTCACAGGTAGTAATAAAGTCATGTGGATCCTGTCCAGAAGTACCAGCAAACCTCGGAGGTGCTAACCCCAAAAACCTACCCAACGCCTTCTGCTCTGACTCTGTCATAGCTGGGCGAGGAGCAAGAGGCTGTGCAACAGATGGAACCGGAATGACCTCCGCACGGGGAGCCATAGTAGTCGGCTGCGCTCCAGAGCTCTGTGCACCCAGGGCTACCCCCTGAGCGGATGTCTGCGCTACCTCAGAAGGCCGCTCTCCAATCACACCCAAAAGCTGTAATAGTAATCCCCGAATATATGGAGACTGAGCTGCGGCTGGAGCTGGCACATAAGTGGGCACTGGAGCTAGTACTGGAGCTGGCACTGGAGCTGGTGGTACCTGGGCTGCCTCCTGAACCACATGTTGCTCGGGCTCTATCTCCACTCTAGCAGCTCTAGCAGGTGCCACTGTTCGAGGGCGTCCTCGACCCCTAGCTGGAGTGGGAGGCTCATCTCCGCGTGATGCCGATGATCTCGTACGAACCATCTGCGGAAGAATGAAGTAGAATAAATGAGATTCCCAGAAACTTCAAGGGTTGTACGCACGACACAGAAGCAATGAAAGAGTCAAATTCCCTAAAATGCCAGTGTAGCCTCCCAAAGATTGAGTACGGACGTCTCCGCCCCGATCCGCAGGACTCTACTAGACATTGGCTCCTATACCGATGACACCGGTGAACCTAAAGCTCTGATACCAAGTTGTCACGACCCGATTTTCTCGGTCATGATCGGCACCTACAACCCCCGGTAGGCGTGAACCATCCCCGTAGCCCAGAACAGTTAGCAATGGGCTACTATTTAACAAATAAGGGAACAAGACGAAGAGAACAGATAAAAGGAATATAAATATATACATATGCGGAAACTAAACTAAACCCCAAGACCTGGTATCATAGTACAGAGCCAAAACTACATACATGGAGTGAAAACTATCCAAAAGAATATATACCGATGTCTCTGAATGGTAATAGAGTACATAAAACAAAAGATAAACTAAAGCTAAGCTCCGATCGCCAAGAGCTCACCCTCAGCCTGAAGTAGTCTCCAACAGATCCCCAAGCATGAATCACAGTGATCTAACGGCGATGGCCCACGCTAGAATCTGCACCCAAAGATGCAGGGGGTAGGGGTGAGCACCAAATGCGAAGCATAAGGTACCCAGTAGGTATCATAGGCCGACTGGGCACATACAAGATAAAAGTGTAGTAATAGACAGAATAGAAGCAATCAGTCACATAAATCAACGAAATGTACACAGGAACTAGCCCAGAGGGAAATCAACAGAACCACATGTGAGGCTAGTAAGAAGAATATTCACACCATAGGCACAGGTGAAAGTAAGAAACAACGCACCTGGGGATCCTTGCAACAACAGTGTATACAAAATAAGTTTACGAAATGGACGGTATACCGGTAACCTCAAGTGTAAGAAGAAGAGAGAAAGAGTAATAATAGGCATGCTCAGAGACATGAATCAAACTCAACTAATCATACCAATCTCATACTTATCCATAATAGAGAACAATTCTGTAAGTAAAAAGCAAAAGTCTACCTACAGTCCCCCGGCCGCCCATACAACCGAGGAACACAAACAAGTGAAAACAAACCCTCCGGCATCCCATACTACTGGAGCGTACAATCAACAAACAAGCAAACAAGGGTGGAACCTCGAACCATGAATGATATGATGCATGAAGATCTCAAGTGCCATAGTATCTCTGTATGTACCTCCTCCGGCGCCGATCCGGCCCAGCAGGTAGGTTCCATGGAAGGACTCTACCCGTATACCTCTACTCCACCGTATACCCCTCCTCCGGCACACGTAGCCCGTAGCCCCTGGCCCGGATAACAAGGTCCATGGAGGTCCCAGACCCCATACTAAAATCTCAGTATCAGAACATGTATCAAGATAGAGACCCAGTCTCGATATCAAGATAGAGACCCAGTCTCGAATATGCATGCCCAGACCCTGTCCAGGACTAAAAATAGTAGGAAAATATCTCAAAAACCCCTTCAAGGGTGCCCGGGCGTAGCCGGGTCGAAACAGTAAAAATTTATCTCAGGTGCTCGGT
Source organism: Jaltomata sinuosa (assembly GCA_003996215.1). Lineage (NCBI taxonomy): Eukaryota > Viridiplantae > Streptophyta > Magnoliopsida > Solanales > Solanaceae > Jaltomata > Jaltomata sinuosa. Next base: position 310,411 of record QJPP01001850.1, on the reverse strand, counting down.
CCGACCGAGGCTAAAATCATCTCAAGTAACAAGAAAACTCAACTAGCACCCCGGCCCTGCCGAGTCTAGCGATGATCATAAAACTGATGATTTTAAACATAATTTTACTTTCTTGCCCAAAAATCTCCGCAAGTGAAATCAACCATTTCCAAATCATTTCCATAAAAAACGGGCCCCCCGGGCCATGCAAGGTTTAGAAAACAGTGCCAGTAGGCCCGAAGCCAAAACCACAGTAAAACACGGATAAAACCTCTTTATATGCATGGAAATGGTATGATCACACACAATAGCTGCCCCGCAGCTCACAATCAACCTACCGACCCTGCACAGGCCCACAGCTACTCAGCAAGCATAACCAGCCTAGAAGGATAATTCTATGCCCGGGACTCGCGGACATTCCCAAAATCCCACCTTCTATGTTCCAGAGTCAACAAGGCCTCACAGGACCACAAGGGTAAATAAATATAACGGCAAATACTACAAGCAACGGAGGAATAAAAATAGGCGGACATGAATAAAGCGGTCAAGGTCTGTGGTACCAACCTAATAAACCAACCCAAGGATGCCCATTAATACAATTTTATTTTATATATGCGGAGTCTAGGGAAATTAAACCGTAACCTACCTGTCGTTCGACGACAAGCTGCTAGAACAACGATGTCCAAGCTCGAACCACTCCGAGAAAATCCAAAACTAAATCAGAATCGGATTTGGGCTTGAATAACTTGACGTAGATAATTGATTTTCTTAACATCGCATCCAAATATCTCTCCACACCCAATTACTTCAACCCATAAAGATACGTACAGTTGTAATATTCCTATATGTGTACAGTGCCTATCCCTTTTGCTAAAGAGCAAAATATACATATATATAGATACTGCCAACCAAAAGTACATTAGGCAGCCACTAATCCTAATGTGGAAAGCTCACCACCCCACTCACATGTTGTTGTCAACTCCCTCCACTTCCACGTGGGAGTGAAGGTGGCAACCAATCCGTCCCGTTAAGTATATACTCGGGTATTGCATAAATTCGTGGTAAAATAAATATAATATTTTAAATATACCATAATTCATAGAAAATTATTTCAAACAAAACCTACTATATTATAATAATAAATTTTAACATAATTAAATTAGAAAACAAATTCAAAAAGAATTTTTTGATAAAAAGTGAAACAAGTTTAAAACATGGTTTTTTGACTCTTATAGCAAAGAAGATATGAATAATATTTCTCAAGAATTCTATGAAACTTGTGCCTTGCATAATCAAATTATGCACTTAGTTCCTTGGTTTATAACCACCTATTTTACCTTTATATGTGAATACTATTGAAAGGACTTATCGTGATGGAAATGATAATCTTACGACAACTGTTTACCCTCCACAGTCCGCTTTTGTTTTGCCTAACAATACAGGTATTACCTTCAGTGCATTTCAAAAATTCATTGACGAAGATATTGCTTCAGTTAGTATTTCTTAGATTAATAAGCTCATTTCTCAAAATAATTATTTGGGATTATATGTCAAAATCTTGGGAGAACTTATTAATTCTCTTGATAAAAAAACTTGATGAGCTAACTATTTTGCTAAAAGGTATAAAATCTGATATGGCTAAAACCAACGTCGCTTCTACTTCTGGAAATAAAACAGATGTTGTTCCTACCTATATTCAAAGGCCTCCCGAGATTCAGGATTTTAAGTTTAAATCATTAAATAATTTGGAAGAACTTTTTGATGGAAAGTTTTCTGGTTTAAATATAAAACCTATTGATTTGTCACAAGAGTTTTCCGAAAAAATGGATCAAACCGGTGATTATAAAAACCATGTTTTAACTGAGCTTAATAAACTTAAGGGTTACCCCCGAAAGAATAGTAGCTATGCTACTAAATCAATGATGCATACATTCTACTATCCTCGTCCTACTCCTCAAGATGTTTTGATAGAGGAACGAGATTGGAATCAGACAAATACGTCTTATAGCGGTTTCGAGATTTACGAATGGAACGTTGACGGGTTAACGGATAGGCAGTTGACCATCCTTGTTCACAGAATGCTTATGTATGCAACTATTAGCAAAAGCATTAAAAATAATGATAGAACTATATGCAAGATGATTGTTGCAGGTTTTACAGGTCAGCTCAGAGGCTGGTGGAATAACTACTTAAATATAGAGGAGAAAGCCTCTATTATTAACGTAATTGTCGAAAATGAAGGTGTTGATAAGCTAGGCATGGCTCTAGTTAAAAATAGAGAAGATGTGGTGTACACTCTGTTTATGACCATATTAGAACATTTTAATGGTAGATTTACCTCCCAGCACGAAACAATTCGTACCTTACTCAATGGTCTTAGATGCACTATGTTGACCAAATGGAGGTGGTACAAAGATACGTTTCTCAGTCGGGTCATGGAGTTACCCGAAAACAAATACAATTATTGGAAAGCCAACTTTATAGATGGTCTTCCTTCGCTATTTGCAGAGAGGGTTAGGAAAACCCTAAAAGGAAACCACCTTGAGATCCCCTATGAGGATTACACTTATGGAAAGCTAATAGGAGTTTTCACTCAGGAAGGATTAAACCTATGCATCTAACTTCTCATGTCTAAACAGCTTAAAATGAATAAGCACAAAGAAAGATCTCAGCTTGGAGACTTTTGCACACAGTTCGGTCTACCTGAACCAGCAGCCTATGACAGCAAAAAAGAGTATTACCGGTCCCCTAGAACTGAAAGTTCTAATAGGAGATGAAGATCCCGAAGGAAATCTAAGGAAGAAAAAGAAGCTAGAAAAAGCTCTCGTAAATCTAATAGATTTACCAAAGATCGGTCAGGAAGAGACCTTTCTAAAGTCAAGTGTTACAAGTGTGGAAAGCGAGGGCATATTGCTCCAAATTGCAAGCTGAATAAACTCAAAGCCTTAGAACTTGATGCAGAACTGCATGATAAGGTTTATAAAATGTTATATACTTTCGGTTCTGATGATGACTATGAATCATATTCAGAAGCAGGTTCAGATATTGATCTTATTGATTTATATGATCATGAAGAACAGGCTGATAGCTCGTGTGCCACTTGCAAAGGTAATACATGCAATTGTGAAGAAGATGAAGTTTATAAATTGCAATCACAGTTTCAAGATTTCAATCTTAAAACTTTTACTTCTGATAATATTATTGAACTATTAAAGCAAGTTACTGATAACAAACTTCGAGAAAAGATTATTAATCTTGCCACTGCTAATGATAACAAATCTAGAACTTCAAACACCCTTGTTGATAACGAGAAAAATGATTTTGACTATTATGCTCCTTATTCATTAAAGGAAGTTGATAACCGTTTAATGATAAAAAAATAAGAACGCTTTTGTTGAAAGAGATGCTTCTTTCGATGATCTAAAAGAAGAGGTTGAAAACCTCAAAATTGAAATAAAAGCTCTCAGACATAACCAGGCTATCTGCGACCAAGGAATTTCTCAGATTGAGAACAATGTTCATAACAGTTCAACTCAAGCCAATACTTCAAAGGCAAAGAGGTTTACCATGATGAGCCTCCCACAATTGATCCTGAAAATAACATGTTTTTAGGAATGATGCAGGTTTTTACTGCTCATAAATGGTATGTTAAATGCACCATTTTAATTGATAATAGTTTCTCTATTACTAACGTTGCTATGATTGACAGCGGTGCAGATGTTAGCTGCATTCAAGAGGGTCTTGTTCCCTCAAAATATTTTTAAAAAACTGCGCATATGGTCAAATCCGCATCAGGACATGCTTTAGATATAGTATAAACTTTCAAAAATGAAAATCTGCCAGAATAAGGTTTGCATACCACATTTCTTATTTCTGGTTAAAAACCAGTTGCATCCTCCAATTATATTGGGAACATCTTTTATAAATGCAATATATCCTTTTACTCATATTGATTCAAAAGGATTTTCAGCTTCGTATAAAGACGATAAAATTAGTTATACTTTTATCACAGAGCCAGTAACTCGTGAGATTAATGCTTTAATTGATATAAAACAAAAGCATGTCGATTCATTACAATATGATCTCTTTAGCATGAATATATTTGAGTCTCTCAAATCTGCTAAAATATAGGAAAAAGTTAAAATAATTTCCGAACAGATCGCCATTGATATTTGCGCAAATCACCCCAGTGCCTTTTGGAATCGCAAAAAGCACATTGTAACCCTTCCATATGAGGAAGATTTCTCTGAGGATAATATCCCAACCAAGTCTCGTCCCTGCCAAATGAATTCTAAATTAGTAAAATTCTGCAAAAAGGAAATTGATAATTTATTACAAAAGGGTTTGATAAAACCATCCAAGTTTCCTTGGTCATGCACATCATTCTATGTCAATAATGCTGCAGAAAAGGAACGTGGAGCTCCCAGGTTAGTAATAAATTACAAGCCTTTAAACAAATGTTTAAAATGGATAAGGTATCCTATTCCAAATAAAAGAGACTTACTTTCAAGGTTATACGACGCCAATATATTTTCAAAATTTGATTTAAAATCAGGTTATTGGCAGATTCAGGTATTTCAAGAGCATTTTTATAAGACTGTTTTTAATGTTCCTTTTAGGCAATACGAGTGGAATGTCATGCCATTCGGTTTAAAAAATGCCCCATCAGAATTTCAAAAAATTATGAATGACATCATTAATCCATATTTGGATTTCATCATTATGTATATTGACGATATTTTAGTATTTTCCAAAACTCTAGAGATGCATATTAAGCACCTTGATATCTTCAAGAAGATTGTTATACAAAATGGTTTGATGATATCTAAACAAAAAATGAGTTTGTTCCAAACAAAAGTTTGCTTTCTAGGACATTTAATTTGTCAGGGAAGAGTCACTCCAATACAGAGGGCCATTGACATTGCGTCAAAATTTCCCGACATTATCACTGATAGAACTCAGCTGCAAAGGTTCTTGAGAAGTTTAAACTATATTTTCCCATTTTATAAAAACCTTTCTCGCGATTTAACCCCATTATATGACAGGTTAAATAAAGAATATAAATCGCCATGGACTAATAGTCACACTACTTTGGTAAAGAATATCAAACTTCGTGTTCAATCTTTACCTTGTTTAACTTTGGCTAACCCTGCTTGGCAAAAAATTATTGAGACAGATGCGTCCAATATTGGTTATGGTGGGATATTGAAGCAGATCAATCCCAATGACAAAAATAAGTATCTTATAAGATTTCATTCAGGAAAATGGACAGAGCCCCAGAAAAAATATGCTACGGTGGCCCATGAGATGCTTACGATTGTTAAGTGTGTTCTTAAATTCCAAGATGATTTATATAATCAAAAGTTCTTAATAAAAACTGATGCTCAATCAGTCAAATATATGTTTGACAAAGATTTTAAGCATGATGCCTCTAAGCTTATATTTGCAAGATGGCAGGCTCAAGTATCTCCATTTGATTTTGATATTCACTATAAGAAAGGAATTGATAATTCTTTACCAGACTTCTTATCCAGGGAATATATTCAATAAAATGTTTTACGAATCCTTTTTTAAAGAAAAAACCTTGATTTCCATTCTAAAGGTAATTATATTACCTAAAGACCTCAAATAAGTCATTATTAAAATCATCATTAATGACTTATTAAGAGAAGATTTCTCTATTTATGACTACTCAGAATTAGTCCGAGAAGAGTTAACGGATTATTTTTCAGAATAACTAATCTGTTTTCCTACAGGATGGACCCGCCTTGGAGGCAAGTTCGAGGAAGAGCACGGGGAAGATCATCCCCAAGAAGGTCCTCTGGACATTCCAGTTCTCAGGGATCGTCATATAGATCCAATTACCCAGTTATACAGATGGGTAATAGAAGGCTGTTTAATAAAAAGGTTTTTGGTGAAAGTGAATCTTCATCTGCTCTGTCCCTAAGCAGATCGTTAATCTAGAAGATATTCCAAAGGATAGCCCATTATACGAGCATATGCAAGCATTTATACATGCGCAGAAGCAGAAAGATACTTTTGCTTCAGTTATGAAAGAGGATAATGATAATATCATATCCTATGAGCAACTCCAGAAAAGGGAAATTATATTTCTCTTGGAAAACTCTGATATTCAGAGAAAAAATGAACCATGGAAAATATTTCAGAGGTACTTGATCAAAGGATTATATTACCCGGAAGAGTCATACAAAACACGATCATACTATGAAACCATACTGACAAGTACTGGAAGTGCAGAAATTCAGCACTTTTGCCCTACGGGTTATACCCAAGAAGAGAATGTTTATAACTTCTCAAAAATAATTATCAAACAGATTATATCTGTTGAGGACTGGGGAATATCAACCATGAAAGAAAGGCAGCTAAGCCTCAAAGGTATTTCTATGAGTTTTACTTATTGGGATTATATCCAAGCTTTCAGTAAAACACTGTTTTATAACAATGATAAAAATAAATACACATGGTTTGTAAAAATTTGCGCAAAGATATTTCCAGAACCAATCCCAAATTGGTTCATTAACTGGTGGTCATACCACGGTCCTACAGTCCAGATTTTGCCAAAAAAATTCCTCCAGTTATATAAGGAATGGAAAAAGGTATCTCCTTTTCTCGGTGAATTATATCATGAAGATCACATTTGCTGGTTGAACAAGATTGATCAGATGTATTTTTTTTATAGAATTCTCAATACCCAGGATCCATAAATGGGCCCCAGAAATAGGATTCACGGAGGAAAATATTCATTGCTTGTACCGAGTATGTTATAACAACTTCTGTGAAAAATTATTAAAAAAAGATCCCAGGTCCAAACAATTAAATGGACAAGAACTTATTGACACAATTATTAACAAAGTTAATACTTATAAAGAACTTCCTCAAAAGGAATTAACGTTGATAATCCCTCAGTCAGGCATATTGCCCGAAGAATCTCCACTCAAGATGGAGATAAGGAAGCAATGATCAACGAGTATCTCGAGGAAATGAAAAGAAGCTTGCTTCAAAATATCACTCAGATTGATAAATCTGATACTTCAATGCGAAGTGAAACCAGTAACGAGGAAGCACAACGCCATGAAGAAGACATTATATTGTCCACAGAAGATATACAGGAAGCAGAAGATTCGCTGCAATCACTAAAAGCCATGGAGAAAAAGCGTGGCAAATAAAAAATCTAAAGGCAACAGACTACAGAAGATAAGCTGTCAATCTGTCGCTTTCTTTTACAGTTTATACACTGATTAAAACAGTAGATACACTATTTAGGGACCCACATGGGACCCTTATTTTACTGTACAAAGATTCTTTAGTTTTTTTTCTCTACATAAGCTCTCATTTTGTTAATTAGGAGCACACATAAATTTCTTACAATCTCTCTCTTCTCTCTAGAATAAGCTTTGTAAAGAAAACAACCGAAAGCGTTTGCCACTGTTTCGACTTTAATAAAAATTCTTGGATCAGTATTTGCAAGCAACCTTGGCTCTTGGTCGTCCTTTACGGTATTTACTTTAAAAAAATTTAGTCTTTAGTTCTGTTCTCCTATCCCGGACGATATTCGGCTAAAAGGTTTTTCATGTCTATGTCTATGGCCTAACTTCTCTCCCATATGCACCATGAATAGATCTAAGCTTTATTAAAATATTCAAGAATTTTCATATGGTTTCTTGACTTGGTTCTGAGATGGTGGTACAGTCGGATCCGGTAATGCTCTTATTATTTCTGTCTAGCAAGCCTGTAGCAAGTCATGACCACCTCAGCCCGAGATATGTGTTGTAAAGGGCGCCTCCTTGTCCGGTTAGAACCGCTACTGGGTTAGAACCGTTGGACAAGAGATTAATAAGAGTATGTACTGTGGTTCCTGACAGGCCCTTTGCTCAGGTAAAAGAGTTAGTTTCTCCCATACAGTCAGAGAAATCATATTAAAAATCTCGTATATTTCAGTTATTATGCAGTGCGGGACTACCGCTAGTATAAGGGTGCTGAATTGTTTTTGATCCTAGACCAGGCGGACTACCGCTAGGTCTCAGATTCTGTAATCTGGTATCAGAGCCTAGTAATGTTCATGGTATATATGAGATAGATGTGAAAGTAATAGATATAGATATGGAACTTCATTGTGTTATGAATTTTGGAGAATTAAGTACTAAAAGTACTAGACTCGAAGAGGTAGATATATACCTCAAAACCTTGATTTGTTAAACAAATGGACGATTCCTAAAGTTCCTATTAAGACCATTTATGATTATGGTTTGTTTGATAAACTATCTACTAAGCAGTTGATTAAAACAACTGAACAATCTTTAGCATTAAATTCTTCTGAACAGACTATTCGTTTGTTAAACAAACGAGATATTGATCTTTACAAAAATCAGTATATTTATCTGCATATTGACATGGTTCAAATAGCTTTTAAACCTCTTACCCTTAAAGGGTTACCTGAGACTTTCCTAGCCCCTCTCAGAGATGCTAGAAATTTAAACTTTCGACAGTCTATTATGGGTTCGATTGAATCAACCGTGGCCTATGGTCCCGTTTATTTCAATACGCAGCCTAATTTGCAGCTATCTTTATCTAATGTTAATATTCTTGATGCCTTAAAATTAAATGTTAAAACACATGGCTATAACTATGTGCCAGGTTCAGAACTTATAAGTTTGTCTTATAAAATTTATTTCAAGTTATTATCAACCTTGAATCCAAGATGTAAGTTATACGATACATCCTCTTCCTCGAACTTGCCTCCAAGGCGGGTCCATCCCGTAGGAAAACAGATTAGTTATTCTGAAAAATAATCCGTTAAGTCTTCTCGGACTACTTCTGAGTAGTCATAAATAGAGAAATCTTCTCTTAATAAGTCATTAATGATGATTTTAATAATGACTTTCTTGAGGTCTTTAGGTAATATAATTACCTTTAGAATGGAAATCAAGGTTTTTTCTTTAAAAAAGGATTCGTAAAACATTTTATTGAATATATTCCCTGGATAAGAAGTCTGGTAAAGAATTATCAATTCCTTTCTTATAGTGAATATCAAAATTAAATGGGGCTAGTTGAGCCTGCCATCTTGCAAATATAAGCTTAGAGGCATCATGTTAGATCGTCATATAGATCCAATTACCCGGTTATACAGATGGGTAATAGAAGCATGTTTAATAAAAAGGTTTTTGGTGAAAGTGAATCTTCATCTGCTGCTGTCCCTGAGCAGATCGTTAATCTAGAAGATATTCCAAAGGATAGTCCGTTATACGAGCATATGCAGGCATTTATACATGCGCAGAAGCAGAAAGATACTTTTGCTTCAGTTATGAAAGAGGATAATGATAATATCATATCCTATGAGCAACTCCAGAAAAGGGAAATTATATTTCTCTTGAAAAACTCTGATATTCAGAGAAAAAACGAACCATGGAAAATATTCCAGAGGTACTTGATCAAAGGATTATATTACCCAGGAGAGTCATACAAAACCCGGTCATACTATGAAACCATATTGACAAGTACTGGAAGTGCAGAAATTCAGCACTTTTGCCCTACGGGTTATACCCCAGAAGAGAATGTTTATAACTTCTCAAAAATAATTATCAAACAGATTATATCTGTTGAGGACTGGGGAATATCAACCATGAAAGAAAGACAGCTAAGCCTCAAAGGTATTGCTATGAGTTTTACTTATTGGGATTATATCCAAGCTTTCAGTAAAACACTGTTTTATAACAATGATAAAATAAACACACATGGTTTGTAAAAATTTGCGCAAAGATATTTGCAGAACCAATCCCAAATTGGTTCATTAACTGGTGGTCATACCACAGTCCTACAGTCCAGATTTTGCCGGAAAAATTCCTCCAGTTATACAAGAAATGGAAAAAGGTATCTCCTTTTCTCGGTGAATTATATCATGAAGATGACATCTGCTGGTTGGACAAGATTGATCAGATGTATTTTTTTATAGAATTCTCAATACCCTGGATCCATAAATGGGCCCTAGAAATAGGATTCACGGAGGAAAATATTCCTTGCTTGTACCGAGTATGTTATAACAACTTCTGGGAAAACTTATTAAAAAAAGATCTCAGGTCCAAACAATTAAATGGACAAGAACTTATTGACACAATTATTAACAGTTAATACTTATAAAGAACTTCCTCAAAAGGGAATTAGCGTTGATAATCCCTCAGTCAGGCATATTGCTCGAAGAATCTCCATTCAAGATGGAGATAAGAAAGCAATGATCAACAAGTATCTCAAGGAAATGAAAAGAAGCTTGCTTCAAAATATCACCCAGATTGATAAATCTGATACTTCAATGCGAAGTGAAACTAGTAACGAGGAAGCAAAACACCATGAAGAATACATTATATTGTCCACAGAAGATATACAGGAAGCAGAAGATTTGCTGCAATCACTAAAATGTTATATACTTCCGGTTCTGATGATGACTATGAATCATATTCAGAAGCAGGTTCAGATATTGATCTTATTGATTTATCTGACCATAAAGAATAGGCTGATAGCTCGTGTGCCACTTTCAGAGATAATACATGCAATTGTGAAAAAGATGAAGTTTATAAATTGCAATCACAGTTTCAAGATTTCAATCTTAAAACTTTTACTTCTGATAATATTATTGAACTATTAAAGGAAGTTACTGATAAGAAACTTTGAGAAAAGATTATTAATCTTGCCACTACTAATGATAATAAATCTAGCACTTCAAACACCTTTGTTGATAACAAGAAAAATGATTTTGAATATTATGCTCCTTATTCATTAAAGGAAGTTGATAACCGTTTAATGATAAAAAATAAGAACGCTTTTGTTGAAAGAGATGCTTCTTTCGATGATCTAAAAGAAGAGGTTGAAAACCTCAAGAGAGAAATAAAAGCTCTCAGACATAACCAAGCTATCTGCGACCAAAGGATTTCTCAGATTGAGAACAATGTTCATAACAGTTCAACTCAAGCCAGTACTTCAAAAGGCAAAGAGGTTTACCATGATGAGCCTCCCACAATTGATCCTGAAAATAACATGTTTTTAGGAATGATGCAGGTTATCACTGCTCATAAATGGTATGTTAAATACACCATTTTAATTGATGATAGTTTGTCTATTACTAACGTTGCTATGATCGACAGCGGTGCAGATGTTAGCTGCATTCAAGAGGGTCTTGTCCCCTCAAAATATTTTCAAAAAACTGCGCATATGGTCAAATCCGCATGTCCTCCGCATCAGGACATGCTTTAGATATAAAGTATAAACTTTCAAAAATGAAAATCTGCTAGAATAAGGTTTGCATACCACATTTCTTCTTTCTGGTTAAAAATCAGTTGCATCCTCCAATTATATTGGGAAAACCTTTTATAAATGCAATATATCCTTTTACTCATATTGATTCAAAAGGATTTTCAGCTTCGTATAAAGACGATAAAATAAGTTATACTTTTATCACAAAGCTAATAACTCGTGAGATTAATGCTTTAATTGATATAAAACAAAAGCATGTCGATTCATTACAATATGAGCTCTTTAGCATGAATATATTTGAGTCTCTCAAATCTGCTAAAATACAGGAAAAAATTAAAATAATTTCCGAACAGATCGCCATTGATATTTGCGCAGATCACCCCAGTGCCTTTAGGAATTGCAAAAAGCACATTGTAACCCTTCCATATGAGGAAGATTTCTCTGAGGATAATATTCCAACCAAGTCTCATCCCTGCCAAATGAATTCTGAATTAGTAGAATTCTGCAAAAAGAAAATTGATAATTTATTACAAAAGGGTTTGATAAAACCATCCAAGTCTCCTTGGTCATGCACAACATTCTATGTCAATAATGCTGCAGAAAAGCAACGTGGAGCTCCCAGGTTAGTAATAAATTACAAGCCTTTAAACAAATGTTTAAAATGGATAAGGTATCCTATTCCAAATAAAAGAGACTTACTTTCAATGTTAAACGACGTCAATATATTTTTTCAAAATTTGATTTAAAATCAGGTTATTGGCAGATTCAGGTATTTCAAGAGCATTCTTATAAGGCTGCTTTTAATTTTATCCTAGACTAGGTGGACTACCGCTAGGTCTCAGATCCTGTAATCTGGTTTCAGAACCTAGTAATGTTCATGGTATATATGAGATAGATGTGAAAGTAATAGATATAGATATGGAACTTCATTGTGTTATGGATCTTGGAGAATTAAGTACCAAAAGTACTAGACTGGTTTTCAACCTCTTCTTTTAGATCATCTAAAGAAGCATCTCTTTCAACAAAAGCGTTTATATTCTTTCTTTAACCTGTCATATAATGGGGCTAAATCGCGAGAAAGGTTTTTATAAAATGGGAAAATGTAGTTTAAACTTCCCAAGAACCTTTGCAGCTGAGTTCTATCAGTGATAATGTCGGGAAATTTTGATGCAATCCCAAATTGGTTCATTAACTAAACAATATTAAAGTTTATACTTTATATCTAAAGCATGTCCTGATGCGGATTTGACCATATGCGCAATTTTATAAAATGGGAAAATGTAGTTTAAACTTCCCAAGAACCTCGATGGAAACGGTTGTCGTAATATTACAATCTTAATAATAGAGGCTTTCTCCTGAATATTTTAATAAAGCTTAGATCCGTTCATGGTGCATATAGGAGAGAAGTTAGGCCATAGACATAGACATGGAAACCTTTTAGCCGGACATCGTCCGGGCTAGGAGAACAGAACTAAAGACTAAATTTTTTTTAAAGAAAATACCTTAAAGGACGACCAAGAGCCAAGGTTGCTTGCAAATACTGATCCAAGAATTTTTATTAAAGTCAGAATAGTGGCAAACGCTTTCTGCTATGTTCTTTACAAAGCTTATTCTAGAGAGAAGAGAGAGATTGTAAGAAATTTCTGTTGGGGCATTTTTTAAACCGAATGGCATGACATTCCACTCGTATTGCCCAAAAGGAACATTAAAAGCAGTCTTATAAGAATGCTCTTGAAATACCTGAATCTGCCAATAACCTGATTTTAAATCAAATTTTGAAAATATATTGGCGTCGTATAACCTTGAAAGTAAGTCTCTTTTATTTGGAATAGGATACCTTATCCATTTTAAACATTTGTTTAAAGGCTTGTAATTTATTACTAACCTGGGAGCTCCACGTTCCTTTTCTGCAGCATTATTGACATATAATGTTGTGCATGACCAAGAAGACTTGGATGGTTTTATCAAACCCTTTTGTAATAAATTATCAATTTCCTTTTTGCAGAATTCTACTAATTCAGAATTCATTTGGCAGGGACGAGACTTGGTTGGGATATTATTCTCAGAGAAATCTTCCTCATATGGAAGGGTTACAATGTGCTTTTTGCGATTCCAAAAGGCACTGGGGTGATCTGCGCAAATATCAATGGCGATCTGTTCGGAAATTATTTTAATTTTTTCCTGTATTTTCCTGTATATCTTCGTCAATGAATTTTTAAAATGCACTGAAGGTAATACCTGTATTGTTAGGCAAAACAAAAGCGGACTGTGGAGGGTAAACGGTTGTCGTAAGATTACCATTTCCATCACGATAAGTCATTTCAATAGTATTCACATATAAAGGTAAATAGGTGGTTATAAACAAGGGAACGAAGTGCGTAATTTGATTATGCAAGGCACTAGTTTCATAGAATTCTTGAGAAATATTATTCATATCCTCTTTGCTATAAGAGTCAAAAAACCAAGTTTTAAACTTGTTCCACTTTTTATCAAAAAATTGTTTTTGAATTTGTTTTCTTGCCAGGGAACCTGGGCTAAAATCTAATTGGTGTGGAATCATTAAATATCATTTAAATTGAACTCCATATCAGAAGCAGTAGGGAAGTCCTTATCAGAACTATCATCATTGACATCATTAACATGAACAATATTAGTCCGGGGATCAATTTTAACTTTTTCTACCATTGAATTACAATCAGATTCAATAGTGTGTAGAGAAGCAGCGCGAGTTCGTGCTGGACCATAATTTGGTTCAATAGGAGAGATATGTTGAATATCAGGCACAAATATGTGACTAAACGATCGTCTATTATGAATAGAACTTACCGGAGGCATAAGCCTATTTTCTGACATGGACTGCCTGTGATGAACATAGCTGCTTTCCGTGAACTGGATGCAAATTCTCCCACTTATCTTCTGTAGTCTGTTGTCTTTAGATTTTTTCTTTGCCACACTTTTTCTCCATGACTTTTAGTGATTGCAGCAAATCTTCTGCTTCCTGTATATCTTTTGTGGACAATATAATGTCTTCTTCATGGTGTTGTGCTTCCTCGTTACTGGTTTCACTTCGCATTGAAGTATCGATTTATCAATCTGAGTGATATTTTGAAGCAAGCTTCTTTTCATTTCCTCGAGATACTTGTTGATCATTGCTTCCTTATCTCCATCTTGAGTGGAGATTCTTCGGGCAATATGCCTGACTGAGGGATTATCAACACTAATTCCCTTTTGAGGAAGTTCTTTATAAGTATTAACTATGTTAATAATTGTGTCAATAAGTTCTTGTCCATTTAATTATTTGGACTTGGGATCTTTTCTTAATAAGTTTTCCCAGAAGTTGTTATAACATACTCGATACAAGCAAGGAATATTTTCCTCCGTGAATCCTATTTCTGGGGCCCATTTATGGATCCAAGGTATTGAGAATTCTATAAAAAAATACATCTGATCAATCTTGTCCAACCAGCAGATGTGATCTTCATGATATAATTCACCGAGAAAAGGAGATACCTTTTTCCATTCCTTGTATAACTGGAGGAATTTTTTCGGCAAAATTTGGACTGTAGGACCGTGGTATGACCACCAGTTAATGAACCAATTTGGGATTGGTTCTGCAAATATCTTTGCGCAAATTTTTTCAAACCATGTGTGTTTAGTTTTATCATTGTTATAAAACAGTGTTTTACTGAAAACTTGGATATAATCCCAATAAGTAAAACTCATAGAAATACCTTTGAGGCTTAGCTGCCTTTCTTTCATGGTTGATATTCCCCAGTCCTCAACAGATATAATCTGTTTGATAATTATTTTTGAGAAGTTATAAACATTCTCTTCTGGGGAATAACCCGTAGGGCAAAAGTGCTGAATTTCTGCACTTCCAGTACTTGTCAATATGGTTTCATAGTATGACCGGGTAATATAATCCTTTGATCAAGTACCTCTGAAATATTTTCCATGGTTCATTTTTTCTCTGAATATCAGAGTTTTCCAAGAGAAATATAATTTCCCTTTTCTGGAGTTGCTCATAGGATATGATATTATCATTATCCTCTTTCATAACTGAAGCAAAAGTATCTTTCTGCTTCTGCGCATGTATAAATGCCTGTATATGCTCGTATAACGGGCTATCCTTTGGAATATCTTCTAGATTAACGATCTGCTTAGGGACAGAGCAGATGAAGATTCACTTTCACCAGAAACCTTTTTATTAAACAGGCCTCTATTACCCATCTGTATAACCGGGTAATTGGATCTATATGACGATCCCTGAGAACTGGAATGTCCATAGGACCTTCCTGGGGATGATCTTCCCGTCCTCTTCCTCGAACTTGCCTCCAAGGCGGGTCCATCCTGTAGGAAAACAGATTAGTTATTCTGAAAAATAATCCGTTAAGTCTTCTCGGACTACTTCTGAGTAGTCATAAATAGAGAAATCTTCTCTTAATAAGTCATTAATGATGATTTTAATAATGACTTCTTTGAGGTCTTTAGGTAATATAATTACCTTTAGAATGGAAATCAAGGTTTTTTCTTTAAAAAAGGATTCATAAAACATTTTATTGAATATATTCCCTGGATAAGAAGTCTGGTAAAGAATTATCAATTTCTTTCTTATAGTGAATATCAAAATCAAATGGGGATACTTGAGCCTGCCATCTTGAAAATATAAGCTTAGAGGCATCATGCTTAAAATCTTTGTCAAACATATATTTGACTGATTGAGCATCAGTTTTTATTAAGAACTTTTAATTATATAAATCATCTTGGAATTTAAGAACACACTTAACAATCGTAAGCATCTCATGGGCCACCGTAGCATATTTTTCTGGGGCTCTGTCCATTTTCCTGAATGAAATCTTATAAGATACTCATTTTTGTCATTGGGATTGATCTGCTTCAATATCCCACATTACCAATATTGGACGCATCTGTCTCAATAATTTTTTGCCAAGCAGGGTTAGCCAAAGTTAAACAAGGTAAAGATTGAACACGAAGTTTGATATTCTTTACCAAAGTAGTGTGACTATTAGTCAATGGCGATTTATATTCTTTCTTTAACCTGTCATATAATGGGGCTAAATCCCGAGAAAGGTTTTTATAAAATGTAGAAATATAGTTTAAACTTCCCAAGAACCTTTGCAATTGAGTTCTATCAGTGATAATGTCGGGAAATTTTGACGCAAAGTCGATGGCCCTCTGTATTGGAGTGACTCTTCCCTGACAAATTAAATGTCCTAGAAAGCAAACTTCTGTTTAGAACAAACTCATTTTTGGTTTAGATATCACCAAACCATTTTGTATAACAATCTTCTTGCAGATATCAAGGTGCTTAATATGCATCTCTAGAGTTTCATATGGTTTCTTGACTTGGTTATGAGATGGTGGTACAGTCGGATCCGGTACTGCTCTTATTATTTCTGTCTGGCAAGCCTGTAGCAAGTCATGACCTCCTCAGCCCGAGATATGTGTTGTAAAGGGCGCCTCTTGGTCCGGTTAGAACCGCTACTGGGTTAGAACCGTTGGACAAGAGATTAATAAGAGTATGTACTGTGGTTCCTGACAGGCCCTTTGCTCAGGTAAAAGAGTTAGTTTCTTCCATAAAGTCAGAGAAATCGTATTAAAATTCTCGTATAATTTAGTTCTTATGCAGTGCGGGACTACTGCTAGTATAAGGGTGCTGAATTGCTTGATCCTAGACCAGGCGGACTACCGCTAGGTCTCAGATCCTGTAATCTAGTATCAGAGCCTAGTAATGTTCTTGGTATAATGAGAGAGATGTGAAAGTAATAGATATAGATATGGAACTTCATTGTGTTATCGATCTTGGAGAATTAAGTACTAAAACTACTAGACTCGAAGAGTTATATATATACCTCAAAACCTTGATTTGTTAAACAAATGGACGATTCCTAAAGTTTCTATCAAGATGGTAGTCTTACGACAACCATTTCTAGAGAGGTTCTTGGGAAGTTTAAACTACATTTTCCCATTTTATAAAACTGCGCATATGGTCAAATCCGCATCAGGACATGCTTTAGATATAACTATAAACTTTAATATTGTTCAGGTTAATGATGCCAATGATGATAGTTCTGATAAAGACTTCCCTACTGCTTCTGGTGTGGAATCATTAAATATCATTTAAATTGAACTCCATATCAGAAGCAGTAGGGAAGTCCTTATCATAACTATCATCATTGGCATCAAGCAATTCAGCATCCTTATACTAGCGGTAGTCCCGCACTGCATAAGAACTGAAATATACGAGATTTTTAATACGATTTCTCTGACTGTATGGAAGAAACTAACTCTTTTACCTGAGCAAAGGGCCTGTCAGGAACCACAATACATACTCTTATTAATCTCTTATCCAATGGTTCTAACCCAGTAGCGGATCTAACCAGACCAAGAGGCGCCTTTTACAACACATATCTCGGGCTGAGGAGGTCATGGCTTGCTACAGGCTTGCCAAACAGAAATAATAAGAGCAGTACCGGATCCGACTCTAGGATCAATCAATTCAGCACCCTTATACTAGCGGTAGTCCCGCACTGCATAAGAACTGAAATATACGAGATTTTTAATACGATTTCTCTGACTGTATGGAAGAAACTAACTCTTTTACCTGAGCAAAGGGCCTGTCAGGAACCACAATACATACTCTTATTAATCTCTTATCCAATGGTTCTAACCCAGTAGCGGATCTAACCAGACCAAGAGGCGCCTTTTACAACACATATCTCGGGCTGAGGAGGTCATGGCTTGCTACAGGCTTGCCAAACAGAAATAATAAGAGCAGTACCGGATCCGACTCTAGGATCAATCAATTCAGCACCCTTATACTAGCGGTAGTCCCGCACTGCATAAGAACTGAAATATACGAGATTTTTAATACGATTTCTCTGACTGTATGGAAGAAACTAACTCTTTTACCTGAGCAAAGGGCCAGTCTCTTTTATTTGGAATAGGATACCTTATCCATTTTAAACATTTATTTAAAGGCTTGTAATTTATTACTAACCTGGGAGCTCCACATTCCTTTTCTGCAGCATTATTGACATAGAATGATGTGCATGACCAAGGAGACTTGGATGGTTTTATCAAACCCTTTTGTAATAAATTATCAATTTTCTTTTTGCAGAATTCTACTAATTCAGAATTCATTTGGCAGGGACGGCTTTCTCCTCTATATTTAAGTAGTTATCCTACCAGCCTCTGAGCTGACCTGTAAAACCTGCAACAATCATCTTGCAGATAGTTCTATCATTATTTTTAATGCTTTTGAAAATAGTTGCATACATAAGCATTCTGTGAACAAGGATGGTCAACTGCCTATCCGTTAACCCGTCAAGGTTCCATTCGTAAATCTCGGAACCGCTGTAAGACGTATTTGTCTGATTCCAATCTCGTTCTTCTATCGAAACATCTTGAGGAGTAGGACGAGGATAGTAGAATGTATGCATCATTGGTTTAGTAGCATAGCTACTATTCTTTCGGGGGTAACCCTTAAGTTTATTAAGCTCAGTTAAATCATGATTTTTATAATCACCGGTTTGATCCATTTTTTTGGAAAACTCTTGTGACAAATCAATAGGTTTTATATTTAAACCAGAAAACTTTCTATCAAGAAGTTCTTCCAAATCATTTAATGATTTAAACTTAAAATCCTGAATCTAAGGAGGCCTTTGAATATAGGTAGGAACAACATCTGTTTTATTTCCAGAAGTAGAAGCGACGTTGGTTTTAGCCATATCAGCTTTTATACCTTTTAGCAAAATAGTTAGCTCATCAAGTTTTTTATCAAGAGAGTTAATATGTTCTCCCAAGCTTTTGACATATAATCCCAAATAATTATTTTGAGAAATGAACTTATTAATCTCAGAATTTGTTGTAGCAAGTTAGCTAGTTGCTGAAAGTGTTCTAGAACTTGCTGTAAAATCTCTCAGCAAATTAGCTACTTGATGGGACTCTCTTAGCAATTGCTAAAACTATTCATAGCAAGTTAGTTAATTATTGTGAATTGTCTAGCGGTTGCTGAATTTTTCTATATCAAGTTAGTTAATTGTTATAGTAAATTAATCATTAGTTGAATGAATCAATCATATCTAATGATAAATGAGGAGGTGTTAATTCAATTTAAGACTAAAAACTAGATTCAATAGTGATCTTATACAATGAGATAGTAATTAGACAAGTAATATGTGATCAACTGAGCAATTGCACATGTAAGTCAATATTAATGATTGGATCAATCATATTTATTAATAAATAGAGTGATGTTAGTCCAATTTAAGACTAAAAGGTAAATTTAGTAGTGATCTCAAATAAATTTATTGTAGCAAGTTAGCTAGTTGCTGAAAGTGTTCTAGCAATTGCTGTAAAATTTCTCAGCAAGTTAGCTACTTGTTGGGACTCTCTTAGCAATTACTGAAACTACTCATAGCAAGTTAGTTAATTGTTGTAAATTGTCTAGCAGTTGATGAATTTTTCTATATCAAGTTAGTTAATTGTTTGTAATGACCCTTCCAGTCATTTACACGTTTTCGCCTCTCTTGTACCATTAGAGCTTACTTGTAGCGGCGGCCCAAGTCATTTATGGCTTGTCGGGACCGGTAGTTCGGTGCCCGGGCCGTTTGTTTGGTCTTTATGGTCGTTCCTCATTTTAGAGCTTTAACTTTGGAAATTGTTGACTTCCGTCAACATTCTTGGTAATATCAAAGAATTAAACCAAGGTTCTAGGTCAAAGGAATCCCTTACTCGAAAGTTTGAGTTAAAGAAATGCCTCGTGTAACACCTCGCCCGTTTGAAAGGTTTAAAGTAACCCGTGCCTTTGGGGTAAGACTAATAGTGTTTAATATACTAAGAAGGATGTGTTATGAGGTATTATAAATGCAAAATGGTTGTATGATGAGTTTTGAAGTCAAGCAAGTTGCGAAACAAAAGTCGGAAAAAGTTATTGTAAATTCCTTTAAGGAATTCTCTTCAAATTTGGGTTAAATGTCTTGGGGTGTTTCTCCCTATCTATAAAGAGTTAGTGGTCCCCCAATATACCAAATCAAAGGTCTATGAGTCTAGTTTCCAACGCACTAAACCGTTTGTCCATACGACTTCAGAATAGAGAGATATTCTTGTTTTCGTAAGACCGCGTAAGCAGACACGTCAAGGTAGGGCCCACATCCTAAGTCGGTTTGCCTTTATAAATCAGCTTCTCCTTCGTTTTAAACCCATAAAACAGACCAAAACCATAAAAAATCAGATATAAACCTTAGAAATAATCCATGGAACTTGATCCTTTCAATTCGGAAGTTTAACGAAAGTTGCTCAACGTCGCGAGCTCATCGTCGTGGTATAGTTTTCTCGTCGTTTTGGCTCCGTTTGTTGCTACTGCAAGGAGGAAGTTCGTGGAACTGATATTTTTATGGTATTATCATTTGATTATCTTAAGGTAAGGGTTCTAAATCCTCGACTCATTCTTAATTTGAGCTTTAGAATCAATTCCGAGGAGAACTTATTGTTATCGGCATGTTTGTCGTGTTTTCTTGCCATATATTGTTACAGCTTGTGGTGGGTCCTTATAACAGTATGTTTAGCTTGGTATTTCAAAGCTTTTTGTCGAGGTAACCTTCCTCCTACAACCCTCCTTCGTTATTATATGTTCTAGTATTGTTTTATGGATTTCTGAGCCACGAAGTGGTATTTTGGATTTGTGGCTTTGGACAGCCCCTTTATCTTGTTATGTTTGGTTATTGTTGTGGTGTTCTGGTTGTGGTAAGGTGCTGGAGGGATTGGGAAATTGTGGAATTCTTTTTGGGATCGCATACAATAGTGATTGGATTGGATAATGTGAAGTACGCCTTGAAAGAGTGCCTCGGGAACTCGTCGCTCCTTTGAGATGTGGTTAACATATTATTGTTGGATTTAGCTGCCATTTATTATTGCTATTGGCCTCATTTTATGTTTTGGAGTTGGCTGGTCGCGAGTGTGACATTAACACCTTATCAAAGGGCTATGACTAGTTCTTGCAGCCTCGTCGATTCTAGCAATTGTTCCATTACCTTGGTTGGTCAGCCTTCATAGAGACGTATTTGGGGCTTCAGTTGAAAGTATTTGTTTTGTGCGATTCAGAGCTTCCCGGAGCAGTTTGAGTCTGGACGACGTCGTTCCCGCAGCTAGTCATCGGATGACAGGTAGGTTATGGTTTTCCCCTATCTAGACTCTGCGTATATAGGCTATAATTGCATTAATTAACATCCTTGGATGGGTTGTTATAGGTTGGTACCCCCGACCTTGTCCACCTTGTTCGTCCATTATTTCATGCGTTGTTTGTAGTATTCGCGTAGTATTGTATATTACCCTTGTGGTCCTGTGTGGCCTTGTATTGACTCTGGAACATAGATGGTGGGTTATTGGGGAATGTCCATGAGTCCCGGACATAGAGATTATCCTTTTAGGCTGGTTATGTCTGCTGAGTTGCTATTGGGCCTGTGCAGGGCTGATAGGAATTGTTGTGAGCCGTTGGGCTACTTTTATATTTATATGCGAGCATATCATCCATGAAAAAGGTTTTCCCCTGCAGGTTTTACTACAGTTTTGGCTGTGAGCCACTACCGACAGTTTTCCTAAATTTGCATGGCCCTGGGGGCCCGTTTTTGATGCTGTTGTTGATAGAAAATTGGATTTTTGGATGTTTTCGCACTGATTTTATTACTGGTACTAGTCTCTGCGGGGTAGAGCACTAGACTTGATTTTATTACTGATACTAGTCTCTGCGGGGTGGAGCACTAGACTTGATTTACTACAGTTTTAGACCCGGTTACGCTCGGGCACCCTTGGAGGGGTTTTTGAGGCATTTTCTACTACTTTAGTCCTGGACGGGGTCTGGGCATGCATACTTGAGACTGGGTCTCTATCTTGATCCCGGACTTGCTTCCGGATGACATGTCTTGATACTGAGTTTTAGTATGGGGTCAGGGACCTCCATGGACCTTGCCGCTCCGGGCCTGGGGCTTCGGGCTGCGTGCACCGGAGGGAAGGGTATACGGTGGAGTAGAGGTATACAGGCTGAGTCCTTCCATGGAACCTGCCTGCTGGGCCCGATTGGCACCGGAGGAGGTATATACAGAGGTTCTATTTCATATCATATCATATCATGCATTGGATTCCACCCTTGTTTGTTGTGTGTTCAGTGTACACTCTGGTAGTATGGGATGCCGGAGGGTTTGTTTTCACTTGATTGTGTTCCTTGGTTTTATGGGCGGCCGTTGGGACTGTAGGTAGACTATATTTACTCCTGTTTTTACTTAGAGCTTGTCTTGGCACCCAGTTCTTGAAAGATTAGTGATGGCTAGCTTGTTGAGGCTTTGGTTGTGGGATGTCTGATTATTGAGAGGGCTTTAGAGTCCTATCTTATTGAGGCACTTTTGTGTGGCCTTCTGAGCAGAGTATGGGATTCTGGCTCTATCCTTGTGGGAAGTTGAGTGGTATCTCTCGGTTATTATGGCCTAGTTATTTCATCCTAGGGTTGTACTTGTGAGTTGATTCCCTGGTTATGCTATCATGTGATTGGATTGGTGTTATGATTTTCTTATACTCGTTGATTCCATTTTGAGTATGTTAGACTGCTCTCCGTCGTTTCCTTCTACTTGAGGTTATCGGTATACCGCCATTTTCTCAACTCTCTCTACTTACTTATATTATTGTGCAAGGACTCCAGGTGTGTCCTCCTTTCCTTCACCTGTGATTCTATGTAATTGTATCTCTGTGCTAGCATGTGTTACTTGAAGCTCTGGTTATGAATGATTTGTGCTAGCTCCTTGTGCCTTGCTTATTGCTTCAGTGACTGCTTTCTTGATATCTGTTACTTACTGCTTTTATATCTTATATGCGCTTAGTTGGCCTATGATACCTACTGAGTACCCATGGTTTTGGTGCTCATACTACACTTCTGCACTTTTTGTGCAGATATTAGCTGAGCTTTCGCCGTTGATCACGTTGGAGACTCGTGCAGCGTTTGGATCTTTGAGAATAGGGTGAGCGCCTGACGATCGGGGCTTGTCTACATCTCATCTGTTGTACTGTTGCTCCTTGTACTTTCGGAGGCAATTTATGTTGTATTTTGTTACTACTAGCACTTGTATTCCATTAGAAGCTTCTGTACTATTGATACCAAGTCTTTGGGTTGGTGTAGTTTCCTTTATGTATTTATATTCGAGTTTTATTTCCGCTTATTTCTGCGTGCTGGTGCGTTTTGGTTAGGTAGTAGCCCATTACTAACCGTTCTGGGCTACGGGAATTGGTTCGCCTACTGGGGGTTGTAGGTGCCATCATGACCTGAGAAATCAGGTCGTGATAGCTTGGTATCAGAGCTCTAGGTTCACCGGTGTCATGGTACATAAGCAAGTGTCTAAGTAGAGTCTCGCGGATTGGTACGATGACGTCCGTATCCTATTTGCGGGAGGCTACAGGGCATTTCTAGGAAAAATTTCATCTTCTTGGCTCCTCATCGTGCGTTCCTGGCTCTATTGACTTTTAAACTTCGGTTGTTCATTCATTCTCAAATTCCTCAGACGAATGCAATAGCGGTTGGTGCCGAGGCTTATGTGCCTGTTGCTTCAGTTCTTTCGTTAGCGCCAGGACTCCAGAGTGAGGGTTTACTGTACTAGATAGGGGGTGTGGGGTCAGCCCAACCTCCGATTGGATTTATAGCGACCTCAGCACTTCAGGATACCGTGGCTAGGACTCTGAGTCCTCCGGTGAGTGTTCTAGTACCTGGTTCTGTGAGTGGTGCTTTAGTTATAGTTGAGCTTCTAGTTCTTCAGCAGGGTTGTCTATCGGTATTGGAGTACGAGGCGAGATTTTCCCGTTGGGCTTCATCTGGTATCGGCTGTTTTCGGTGTGGTGAGCATGGGCATTTTGCTAGGAATTGCCCCACGATTGTGTATCCCAGACAGCCTGGTTGTTATCATCAGGGAGAGACTGGTCACCTTTATAGAGCTTGTCCCCGGCGAGGGCCGGTTGGGCCTTCAGTTTTGACTTCTCAGTCCAGAATTAGATCCCGTCAGCTTGATGCTCCTCTTGGTGGGCCAGAGGTAGAGGTTTCTGATACTATTGCTCCAGGTTAGGCTTTTGCTACCTTCGAGTTGTGATAGTCCTGCTCGCGTTGCGATTCTATCCCTTCTGTCGTTTATTTTCTTATATGCCTACCTGCTATTTGTTTAAGTTGTTCGGCTACCCCAATGGTAGTACCGATATGTTATTTTATTGGTAGTTTATTCTTTAGTAGTGGATGGGGGTAAGTTAGCCTTGAGAGGTGTTTTCCCAGAGTTGTAGCTCGTGGGTAGTTCTTGTTATTCTATTTCTAGTTGGGTTACCCCTATTTCATTGTGATTCTGGACTTTTGGTTGGGTTTCCCTTGTTGAATGGTCCTAGATGGTTTTTGCATAGGCCGTTATCTAGCATGGCTAGAGATCCGTGTGATGGTTCGGTGTATTACCGATAGTTGGGCCAGAGTTGAGATTTTGCCTCAGTTGGGAGATATTGGTTATGCTAGTGTGCATAGATTGGTTTGGTCTCCCGAGTGTCTAGAGTCGACCCTCTTTGTTGATAAGTTTAGGAGGTTGGCAGGTATGTGGGTTGTTCCCATAGTCTCCTCCACTTCCTGGTCTGTTGGGTGTTTGGTTGTATCCCTAGCTCCAGTTCGAACGAATCTTGATCGTAGTTCTTTCGATAAGCTCTGGATGTTGGCATCGTTATTGGGTCTTGACTTTAAGCACTTCCGACTAAGTGTTGATTGTAACCTCGTGGTTGGGTTGTATTTGTAAGCATTTCGGGTGAGATGGGCATCCGGCCCATCCTTCTCCTGCCTTATTGAATTTTATGTGTAGCTATGAGTAGTGAGGTAATGGATTCAGGTTCTTATTCGAGAAAGGATTTGTAAGGTTTAGTATGTGCTAAGGAAGAATTTTTGTTTAGTTGAAAAAGAAGGGAGATAACTCTTTGTTTGTGTTTATGTGTCCTCGTAGTTGCCTGAGGTGGCGATGAAGGTTTGCTCTGGGATTGTGTGTCGGTGATTCGATTCAGCCGTCTACACATTGTCGTGGGTTTTTCATCGATTGGTTTTGTTTCAGTAGCAACTGCGGTGTTGGCAACTTGCATTTTCAGGCCTAGTTGGCTTGGGTTCTTAAGGGTTCATTGGCAGCATACAGGTTCGACCAAGGCTTTGGTTGGCAGTTTTGAAAGTCGGTGTTCAGAAGCATAACTTGGCAGGTTACATCGGATAGTTTGTGGCAATTTCTATTTGGTTGCAGCAGCCTAGTGCCGGGAGGCAGTGGGTGCGGGCAACTTAGCTTCTTTACTTTAGTTGTGGATGCGGCTTTTGGCCTTGGACACCTAGTCCTTGCCTAACCTCTGCAAGAGGCGATATATTCTAGATTTCAACAGTGTTCTAGTTAGTACGAGGTTCTTCTAACATGGTTGGACAGACTCAGTGGCGTAAGTTTAAGCTTCAGTAGTGGTGTATGCTTTATGTGGTCAGCTTGTGCGGGTTGAGACTAGCGAGGCTATTTTGAGCTCTGATGACACGTAGAGACTGGTAATAGCCATTCGTTTGCCCAGGATTTGAAAGCTTGTTTAATTGATTCATCCGGAGTTATTGTTTATGTGGGGTTCTAGTCTTGGTTAGACTCGTCCAGTATGGATGATAAATTCATTATGATATATGCTTCAAAGTGGTTGGTTGTTTGCAGAACCAGTAGAGCGGTTGATTCAAGCCAAAGGAATGAATTGAAAGTATATGCAAAAAATTTATATGTCTAGATGGTAACTTTGAACCCCAGGCACCTTTTTCCTTTACCTTCGGGGTGTTTGGACGTGATATTCGTGGCATGGTGGACTTCTTTCTGAGGTGAGGTTCGTAAGGCGATTTCACATTCAAATGGTGTTCGAGTGTTCGGAGTAGTAGCAGTTTTTTCTAGAGTTGGGAGCTTGGCTCATGGTTACAGACTTCGTGGTAGGCTTACCACACTTCTTGCAGGATCGTGGTTTTGGTTTGGATCGTTTGGGCAGATTGCCCTGGTTCATTCACTTTTAGTTGATTCAGACCTGGCACGGTTCAGTTAGCGAATTTGATGTTAGCAAAAAAAAACTGTTCGTTCATTGGTTGGTGGTCAATCAAGGCAGGTAATTTCATTTTCAATGATATGCTACGGGTTGTTATCTTAGATGGTAAAGGCTAGTAGCCTATATATTGGCTTAAAATGAGTTTGAATAAAGTGGGTGACTTCGTTCGTGGTAAAGTATAAGCAAGAACTATGGATCTCCGGTGTGTCAGTTGATGTTTCGAGGGTGGTTCGAGTGTTCAACTTGTATGCAGCTTCCTTTTTATGGTGCTAAAGGATTCCGTTCAGAAAAAAAAGGGATTTTGCGGAACAACGAGTTCATGAGTTAGAGTTTTGGGTTGATGATTTTCTGGTAAACTTGGTATGGTTTTGAGGATTTGAGTTATGTGTGTTGATAGCCTTGGTGCTCTGGTTTCGGTGTTGTGTAGGTGCTTTTTGGTTAAGATTCTCGAGGTTCAGTTTGGGTTGGCAGATCTTTGGAGGTTGAAATCTAGCTTGGCTAGTAAGAAATTAATGCTTGGTTGCTTTTTTTTTGGTTCTGTTCTATTGGGTGTCGTCTGGTCGCGGAGGTTACCCGGGTTGTCTGAGAGAGTAGTGCGAGCGTGGTATCCGCTATTCTTAAATCTCTGGTATTTTCTTCCTTCCTGAATTTCGGGGACGAAAGTCTTTTTAGTAGTGGATGATGTAATGACCCTTTAGGTCATTTACACGTTTTCGCCTCTCTTGTACCATTAGAGCTTACTTATAGCAGCCCAAGTCATTTATGGCTTGTCGGGACCGGTAGTTCGGTGCCCGGGCCGTTTGTTTGGTCTTTATGGTCGTTCCTCATTTTAGAGCTTCAACTTTGAAAATTGTTGACTTCCGTCAACATTCTTGGTAATATCAAAGAATTAAACCAAGGTTCTAGGTCAAAGGAATCCCTTACTCGAAAGTTTGAGTTAAAGAAATGCCTCGTGTAACACCTCGCCCGTTTGAAAGGTTTAAAGTAACCCGTGCCTTTGGGGTAAGACTAATAGTGTTTAATATACTAAGAAGGATGTGTTATGAGGTATTATAAATGCAAAATGGTTGTATGATGAGTTTTGAAGTCAAGCAAGTTGCGAAACAAAAGTCGGAAAAAGTTATTGTAAATTCCTTTAAGGAATTCTCTTCAAATTTGGGTTAAATGTCTTGGGGTGTTTCTCCCTATCTATAAAGAGTTAGTGGGCTCCCAAAATACCAAATCAAAGGTCTACGAGTCTAGTTTCCAACTCACTAAACCGTTCGTCCATACGACTTCAAAATAGAGAGATATTCACGTTTTCGTAAGACCGCGCAAGCAGACACGTCAAGGTGGGGCCCATATCCTAAGTCGGTTTGCCTTTATAAATCAGCTTCTCCTTTGTTTTAAACCCATAAAAACAGACCAAAACCTTAAAAAATCAGATATAAACCTTAGAAATAATCCATGGAACTTGATCCTTTCAATTCGGAAGTTTAACGGAAGTTGCTCAACGTCGCGAGCTCATTGTCGTGGTATAGTTTTCTCGTCGTTTTGGCTCCGTTTGTTGCTACTGCAAGGAGGCAGTTCGTGGAACTGATATTTTTATGGTATTATCATTTGATTATCTTAAGGTAAGGGTTCTAAATCCTCGACTCATTCTTAATTTGAGCTTTAGAATCAATTCCGAGGAGAACTTATTGTTATCAGCATGTTTGTCATGTTTTCTTGTCGTATATTGTTACAGCTCGTGGTGGGTCCTTATAACAGCATGTTTAGCTTGGTATTTCAAAGCTTTTTGTCGAGGTAACCTTCCTCCTACGACCCTCCTTCGTTATTATATGTTCTAGTATTGTTTTATGGATTTCTGAGCCACGAAGTGGTATTTTGGATTTGTGGCTTTGGACAGCCCCTTTATCTTGTTATGTTTGGTTATTGTTGTGGTGTTTTGGTTGTGGTAAGGTGCTGGAGGGATTGGGAAATTGTGCGATTCTTTTTGGGATCGCATACGATAGTGATTGGATTGGACAACGTGAAGTACGCCTTGAAATAGTGCCTCGGGAGCTCGTCGCTCCTTTGAGATGTGGTTAACATATTATTGTTGGATTTAGCTGCCATTTATTATTGCTATTGGCCTCATTTTATGTTTTGGAGTTGGCTGGTCGCGAGTGTGACATTAACACCTTATCAAAGGGCTATGACTCGTTCTTGCAGCCTCGTCGATTCTAGCACTTGTTCCATTACCTTTGTTGGTCAGCCTTCATAGAGACGTATTAGGGGCTTCAGTTTAAAGTATTTGTTTTGTGTGATTCAGAGCTTCCCGGAGCAGTTTGAGTCTAGACGATGTCGTTCCCGCAGCTAGTCATCAGATGACAGGTAGGTTATGGTTTTCCCCTATCTAGACTCTGCGTATATAGGCTATAATTGCATTAATTAGCATCCTTGGATGGGTTGTTATAGGTTGGTACCCCAGACCTTGTCCACCTTGTTCATCCGTTATTTCATGCGTTGTTTGTAGTATTCGCCTAGTATTGTATATTACCCTTGTGGTCCTGTGTGGCCTTGTATTGACTCTGGAACATAGATGGTGGTTTATTGGGGAATGTCCATGAGTCCCGGACATAGAAATTATCCTTTTAGGCTGGTTATGTCTGCTGAGCAATTATTGGGCCTGTGCAGGGCTGATAGGAATTGTTGTGAGTCGTTGGGCTATCTTTATATTTATGTGCGGGCATATCATCAATGAAAAAGGTTTTCCCCTACAGGTTTTACTACAGTTTTGGCTGTGAGCCACTACCGACAGTTTTCCTAAATTTGCATGGACCTGGGGGCCCATTTTTGATGCTGTTGTTGATAGAAAATTGGATTTTTGGATGTTTTCGCACTGATTTTATTACTGGTACTAGTCTCTGCGGGGCAGAGCACCAGACTTGATTTTATTACTGATACTAGTCTCTGCGGGGCAGAGCACTAGACTTGATTTACTACAGGTTTAGACCCGGTTACGCTCGAGCACTCTTGGAGGGGTTTTTGAGGCATTTTCTACTACTTTAGTCCTGGACGGGGTCTGGGCATGTATACTTGAGACTGGGTCTCTATCTTGATCCCGGACTTGCTTCCGGATGACATGTCTTGATACTGAGTTTTAGTATGGGGTCGGGGACCTCCATGGACCTTGCCGCTCTGGGCCTGGGGCTTCGGGCTGCGTGCACCAGAGGGAAGGGTATACGGTGGAGTAGAGGTATACAGGCTGAGTCCTTCCATGGAACCTGCCTGCTGGGTCCGATTGGCACTGGAGGAGGTACATACAGAGGTTCTATTTCATATCATATCAGATCATTCATTGGATTCCACCCTTGTTTGTTGTGTGTTCAGTGTACGCTCCGGTAGTATGGGATGCCGGAGGGTTTGTTTTCACTTGATTGTGTTCCTCGGTTGTATGGGCGGCCGTTGGGACTGTAGGTAGACTATATTTACTCCTGTTTTTACTTAGAGCTTGTCTAGGCACCCAGTTCTTGAAAGATTAGTGATGGCTAGCTTGTTGAGGCTTTGGTTGTCGGATGTCTGATTATTGAGAGGGCTTTAGAGTCCTATCTTATTGAGGCACTTTTGTGTGGCCTTCTGAGCAGAGTGTGGGATTCTGGCTCTATCCTTGTGGGAAGTTGAGTGGTATCTCTCGGTTATTGTGGCCTAGTTATTTCATCCTAGGGTTGTACTTGTGAGTTGATTCCCTGGTTATGCTATCATGTGATTGGATTGGTGTTATGATTTCCTTATACTCGTTGATTCCATTTTGAGTATGTTAGACTGCTCTCCGTCTTTTCCTTCTACTTGAGGTTATTGGTATACCGCCATTTTCTCAACTCTCTCTACTTACTTATATTATTGTGCAAGGACTCCAGGTGTGTCCTCCTTTCCTTCACCCGTGATTCTATGTAATTGTATCTCTGTGCTAGCATGTGTTACTTGAAGCTCTGGTTATGGATGATCTATGCTAGCTCCTTGTGCCTTGCTTATTGCTTCAGTGACTGCTTTCTTGATATCTATTACTTACTGCTTTTATATCTTATATGCGCTCAGTCGGCCTATGATACCTACTGAGTACCCGTGGTTTTGGTGCTCATACTACACTTCTGCACTTTTTGTGCAGATATTCGCTGAGCTTTCGCCGTTGATCACGTTGGAGACTCGTGCAGTATTTGGATCTTTGAGACTAGGGTGAGCGCCGGACGATCGGGGCTTGTCTACATCTCATCTGTTGTACTGTTGCTCCTTGTACTTTCGGAGGCAATTTATGTTGTATTTTGTTATTACTAGCACTTGTATTCCATTAGAAGCTTCTGTACTATTGATACCAAGTCTTGGGGTTGGTGTAGTTTCCTTTATGTATTTATATTCGAGTTTTGTTTCCGCTTATTTCTGCGTGCTGGTGCATTTTGGTTAGGTAGTAGCCCATTACTAACCGTTCTGGGCTACGGGAATTGGTTCACCTACTGGGGGTTGTAGGTGCCATCATGACCTGAGAAATCGGGTCGTGACATTGTTATAGTAAATTAATCATTAGTTGAATGAATCAATCATATCTAATGATAAATGAGGTGGTGTTAATTCAATTTAAGACTAAAAATTAGATTTATTAATGATCTTATACAATGAGATAGTAATTAGACAAGTAATATGTGATCAATTGAGCAATTGCACATGTAAGTCAATATTAATTGAGTAAATTGATTATTAGTTGATTGGATCAATCATATTTATTAATAAATAGAGTGATGTTAGTCCAATTTAAGACTAAAAGGTAGATTTAGTAGTGATCTTAAATAAATTTATTGTAGTAAGTTAGCTAGTTGCTGAAAGTGTTCTAGCAATTGCTGTAAAATCTCTCAGCAAGTTAGCATGTTGTTGGGACTCTCTTAGAAGTTTCTAAAATTAGTCAAACCAAGTTAGTTAATTGTTGTGAATTGTTTAGCAGTTGCTGAATTTTTCTGTAGCAAGTTAGTTGCTATAGTAAATTGATTATTCAGGCTGGGACTCTCCTAGCAATTGCTGTGATTTTTATAGCAATTGTTGTAAACTGCTGCAATAAATTAGTACAACATATAATCAGTTGAAATTTAATATGAAATCTCTTGATAACTGAAGCATTCAATAAGAAAAGTACCCAAACAACAACAACAACGACAAGATCAAAATAGAAAATGAAACAAGTTCAGAAACAACAACTAGTAAAAGTAAGTGTTCTTATGGAGCATTTCTCTCTGAGCATGTAGTTCTTTTGTGCCCAACCCTTTTGCATATGAAATATTTGTTCTTTTTGATTTTGGAAATAATTCTCCGATACTTTTCCGCCTCTTCTTTGCCTTTCTTCCCAACTTTCCTGGCTCAACATATGGAGGAGGTATTTCCCTCTCTAAAATTTCTATGGAAATTTCCCAAGATTCTTCAGATGGAACGGGTTTAATTTCCTCCATTTATGTAAAAAGATGTCTCTACCTTATAATATAGAGAGGAATACTCATAAATGTGTCTCTCATAATCTTCACCATATTGAGAGCGGAGCGCCACCATAGCATGTGGACAAGGTATTTTATCAAGATCAAAGACTCTACAAGTCCAAGATTTTCAATGCAAATCGACCGTTGCAACTGCATCATGATCGGAGACAACATATCTGTAGTTAGCAATTTGATGAACCAATAGCTTGTTCCCCAAATTAATATTTTTTACAATGACATCTTCTATCGAAGGGACAAAGATAGTTGGTGCATTGAGAAATTGCATACGTCTTTGGTAAAGTTTTTCTGCAAAATTCTTATTTATTTCATCAAATAAAGCATTAATGGGAAATTCTCTTTCATCAACAAATAATGCGTTAATCGACTCAGCAATGTTTGATGTCATAATATTAAACCTGTAAAAATGAATAATTAATACTTTTAATAATGTGTAGATATCCAAACCATATCAAAATTAAAAACTCAGCAATTGCTGTATCTGTTTCATCAGTTACTGCAGCAGATGCAACAAGTTGCTGCAATAGATGTAGCAATTTGATGTAACAGATGCAACAGTTGCTGCAACAGATGCAGCAGCTGCTGCAAAGTACTGCACCTTAAATATGTCAAGCTCTCTAAAATATGATAATAATAACAATAAGGTATACCTATTTTCCGGGAAGAATGCTCTGCTCCATCTATGAAATCCAACATGTTCAAGATGTGCGGCGGCCCCTGGAACCATATCTCTAATTTGCTTGAAGTGATCATTGAACTCATCTTCATTATACGCTTATGCTGCTTTATAAAAGTGGTAGATGACTTTCCCATTGTGAAAGTTAGTTCGGATATTTTCTCCAAGGTGACACATGCAACAACCATAATGAGCTGAAGGGTAGATAATTGAAACCATTTTTTGAATGCTTGGATGTCGATCATAAATTATGCACAATTCAGAGGTATCATCTACAAAGCTGATCATTTGCTCAAAAAAGTATCGATAGGAGGCATCACACTCAGAGTCTACTACACAAAATGCCACTGGAAAAATATGATTCTCTGCATCCTGTGCAACAACAAACAACAACACTCCACCATACTTACCCTTTAAAAATGTTCCATCGACAACAATGACTTTTCCTATATGCCTAAAACTAAGAATCCAAGCTCCCATTGACACTAAAAAATATTTGAACTTACCATTTTCATCAAGCTCCAATGATGTCTTAGTTCCCGAATTTACTATGCTAAGCATATAACGATACGCATCAAGCACTGCATATCCATGCTCATGTGTTCCCCTTATCAAAGACTTCGCAATCTCGTTTTCCTTTCAAATCTTCCAATAACTGACCTTGCAGCCTAATTCAACATGAATTGAAGTCTTAATATCTTT
The DNA here is from genome assembly GCA_003996215.1 of Jaltomata sinuosa. Lineage (NCBI taxonomy): Eukaryota > Viridiplantae > Streptophyta > Magnoliopsida > Solanales > Solanaceae > Jaltomata > Jaltomata sinuosa. Next base: position 277,180 of record QJPP01001850.1, on the reverse strand, counting down.
TATAGATGGGCCTTTACCTTCGGGAAACTTATCTTTGAAGTATGCACCAATGACTTTTGTTGTGACGTGTGGATTATGGCTCGTAAGATGTTGAGAACCACATGTGTGAAACTTTTCATACTTTCTGATGTAAAACCTATCAAAACTTTTAAGCTTTACGGCTCTCAGCCACCACTTGCACTCAGGATATTCACATTTGACACAATACACAAAACGCTAGTTTATCACCTTTTTAAATCTGAAATCTTTCTTCACACAAGCAATTTTCAGTGCAATATCTAGATCTTGCTTATTCTTGAATGACATACCATTGTAAAAACCTATTTCATCATCTTGTACATGATTCAACTGTGTTGGTTGTGTAGTTCCCGGTGTGTTACTTGCAACTTCAGGAGTAGGCGTCTGCTCACCTCCACTTTCTTGATCTGGAATATGCATATTCACCAAATCACATTCATCATTTAACATTTATTGGTTTTGAGATGTATTGTCGTTCTCTACCAACCTTTCAATCAAGTATACCCTTAAAATGGGTCTACCTTCATCTTCCAAATAAGTACGTAAACTAACTTAATTTTTTATCTTAAAAGGAGCCGCTCTCTACTTTTCACCACAATTGTGCATGTAAGTGATGGCAATATCTTTCAACTCACAATTTAATTCACAATTGGTAATGATTTTGTGAACAAAGTCATCATACGCGATATCTCGATGCACAGTTATCGCTATCATCTCAACCATTTCTTTACCCTTTTAACGCCAAATAAAACGATTGTTGGACTCAACTCATTCACCATGACAATCAACCCCTAATGTTATTTTGTCCTCCATTAATGATGTTAAAGGTACCTGAAGATATTATGATTTGAAACAAAAAATTAGTCATGACGTGAGAAAAACTGTACTAAAATGTAACAACTCATGTATTTTATTCAGCAACTGCTTCATCAATTGAAGCTACAGATATAACAGTTACTGTAGATTATTCAGCAACTGTTGTATCTGTTTCATCAGCTGGTGCAATAAATACTACAATAGATTCACCAATTACTAAAAACTGTTCAGCAAGTGTTGAAATAGATGTAGCAACTGCTGAAACATATTCAACAGTTGCATCTGGTTCAAAAGTTGCTACGATTGATGAAACAGTTGCTGAAAAATATTTCAATTATTGTTGCATATTTTTCAGCAACTGCTCGATCTATTTCAACACCTGCTGCAGCAGTTGCTGAAACAGCTGTAGCAGTTGCTGAAACAGCTGCAGCAGTTGCTGAAACTGCAGAAATAGCTGAAACAACAGTACAAAATACAAACTCAGATGAACAATACACACAAAAACTATATGAATTCACTTACCAAAATGATTAAAAATTACCTCTGAAGTAATTTCCAAAGCTACACGAATAATATTTAGTCCAAAATTGAGATTTTTTTTCTCTATCAATTTTTTCAAAAAACAAGCTCTCACTCCAAAAGCAACACCAACATCAATATGAGAACAGTAAAACAGAGAAGAAGAAGAAAATGCAGAAAAAGAGAAGAGGAAGAAGAAAATGCAGGTGAGAGAGGAAGAAGAAGAAGAAGAAAAATACGGGTAAAAGAATGGGAAGAAAATAGCGATTGTTTTTCCCCCAAATTAGGGTTTTATTTTGTTGGGTTAAAGTGTAAAAAAGAAAACTTGAGGACTTATTTGAATATGGTCAAATATCATTAAATCTTAACCATAAACTTGTCACCTACACTCAATTCTTAAGACTTGAGTTACTTTTTTTACATTTCAACACTTTTTTATCACCCTTAATTCAAAATCCCTAGTTACTTTCTCTTTTTTTCTTTTAAAGCTTACCCCAGGGAATGACAACGTTTCATCAACGAGGCTTCACTAGAGAAAATTGAACAAAAGGTGTCAAATAAGTTTTCAATCAAGTTTTGGTGACATCAGTCAAAGTCACTTAAAAATTAGTTTAAGTTATTTATGGACCAAATTAATATTTTTAAAACTTGTTAAATTTTTTTAAAATACAAAACAACCCACATCTTTAACTTCCCCTTTAATTCAAAAAATAAAATCATTTTAAAAAAAATCCTCTCTCCTAGAACGGTTTCGCCCCTCTCTTCTCTTCTCTTTTCTCTTCTCCAACAGATCGACACGGGACCTTTTCTCTGATGAATTCAGCCTTTGGCAACTTCAATTTCGAAGTCTTCTTCATTTGTACCATCGATTTCTCTCTTTTCTAAGATAATGTTTGCTCTTTATTTGGTTCAAAAGTTAGAGTTTTGAAAGAAAAAAATTGGGTTAATGAACAAGAAGAATCTAACTGAGTTTTCTTCTTCAAAGTTTGGATTTTGTTGTTTCATGTTTAAGTGTAATGATCGAGTTTGTCGTTACGGGTAAACTCTTCGTGCCAAGTTTTGAGTTGGAAAACTTTCGGGTTTGGGAGTTGAAATTTCGGGGCTAGGCTAGTCTCGAACGATTTCTGAGCAAGGTATGATCTAGGGAAATCTGGTTAAGGATTGGGTAATGTATCTTGAAGTGAACTAGTTTTTGCTTTAGACATAAAGGAGTTCGGGGGACTTTTCGGAAGTGAATTCAGGTAAGTAGAACTCCCGGTATCGAGGCTAACGTGAATGAGTTGTTCCGAAATGTCGAAAACTGAAGGTGTGTTGTAAAATGGACCCTTTTGGAAAAATTCTTGAGTTTCTGCCCGTGACGAGCACGGTCGCAGTGCAGTAGCGGTGACCGCTATAGCGAATAAATGTCTGCTATAGTAGAAGTCAAACTTGGCCAGCACCACCATAGCGGTAGGTTCTGCTATGGCAGCAGTGTTATATCGGTGTACAGATTGCTATAGTGGACTGAGTCAGGATTTAATGCAGAAAACTTCTCCAAAACACTTAGTTTTTCCTCAACTGCGTTTTGGGAAAGGGTTTGGAATAATCTAGGAATGTTAGAATCGGGGGAAAGAGGGGATTCTAGGGAATAAAAGCTCTTGGGTTTTGATTATTCTTGATGGTTTATGATCATTTAGCCATAATTCTCTAAATTTATCCATACAAATGGTAGCATTAGGTGAATTGATGGTAGAAAAGCCCGGGAATGGGTGAAATGATCATAGTTTGGCATGGGGAATAAGGATTTTGTATAATTTGGGTATTTTAGGCCAGTTAATTGATTGTAGTTATTGTATGTTTGCTTTTAGACCAAGAACAAGCAAGAGCCTTGGGAAATGAGAAGACTCCGATTCAATAGAGTTTGCAAGTAATTTGAAGTAGGCTATAGTTATTTATATTCCCAATATGCAATATGTGTTCATGTACTATAGCTTAGTATTGTGTGAGTTGCATGCTTAGTGAATAAAGTTATGAATGTATACTTATCCGGTTATCAGTCTTGTGAAATGAATTTGTTATTGCTTGTTGGCTTACAAGTATGTTTTGTTCATGCTTTGTGGATTGATTAGATTTGATGTGATATTTGGTTGACTCGGGTACCACACCTGGTACAGGTTACATATTGATTGGCTCGGGTACCACGCCTGGTATTAGATACTATTCGGTTAGCTCGGATACCACGCCTGGTATGGGAAATACAAATGGTTGGCACGGGTACCACGCCTAGTACGGGCTTGCTTTACTTGCATTGGTTGTATTCTTTCGATGGTTCCATGAGTGTACCGAGTTGTATTCTTGAAATGTGACTTCTGCATATGGTCCATGAGAGGCCGGGTGATTATAATTAATTGTGAGGTTGGTCTTAGTGTAGGCCGGGAATGCATGTTGAAACATAGTTGGTGTCCTAGGGATCCCTGGAAGGTCTGGATTATACGGTTAAGACATGTTTATGGTCACTAATTTGTCCATGATTGTTAACTGATTATTTGTGATTGATAGGCCAAGGAAGAGACCTGTAGTTCAGTTATGTTATTGACATGTATATGTCTGTTATTGACCTGTATATGTCTACTTTGTTTTACTTAGCTTTAGTTATTGTTCATATTTGTTTATTGGAGCTGGTCAATGATCCTACCAGTACACGGTGATTGTGTACTGACTCTGTACTTGCTTTTCTTTTGTGAGTACAGGCAATCTTCCAGTGGCTGACGCACAGTACCAGGTGCGAAGAACACCGGAGGTGACTGCAATGAGCAGAAATCTCACTCACGGGCCACCCCAACCCTACAGCCAAAAAAGGTAAGCGCCTAGCGCGAGCCTTATTTATTAGTTTAGTAAAGTCAAGCTTTGGCTCCCTAAAAACTAAAGAAATGGATAAAAAAAGGGGGGGCTGAGGAAGAGTGTTGGTGGCACTTTCTCCTGATAGGGATTCCTTTGTTCCACTCTCTGCTTGCACATCATAAATTCCACCCCAACCTGGATGAGCTGTAAAATTTTGCAGAACGGACCTCACTTGTAGTCCTAGCGGTTCCAGATCTCAAGGGTGAGCTACTTCGGTCCAGCTACCTTGGTTTCTTATTTTAGTTGTATCCCACTTGTTTCGGGCTTAAACTCTATTTTGTTTTTTTGGGGTTGCATTCCCGTACTCTAGATTGATAAATGTTTTGGTACGGTGACTTTCAGGTTCTAGGGAGGATTTCTGCAGGTTGTTTGGTTTGAATAGATGTTAATGTTAGTTTATTTATGCAAACTGGTTTTAAACTGCTAGATTATACTAAGTGTTGGTTTAATATTGGTTCGCTCATCCGGGGATTGGATGGGTGCCACTCACAGTGGTATTGGGTCTGGACAAAGATAGTATCAGAGCCCTAGGTTCGTTGATCTCGTCATACCAAAATGAGTCTAGTAGAGTCTTGCAGAATGGTACGGAGACGTCTATACTTTTCTTCGAGAGGCTATAGGACTTTAGGAAAATTATCTCTTCTTTCTTCCTTCGTGCTATAACTTGATTCTAATTGGTATCTGGTGATACAAATTGGTTTCTAACTCTTTCACTCTTCTTTATGCAAATGGTTAATACGAGGAACAACAGAGCGAGACCAGCAGACCCAGCTATCAGAGGTAGAGGAAGGGGCAGGGGCAGGGGACGGGGCCGAGGTAGAGCAACACCCGCCAGGGTGGAGCTCAAGCAGCTGCAGGTGCACAAGAGGCCACCCCTCCCCCATCTCAGGATCAAGTGTAAGAGAAAGTTGAAGTTGTTGTTGAAGAGGGCACAGAACAGGCGGAGGCGACACTAGCTGGAGGTGCATGCCTTCCCTCTATCACGCCCGAAGCATTTCAGCAGGTGTGAAGCTTTCTGAGTGGACTGGTTGGTATGGGAGCCACCCGCGGGTATTGCAGATCAGGCTTTGGGCACCCAACCAGCGGTGACTACATCTTCTAGGATGGATGCAGCGTCAGGCACAGACGGTCTCTTCAGGCTAATGCTAGGTCTGGTTATGACAGGGAATGAGCATGAGATGCTGACTAAGTTCCTCAAGCTGAAACCTCCTACATTTCAGGGCACTAAGAAGGAAGATGCGTATGATTTCATACTGGACTATTATGAGAGACTGCACAAGCTGGGCATTATGAAACAACATGGGGTTGAGTTCGTCACTTTTCAGATACAGAGTGATGTTAAGTAATGGTGGAGGTCTCATGTGGAATGTTGGCCATCGGCTTTGCCTCTGTTGACCTGGATGGAGTTTCATGATCACTTCTTGAAGAAGTACGTGCCCTGTACCTTGAGGGATCGCAAAAAGGATGAGTTTTTGTCTTTGGAATAGGGTAGCATGTCGGTCTCCGCTTATGAGGCCAAGTTTCATGCCTTGTCTTGTTTTGCTATGCAGTTGTTGGGTACCGAAGAGAAGAGGATTCGGTTATTTGTGAAAGGTTTGAATACTGAATTGCAAGTGTTATCCGTGCACATGACTTCAATAGGGAAGAGCTTCAATGAGGTCACAGACTATGTCAAGAAGTTAGAAGGGGTCAGGCAGGTTGGGCAGCTAAGGTGTTAGCCAAAAAGTCCCAGAACGATGGAAATTTCAGTTGTTCGTACTCCAGGAGCCACAATCAGCAGGTGTACTCTGCCTATCCTATTCAGTCAGCTCTTCCAGTTGCCACAGGTGGTCATCCGGGAGCTAGTCAGCAGTTCTCAGCTCCTAGAGGCCAGGGGCTTCTTACACATCTACCAGCAGGCCTACTCTTGATCGCGAGTGCTTCCATTGTGGTGATTTAGGTCACTTTAATAGGGAATGCCCTCACAGACAGATGGGTAATCAGAATCAGCAGCAGTCCAAGGCTGTGACCCCAATAGGTAGAGGTGGTCATGCTAGAGGTCGTCCACAGGGTGGGCGTGATAACTTTCAGGGAGGTCGGAGAGATCGGGGTAATGGCAGCGCGGGCAGTAGAGTGGCACAGCTATCCAGGAAAGTTGCTCGGATTGATGACCGGTCTCACTGTTATGCCTTTCCAGGGAAGTCGGAGGCTGAGGCATTAGATGCGGTGATCACAGGTACAATTCTTGTTTGTGAGGGGATGGCTTCCATACTTTTTGACCCAGTTTCTACATACTCTTATGTTTCTGTGAAGTTTGCTTTGGGTCTGGATTTGATTTGTGATATCCTTGATTCCCCTATCCATACCCCAGTTGGAGAGTCTTTGATAGTGATCATGTTTATTGTACTTGCTTTGTGGTATTCATGGGGTTGCAGACTTGGGTAGACTTGGTTATTCTAGATATGGTAGAGTTTGATGTTATTTTGGGCATGAACTGATTATCTCCTTATCATGCAGTATTGAATTGTAATGCTAAGACTGTGGCTCTAAAAATTCCAGGTAAGGATAGGCTAGAGTGGGAAGGTGTGTTCAAGCCTAAGCTGGTTAAGATCATATCATTTGCCTGGGCTAGGAAGCTAGTGGGGAGAGGGTGTTTGGCCTTTTTAGCTCATCTTTGGGACGATAGTGTGGAGTCCCCATTGATTGAGTCAGTTTTGATTATTTCAGAGTTTTAAGAGGTATTTTCGGTAGACCTGCCTGGTATGCCTCCAGATAGGGATATTGATTTTTGTATAAATTTTGAGCCGGGCACTCACCCAATTTCTATTCTTCCATATCGTATGGCTCCGGCAGAGTTGAGGGAACTTAAGGCTCAACTTTATGAATTCTTAGATAAGGGCTTTATCCGTCCCAATGCTTTACCTTGGGGTGCTCCAGTCTTGTTTGTGAAAAAGAAGGATGGCAGTATGCGGATGTGCATAGACTATAGGGAGATGAACAAGGTTACCATCCGGAACAAATACCCTTACCCCATATAGATGATCTCTTTGACCAGCTTTAGGGTGTGTCTGTGTTTTCAAAAATTGACTTAAGGTCAGGGTATCATCAGTTAAAGATTAGACTCGTGGAATCCCTGAGACTGCTTTTCAGACTTGGTATGTGCATTACGAGTTCCTAGTGATGTCATTTGGGTTGACGAATGTGCCGGTAACATTCACGAGTCTGATGAATGGGGTATTTAAGTCTTATCTGGATTCTTTCATCATTGTATTTATAGATGACATCTTGATCTACTCCAAGAGTAAGGAGGACCATGCTGAGCATCTCCGTATTGTGTTGGGAATCTTGAAGCACCAGAAGTTATATGAAAAAATTTCTAAGTGTGTGTTTTGGTTGACTTCAGTCAGTTTCTTTGGGCACGTGGTGTCAGAAAAGGGGGTGATGATGGATCCCCAGAAGATTGAGGTAGTTAAGAATTGGGCCCGGCCTAACTCTGTGACTGAGGTGAGGAGTTTTGCAGGGCTTGCAGGGTACTACCGCAGGTTTGTCAAGGATTTTGCGTCCATTTCTACTCACTTGACAAGGTTGACTCAGAAAGAGGTACCGTTTGTGTGGTCCGACAAGTATGAAGAGAGCTTCAAAAAGCTCAAGACACTTCTTACTACAACGACCATTCTTTCATTGCCGGTTGAAGGTAAGGATTTGATTGTATATTGTGATGCTTTGCATTCGGGTTTGGGTGTTGTGTTAATGCAGGACAAGAATGTTATAGCATATGCCTCTAGTCAGTTGAAGCCTCATGAGAAAAATTATCCCACCCACGACTTGGAGTTGGCAGTGGTGGTTTTTGCACTCAAGATTTGGAGACACTATCTCTATGGTGTCAAGTGTGAAGTGTTCACTGTTCATCACAGTCTGCAACACGTGTTTACTCAGAAGGACTTGAATCTGAGACAGAGGAGGTGGATGGAGTTGTTGAAGAATTATGATGTGACCATCCAGTACCATTCGGGTAAGGCTAATTTGGTGGCAGACACATTGAGCCAGAAGACCAGCAGCATTGGCAGTTTGGGTTGTTTGAGGGTGTCCAAACGATCATTGGCAAGGGAGATTCAGGCTTTGGAATCAAAGTTTGTGTAATTGGGCATCTCAGAACAGGGTGGAGTGTTGGCCAGTATTAAGGTCAAATCCACATTCATAGAAGAGATAAAGGCCAAGCAGTTTCAAGATTTAGAGTTGAGCAAGCTTCAGAGCAAGGTAATATCCGGAGAGTCTAGGGATGCCACGTTGGACTCTGGTGGAGTGATGAACTTCAGGGGGAGGATGTATATTCCTCAAGTTGATGATATAATTCATAAAATGTTGACAGAGGCTCATGGTTCGCGATATTCGATTCATCTGGGCGTAACCAAGATGTACAGGGATTTGAGGCAACTTTATTGGTGGCCTGGGATGAAAAGGGATGTAGCTGATTTTGTGTCCAAATGTCAGAATTCTCAACAGGTCAAGTATGAGCACCAAAGGCCTGCAGGACTACTTCAGAGAATGTCCATTCCCGAGTGGAAGTGGGAAAGGATAGACATGGATTTCGTGGTGGGTCTTCTCAAGTCTTTGGGGAAGTATGACTTTATCTGGGTCATTCCGGTCAGGGTGGACTACAACTCGCAGAAGCTGGCTAAGACCTATGTTATGGAGATCGTGAGACTGCATGGGATACCACTGTCCATCATTTTAGACAGGGGTACGCAGTTTGCCTCTAAGTTCTGTGGTAAGTTACATGAGGAGTTGGGCAGTCAACTCACATTCAGCACAACTTTCCATCCTCAGATAGACGGTCAGTCGGAGAGGACAATCCAAGTGTTGGAGGATATTGTAACACCCCAAAATTCAATTCAGCTTTTAAACTTAGAAACTCTTGAAATTTTGAAACTTTCGGGGATCAAGAGTCAAGTCCACGAGCTGTGGATAGAACCACGAGTCATGAAAGTGACCCGTGAAACCAGTACTGCAGATCATTCTCAAGTCTTAGAACCACGAGTCAGGTTCACGATCTGTGGATGATTCCATGAGTCATGGAACCAACTCATGGAACTCAGACTGAGGGTTACCAGTCTTCTCAGGAACCACGAGTGGGTTCCACAAATCGTAGAAGTTTCTACGGGTCGTCTTGTTAACTCATGGAAAGTTATTCGTGGCTTAAAATTTTAGCTCAAGAACCACGACTCCAATCCACGAACCGTGGTAACTTCTACGGCTCATGGAAGGGACCCGTGGAACCTGAAGCCAAGATTTATTACATGTTTTCTCTAATTAAATCCCAGGGGTATTTCTATAATTACTCACCCTTTTAACTCTTAAGTGAGGTCGTTTTGACCACTTTTAGTAAGGTTTCTACTCTTATTAGCTTAAGTCTTTCATTATTCCTCATTCATCTACTAAAAGAGGAAAAGAACTCCTTCAAGCTCCAAGTTCAAGCCTCCATTTCTTTTTATCTTAGATCAAACAAGCTTCAATAAGGTATGTGGGTATTCAATGAGGGATTCCTTTCACCTTTATGCCCAAAACTCCATGTTTTACTTTGATTTATGAAATTGTGAAATTAGGGTTCTTACCCAATTTGGAAAAAACTTATGGGTTCAGTTTTAAAGCATCAATTTATGGTTTTTCATTACTTATCTATGATTTATTTGAGGTCCCTTAATTGATTTCAAAAGCCCATGCATTAAAGATGACTTCTAGCATGATTTTCATTGAATTGCATGTTTTCAAGTGAAAATTGGCATGTTTAAATAATATGACCTTATGTATTTATGAAATTGCATGCCTAATTCTTCAAGCTGTGAATTTAGAAAGAAAAGTATATTTTGAATTATGGCTATGCTAAGTTATTAAGGATTATGAGTTGAAATTGCATGACATCAAATATGTCCTTATGCTTTTCAAACAGATTTTGGCATTAGATATGTCATTAGTATATTATGAGCTATATGTATATTTTGGGAGTAGTATTTAGCACCGAGCGATGAGGGTTCTATATAATCCAAGTCCAAAACTACGTTGTCAATATAGGTTAAGAAGGTCCTAGTTAGTTGAGAGTTTCTCCTCATGAAGAAGGGTCCTCATTAGTTGAGAGTGTCCCCTTATAAAAGTGGTTCCACGCTATGATATGTATAGTAACCCGTATCTTGTCAAGGTTTGGGGTAGCTATTTCAACTAGGGTGATATAATTGGATTCCATGTAGCTCACATGGTCTATTGTCGGTTATAAGAAACTCCCGTATGAAGGTTTTAAGTATTAAGTTATTCTATTTCATGCTTGATCTCAACCTATGGTATTTATTTAAGATATCTCTTTTATGCATGATTTCAGTTTTAATTATGTTTCAAGCATGTTTTTACCTTACTTATGCATATATCACATACTCAGTATATCCTATAGTACTGACACATATTCTCGCGCTGCATCCTTTAATGATGCAGATACAGGCTCCTTCCCTTAGACTCGTGGCTAGACATCGCCAGAGACCCAGTTTCTGTTGGTGAGTCCTTATTATCTGAGGGCTAGTATTAGACCTATTTCTTTTATGTTCTTTCTTTGGATTTCTGAGTTAGTTGGGGTATTGTCCCATCAACTCTTTATGACTGTTAGAGGTTTTCAGACATAGATAGTATTCGGGTCTCATTCGGATTATGTTTCATCTTGACTTTATCATTTGTGGATTGGGTTGCCTAGCTTTCTATTTATGCTTTCGCTATGTTTTCTTATGAATATCTGAGTATGCTATGGACAAGGGTTAACTTGGGGCACTTGTGATCTTGGGTCCCGTGTTACGCTTAGGGGATAGTCTCGAGGCGTGACAGACATGCTGAGAGCATGTGTGATTGACTTCGAGGGTTATTGGGACCAGTTTCTACCATTGTATGAGTTCTTATACAATAATAGTTACCATTCCAGTATCGACATGGCACCATTTGAGGCCCTGTATGGGAGAGGATGCAGGTCATCCATAGGGTGGTTTGAGGAAGGTGATGTGAAACCTCTGGGTGTAGACTTGGTAGGGGAAGTGCAGGAAAATGTAAGGGGCATTCAGACCAAGTTGCTAGCAGCCCAGAGCAGGCAGAAGGAGTACGCAGACCGTAAGATCAGGGACATGGACTTCAAGGAATGTGAACATGTATTGTTGAAAGTGTCACCAATGAAGGGGGTTATGCATTTTGGCAAGAAAGGCAATCTCAGCCCTCGGTTTATCGATCCATTTAAAGTTCTCAAAATTGTAGGGACAGTGGCTTACAGGCTAGGACTATCACCTAGTTTATTAGAAGTCCACCCGATCTTCCATGTATCCATGTTGAAGCGGTACCATAGGGATGGCGATTACATTATTAAATTGATGAGATATTACTAGACAAAGATCTTCAATACGAAGAGGAACCGATTGTGATTCTTGATCGGGATGTCTAGAAGTTGAGGAAAAAGGAGATCAAATCGATGAAAGTTCAATGGAATCATCATCCGGTTGAGTAAGTCACTTGGTAAATCGAGAGGTACATGCGGGACAAGTACCCTTACTTGTTTGAGGATTCAGGTACTACACTCTTACCTCTTTTACTTCATATTTTTGGATTTGATCATTTGGGGATGAACAATAGGTAAATTGGTATTTATTGTAATGATCGGGTTTGTCATTACGGTTAAACTCTTCTTGCCAAGTTTGAGTTGGAAAACTTTCGGGTTTGAGAGTTAAAAATTCTGGGCTAGGCTAGTCTTAGACGGTTTCTAAGCAAGGTATGGTCTAGGTCAATCCAGATAATATTTGGGTAATGTGTCTTGTAGTGAACTAGTTTTTCCATTATCTAAGACATAAAAGGGTCTGAAAAATTTTTCGGAAGTGAATTTGGGTAAGTAGAACTCCCGGTATCGAGGTTGATGTGAAGAGGTTATTCCAGAATGTTGGGAACTGAAAGTGTATTGTAAAATGGACCCTTTTGGAAAAATTCTTGAGTTTTTTCTCGTGACGAGCGTAGTCATAGCGCGATAGCGGTGACCTATAGCGGATAAATGACCGCTATAGCGGAAGTTAAACTTTGTTAGCACCACCATAGCGGTAGGTTTTGCTATGGCAGCAGTGCTATAGAGGTGTACAGACAGCTATAGCAGACTGAGTTGGGATTTAATGCAGAAAACTTTCCCAAAATATTCAGTTTTTTCTCAACTACATTTTGGAGAAGGGCAGGGCGATTCTAGGCGATTTTACTCCGTTTTCCATCATTTTCGTCCCAAAGATAAGGATTCGACTCCCCTAACTTCGTACTATCTTTCGTACATCATAGAATTGATAGTTGAGGACTTGGGGAAGGGTTTGGAATAACCTAGGAATGTTAGAATCTGGGGAAAGAGGGGATTCTAGGGCGTAGAAGCTCTTGGGTTTTGATTATTCTTGATGGGTTATGATCATTTAGCCATAATTCTCTAAATTTATCCATAAAAATGATAGATTTAGGTGAATTGATGATGGAAAAATCAGGGAATGAGTGGAATAATCTTAGTTTGGCCTGGGGAATGTGGATTTTGTATAATCCAGATATTTTAGGACAGTTTATTAGAGCTGATCGATGATCCTACCAGTACACGATGATTGTGTACTGACTCTGCACTTGCCTTTCTTTTGTGAGTACAGACAATCTTCCGGCAGCTGACGCACGACCTCACTTGTAGTCCTAGCGGTTTCAGATCTCAACTGCCTTGATTTCTTCTTTTAGTTGTAGCCCACTTATTTCAGGCTTAAACTCTATTTTATTTTTTGGGGATTGCATTCCCATACTCTAGATTGATAAATGTTTTGGTACGGTGACTTTCAGGTTCTTGGGAGAATTTTCGCAGGTTGTTTGATTTGAATAGATGTGAATGTTAGTTTATTTATGCAAACTGGTTTTAAGTTGCTAGATTATACTAAGTGTTGATTTAATATTGATTCGCTCATCCGAGAGATGGATGGGTGTCACTCACGATGGAATTGGGTCGTGATATTAAGAAAGATAAAATATGTAACTCTAATTTTGGTATTTGTTTTAACTTTGAAAAAATTTATTGTATATTTGTAAATAGTGTGTGGAGATGTGTGTATCTTATGAGAAATATGAGTTTTCTTCTTCTTGTTGTTCTTGTTGTTCTTAGTAGTATTGTTGTTAAAATTTAATTTTTGTTCTGAATCTGTTGTGATAATTGACATTGTTATTGAAAAAATCAAACACCTCTTGTGTTCTTGTTCTTGAATATTATTATCTTGTAAAATATGTTCAAAAAATTAGTATTTTTCAACAGATTATTTTGATTAATAAAAAGTTAAGGTCTTCAACAGATTACAGTTATGAAAAAAATTAAACACCTCTTATTGTAAATGAATGAATTTGTGATATTTATTCTCTTAATTAGTGTATCTTCGTCAGTGAAATATGAAATTATTGGTGTTATTGTTATTGTTCTTGAACATTGTTGTTCAATTGGTGAGATTTGAGGCTTGATATAGTACCAAAAAGGGTCTTGATTTTTATTTTTTGTTGTCGTCCTCTGTTGTTGCTGGTGCTTTTGAAAATTAATATTTAGTTAGCTGCTGCAACATATGACTAATCTGTTGCAACATATGACTTATTTGTTGGAACAAATTAGTCACCTATTGAAACAACTTACTCATCTATTGGGATTAATATAACTCATATTATATATTATAATGTTTTATTATTTTGATTTCATTCAACAGATGAGTGATCTGTTGCAACATGTGGCTTATCTGCCGGGAAATATCAAAATAATATTGTAAAGACTTCATTATTTTTCAATAGATGAATTATGTATTACAATAAATAAGTTATTTTATCCAATAAATAGGTAATATGTTGTAACAGGTGAATCATTTGTTGAGAACATATTACCCATCTGTTAAAAAAATAATTACAGTAACTTTATTTTTTCGATTTCTTTCAATGGATGAGTCATTTATTTGAAGAAATTAAAATTATGTTGAACTATTTTTATTTTTTTCAATAGATGATTGATCTGTCGCAACAGATGTCTCATCTGTTGGAAAAAATCAAAACAGTATTGAAACTGTTATCTGTAGAAAATATTATTTTATTGTGTTGCATTTATTAAATTTACTGCTACTTTTTTTTTAATGATGCATAAATCAATTATAATCTTTTTTATTTTTCTCTTGTTTGTAGATAAAATAACTTCCAAAAAAAAAGTAAAAGTACTTCAAGGATAGTTTAGAAATGAATATCTTTTTTCTTCTTGCTACGCCTTCCCACAGAAGAACGAAAGGAGAAATCAATGCTCTCTATCTGGTCCAGCTGCTTCAGTCTCTTTTCTCTTTATCCTTATCATCATAATTATATATATAATAAAATCCCTTAGCAGTTTATTTTACAGTTGTTCCAGGGATACGGGTATAGAGTGAATTCTATTCACTCTTTATGAAGTGGAGTGCACACCTTATATCATAAATATAAAAGTCAGTATGGTGCCCCGGTAGATGCGCAGACTGAGTGAGTTTCTGCCGATCCAGATCAAAGATTGAGAACTATGAGGGTACGGTGCTATCCTTGTACTTACGCCATGTAACTCTTCCTCAGCCAGGCTTGGGAAGAATAGCAGAATAAGTATTAGTACCATAACAAAAGAAGCCTTCCTCGTCATTAATACCTTTGCTCGCGGCACAACATTACATGAACTTGCTAAAAAAGTCCTTTTTCAAATAGATGAAATTGTGGAAAGAGACTATGAAGAAGATATTGAAATAGAAAAAATTAAAGAATCTAAAAATATAGAAAAGAAAGGAGAGGGAGATGAGGAAGAAGATGTAATATAGAAGGAGATGAAAATAAAAATGAGGAAGGAGATGAAATAAATGATGAGGATGAAAATTATGAAGAAAGTGAAAAAGGAGATGAGGAGAAAGGTGAGGAAGATGATGAAGAGAAAAGTGAGAAAGAAAATGATGCTGAAAGTGGATAAGATGATAAAAAGGAAAGAGACGATAAAGAGGAAAGATCTGATGATAATGAACGTAGATCAAAAGACTTACGTAATATTATCAAAACTTTTAGTATTGACAAGTTTCAGGTGGAGATGCCTATAGATAATCATACAAATTTGATTAATAATTTTGTTGTAAAATTGATCATGAAAAAAGTTTTTGATAATATTAGGGAGATACTGAGGGAGGAAAAATTGAAGGATTTCTTTAAGGCTAGCTATTTTAAATATTTTCTTGATCTATCAAAAGATAATAATGCACGTTTTTAAATGACCATTGTTTATGATCTTCTCAAGCGCAGAATTAAGTATGAGAATGAGGATGTTGAAAACAAGAAGGAGGAAGACAGGAAGATGGATGAGATTTGAATAAACTACTTCAGCATGCCAGTTTATTTTTATATGAAAAAATTTCTCATAGTGACTGGACTTAGATGTCATCCTCCTTCTAAGCCTCTTTCCACTGTTACAACAACAAAAAAGTTAAAGACAAACAAGACATCTAAAATAGCCAAGGCAGACAATAAAGGTGTCACGCCCCAAAATAGAGGGGCGGACAAGAACCGTATGACCACCTGCTTTACGAGTAATCTATGATGTATACAAAGTTATGAGCCAATAACGAGCGGAAAACTAACATGTGATGCATATATATATACCATAGAGTCATTTGAACAAAAATTATACAATATGACACTAGATAATGTCTAGAAAGCCTCTAACGAGTACAAAATGCTATACTACTAATAACTGGTCAGGACAGGCCCCAACGTACCCAATTAAAGATCTATACACATGCTGGCTCCAGAGGGAGATGAAGCTCACCAAAATATTAGCTGAAGGTAGCAAAAGAACCTAACGCGGGTGTCTGCTCCCCTGTGAACCTGACCCTGTATTTATAGGAAAATACAGTTCCCCGAACGTAGGGACGTCAGTACATCTACAACATGTACTGGTATGTAAAGCAGACAGAATAATAAGTAGACAAATATGGAAGCTCATATGAATCAAATATCAAAACGAAAGAATTATGAGCATACAAGTAATAGATGTACGATATGAAACTGTAAACTATGCACCAATCTTATTAGTTCTCCATATAATGTTCAAAGAAGCGTTCATTATAATATAGCCCCTATGTCTTGCCTATGTGACATACTTACACTATATCTAATACAAATGATCGTGTAATGGCCTACCGAAGGCGACCTAAGTCATGTATAGAGCATATGTTGCTCAAGTACTTATTGCTATGACTTTTATACACATAGCTATAATCGCAGTGTGATACGAAGTACACCCTTTGAGGGCTCACTATAAGGGTCTGCCCGCAGGCCACATATGCCATGTATTGGCTCGAGTCAGGGGAAACTAGTGCATGATGTTCCGACTGACTCTAAATACAAATAGTGCCACGAGGGCGGGTACGCCACAATGTTCAGGCTCACTATAAGGGTCTGATTTCAATCCTGTGCACAGAATAGCGTCGCGCGAGTGTGTCAAGTAAAACCTATGAATACCCTCCCATCGCTAACTTTTATCAAGTAATGACCTTAAAGGCCTCTGACATATGATTTACGATGATAATCGTTCAACTATTCAAGTAAGATCTCTATATGATGCCTAACTTACCGAATATGATATCACTATCCAAATAATAGTTCTTACTTTAACTTATAGTCATATCAAATAGGTTATTGCATAAGATAGTATAATTATGCTATGGCCATTTATTTCATTTATAATATGTGACACATATATAAGACCACATCGTGTGAATTCTAAGAATTTCAAATAAAGACACTTACGGTCATGTGAAATATTAAGAAAGTTGACGCGAAGGGAGCAATAAGAGTACCTATAGGATTTAATGGTTAAACAAGAGATTGACACATGAAGCAACTAAAAATCTTGTTTTCATTTTTCATATAGGATATTTGACCTTTATAGAGGGAACATGTGACATAGGGTAGTGCCTTACGGCGAAGGGAGTTTTAGCTTCCCATACCTTATGTGCTTCCCAAGCTAATAGTAGTACCGCGAGATTTCAACAATTCAACACATCTCGGTATAACTTTGACGCAATCAACCCAATCAACTACATACACAAAACATATATATATTCATCAATAACCCGTAGGTTCACCTAACAATTCAACCCAATATTTTTCACTTATGCCCAAGGTTAATCAAATTCCTTAATCATGGTTTGGAGTAAATTCTTATTCTCCAACTTATAAAATTCGATATTAAAGTTGTCCATCAATAGCAACACCCCAAAACTCCTTTTTTTTCCTCATAATTTTTATCTTTTTCTCGTTTCAAGAACCCCAATAATCAAGACCCATTTCAATAGCTAGTAAAAAATTAAAATCAAATATCCTCAAATACACATTCATAATCATATTAGAGAATATAATGAATAATTTACCTTTTGGAGTTCAAATTCCAACTTTAGCTCTTGAAAATTCCTTGAATTGGCACCAAAATTCACTTAATTTCTAAGCTCCTTAAAGATGGTATAATTTCTCCCTTTTTAACTCTTCTCCTTACTCCAATTTTTACCCTCAATGATGTTGAAGGAAGAAAGAGGGAACAAAGAAGTAGTAGTACTGATCGTTCTCCCTCCCCCGAAGTTATTCTTATATAACTTTCTCCCTTTTCTTACTTTTTCTTCTCTGTTTTTCCTTTTGTACAAGAACTGTACGTTTCCCCTCTTTCTCATTTTCTTTGCTAAGCACTTGCAGGGTAGGCTGATGGAAAGCAACCCAATAAGTCCTCCCTTTTTTTTAATTGCTTTAGCACATACTAGAAAGAGGTCTAAGTGGCCCCACTTGCCACATAAGAAAATTTAAATAAAGAACCACGTAATTATTCTTTATCCCACAAGCAACCAATATATCAATTGTATGCATCGCAATTATATATGTATACATTATAATTCTCCTCAAAATATGTGCACCACGTAACTCTTTATAGATTAGGAGTTATACTCATTTGAAGTACCAAAATTAATTCGGGATATTTTGAGGTATTACAATCTCCCCCACTTAGGATCATTCGTCCTTGAATGATGTTCATAACTTACTTTAAGTTCCATAACCATCCACGATATTCGTGAGATAACCAGAACTTCATCTAATTCACTCTTTTTTTCCATTATAAGGCCTTAAAATTTGGCTAACTCTCAAAATTTCCAGAAATTTCGGCAAAGTTTCCTTTGTAAATAGGCCTATCGGGAACCTGTCAGAAAGCCAGAATACATACAACTACGCTTCACAGAGCGTCACAACAGATACAATGCTCAACAATTACTACACGAGGCTCTGTTTGACCTTATAATCAAATAAAAGTTACAATCATTTGCATAACTCACCTTATATTCTGCATTTGGAAGCTGCATTCACGCAAGTCTAACCGTAGGCATACATCAGACACCTAAATGTATCATAAGAGAGTCAGATAACCATGAAACAAATACAATAGAGACTATCAACCATATAAAAGAAATAAGCAGCCTAAGGACCTTCCAATTGTTCTTGGAACAAATATGGATATTTAGTTTTCATATCAGCTTCTGCTTCCCAGGTGGCTTCTTCTATATTCTGGTTTCTCCAAAGTACTTTGACCGAAGCTATATCCTTAGTTCTTAACTTCCTAACTTTTCGGTCCAATATAGCCACAGGAACTTCCTCATATGTTAAGTCTCCTGCAATCTCGATATCCTCTGTAGCAATGATATGAGAAGGTTCTCCTAAACATTTGTGCAACATAGACACATGGAAGACCAGATGCATAGGAGAACCTTGTGTCTCATAAGCTACCTCATAAGCTATGAGAACCTTCTACCTCATAAGCTACCTGGCCAATTCTGCGTATAACTCTATAAGGTCCAATATACCTGGGACTTAGCTTACCTTTCTTCTCGAATCGCATAATGCCTTTCATAGGTGACACCTTCACGAATACCAAATCATTAATTTGAAACTCTAAATCTCTACAACGTACATCTGTATAGGATTTTTGTCGACTCTGAGCAGTCTTTAATCGCTCTTGTATCAACTTGACCTTCTCAACGGCTTGGTGGACTAAATATGGACCTAGTATCTGTGTCTTACCTGCTTCGAACCAACCAATAGGCGATCTGTATCGCCTCCCCATACAAAGCTTCAAATGGAGCCATGCCAATACTAGAGTGATAGCTGTTATTATAAGCAAACTCTATTAGGGGCAAATGATCATCCCAATTACCTTTAAAGTCCAGCACACATGCTCTCAACATATCTTCAAGCATCTGAATGGTGCGCTCGACTTGACCGTCGGTCTGTGGATGAAGTGCTAAGATTTACCTGTGTGCCTAAGCCTCTTTGAAACGATCTCCAAAAATGAGCTGTAAATTGGGCACCTCTATCTGAAATAATGGACACTGGGGTCCCATGTAGGCGAACAATCTCCTTTATATAAAGCTTAGCATAATCTTCAGCTGTGCTGGTGGACTTAACATGCAAGAAGTGGGCTGATTTTGTCAGCCGATCAACTATTGCACAAATGGAGTCATGTTTTCGAAAAGAAAAGGGCAAACCTCTGAAGAAATCCATATTAATAGCCTCTCATTTCCATACCAGAATACTTATGGTCTGAGCTAGGGCACCGGGCCTTTGATGCTCTGCTTTCACTTGCTGGCAATTGGAGCACCGTGCTACACATTCTGCTATATCTTTCTTCATATCATTCCACCAGTAGACCTCTTTAAGGTCATGATACATCTTCGTAGAGCCCGGATAGATTGAATAACGAGAACAATATGCCTCAAGCATAATTTGTTGTCTCAGGCCATCTACATCAGGTACACATAGTCTACCTTGGCATCTCAAAGTGCCATCGCCTGCTAGTTCAAATATTGTGACCCGATGTTGTCGAATCCCTTCTTTGTATTGGAGCAATAAGGGATCATCATACTGCTTTTCCTTAACTAATTCCACTAATGACGACTCTATCGTATTCAATACCACAACGCCACCATCTTCGGAGTCCATGAGTCGAACTCCTAGGTTGGCTAATTTATGAACATCTCTGGCTACCTCACGCTGAACAGGTGACAAATGTGCCAAGCTACCCATAGATAGTTGATTGAGAGCGTCTGCTACAATATTCCCCTTACTTGGATGGTAAAGGATATCGACATTGTAGCCCTTCAGCAACTCTAGCCACCTCCTCCGCCTTAGATTCAACTCTTTCTGCTTGAATAGAAATTGAAGGCTCTTGTGGTTGATAAAGACATCAATATGCACCCCGTATAAATAGTGGCGCCATACTTTAAGTGCAAACACAACTGCTGCAAGCTCTAAATCATGAGTGGGGTAATTTTGTTCATACTTCTTTAGCTGCCGAGAGGCGTATGCTATAACTTTTCCATGTTGCATCAGGACACAACCTAGGCCAATGCTTGAAGCATCACAACATACAACATATCCTTCTGTGCCTTCTAGTAAACTGGCACTATAGTCAATCTATCTTTCAGCTCCAGGAAACTTCTTTTCGCAAGTATCTGTCCACTGGAACTTAGCTTCTTTTTGCGTCAGTTTAGTCAATGGGGCAGAAATAGAGGAAAAACCTTCCATAAATCTCCTGTAGTAACCGGCTAATCCTAAGAAACTACGTACCTCTATGGGAGTGGTTGGTCGAGGCCAATTCTTCACAGCCTCTATCTTCTGAAAATCCACTCTGATGCCTTCTCTAGATACCACATGGCCAAGAAAGGCTACTGAGCTTAACCAGAACTCGCACTTAGAAAACTTAGCATATAACTGGTGTTCTCTGAGTGTCTGTAGCACTGATCTCAAATGATTTGCATTCTCTGCTTCATCACGTGATTATACCAAGATGTCATGTATAAACACAATCACGTACACATTAAGGAAGGGTTTAAAGACCCTATTCATCATATCCATGAAGGTTGCTGGGGCATTCGTTAGTCCAAATGACATGACAAGAAACTCGAAGTGCCCATATCTTGTCCGAAAAGCTGTCTTGGGAATGTCTACTTCACGTATCCTCAACTGGTGATAACCAGACCTCAAGTCAATCTTTGAAAAACATTTATCTCCTTGTAGCTGGTCAAATAAATCATCTATTCGGGGAAGAGGATACTTATTCTTGATTGTCGCTTTATTTAGCTGTTTGTAGTCTATGCACATTCTCAATGTGCCATCTTTCTTACGTACAAACAACACTGGTACACCCCAAGGCGATATACTAGGGTGAATGAAGCCTTTGTCAAGCAAGTCTTTCAACTGCTCCTTTAGATCCTTCAACTCTGTAGGTGCCATTCTATAAGGTAGAATTGATATTGGTTGAGTACCGGAATCTACATCAATACCGAAGTCAATTTCTCTAATGGGAGGTAATCCAGGAAGTTCGTCAGGAAACACATCTGGATACTTATTCACCACTAGTACTGACTAAAGAGTTGGCACCACTATACCGGTTACTTTCACATCATATCATTGGCATGCATTTGGTAAGCTGATTCCACCCTTGTTTGCTGTGTGTTTAGTGTACGCTCCGGTTGTATGGGTGGCTGGAGGGTTTGTTTTCACTTGATTGTGTTCCTCGGTTGTATGGGCGGTCATTGGGACTGTAGGTAGATTATATTACTTCTGTCATTTTATAGAACTTGTTATGGCATCTGGTTCTCGGTGGTTTAGTGGTTCCCAGCCTATTGAGGCTCAGATTCCTGGACTTTGAGTATTGATGGGCTAGTGAGTCCTGTATTATTGAGGCTATTAAGTTTCATCAGAGTGGATTGTGGGTTCCTAATTCTATTCTATAGCATGATTTTAAGTGGTAAATCTCGGTTATTGTGGTTTAGTTATTCCATCCTAGGTTGATACTTGCGAGGTTGATCTCTGTTTATATTATTTCTGAAGTTGGATTCGTAATATGATTTCCTTTAGTTTATTGATCCCTTCTTGAGTATGTGATACTGCTTCCCTCCTTATTTTTTACTTGATGTTACCGGTATACCACCATTTTCTCAACCCTCTTTCTTTATTTACTTATATTGTTATGCAAGGACTCCAGGTGCGTTCTTCTTTCCTTCACCTGTTATTCTGTGTATTCATATCTTCTGTGCTAGCATTGTTTGCTTATAACTTTTGGTTGTTTATTATCCGTGCTAGTCTCCCTGTGATTTATCCATTGTTTTCTGTGACTGCTTTCTTCCTATCTGCTATTTACTATTTTTATATCATATATGCGCTCAGTTGGCCGATGATGCCTACTAGGTACCTGTTGCTTAGCAATTGGTACTCATACTACACTTCTGCACTTTTTGGTGCAGATATTAATGTGATATTTTGCCGTTGATTGTGTGGAGACTTATGCAACTTTAGGGATCTTCGAGACCGGGGTGAGCGCCTGACGGTCGGGGCTTGTCTACATCTCATCTGTTGTACTATTACTCCTTATACTTTCGGAGACAGATTTATATTGTATTTTGTTTCTTCTAGCACTTGTATTCTATTAGAAGTTTCTGTACTATCGATACCAAGTCTTAGGGTTGGTGTAGTTTCTTTATGCATATATTCGGGTTATTTGCTTCCGCGTTGTCTATCTTTATATTCTGCTTTCGCTTATTTTTTCTTATGGTGCGTATTGGTTAGGTAGTAGCCCATTACTAACCATTTCGGGCTACATGTCATGACCCGACTTCATGGTCATGATGGCACCTACAACCCCCAGTAGGCGAACCAATCTCCGTAGCCCGGAATGGTTAGTAATGGGCTACTAGCTAACAATTAACTTGAAGAAATGATATAATCGAGCGGAAGCAAAGGAACAAGATGAAAAGATAGATAACAGGAATATATACACATATGCGGAAGCTAAACTAAACCTCAAAATCTGGTATCATAGTATAGAGCTAGAACTACATATAAGGAGTACAAATGATCCCAAACAATATATACAGATGTCTCGGAATGGTAATAGAGTACATAAAGCAAAAGATAAACTAAAGCTAAGCTACGGTCTCCAAGAGCTCACCCTCAGTCTGAAGTAGTCCCCAAAAGATCTCTGAGCACGAATCACAATGATCTAGCGGCGATGGCCTACACTAGGATTTGCACCAGAAGATGCAAAGTGTAGTATGAGCACCAAATGCGAAGCAGAAGGTACCCATTAGGTATCATAGGCCGACTGGGCGCATATAAGATAAAAACATAGTAACAGACATAATAGAAGCAAGTATTCACGGAAATCAATGAAAAAGGTACACAGAAACTAGCCCAGCGGGAAGACAACAAAAACAACATATAAGGACAGCAAGTAGAATATATACACAATAGGCACAGGTGAAAATAAAAAATGATGCACCTGGGACCCTCGCAATAACAGTATATACATAATAGGCTTAAGAAGTGGACGGTATACCGGTAACCTCAAGTATAAGGGATGGGAGAGAAGAGTAAAGATAGACATGCTCGGAAAACAAGAATCAATAACCAAACTATTCATATCAATCTCAAAACCAGAACTAACAATGTTGCAGTAATATCTCAAAATCATAATCGTGATAGGGGATAGTATCAGGTTAAAGTAACAAGAGTCTACCTATAGTCCCTCTGCCAAATCTAGAGGTTAATCATACTCTGGCAACTTTACCTAAGGCAGAGTTTGGTTTTTTTGGGGTGATAGTGGAAAAGTTGACAGATAAGTCATCCTTACTGCCACTCTACGCCCATAGAACCGAGGAATGCAATCAAGTGAAAACAAACCCTCCGGCATCCCATACTACCAGAGCATACAAAAAACAAATAGCAAACAAGGGTTGAACCTCAAATACTAGATGATATGATGCATGATAACCTCAGGGTGGGATAGAAACTCTGTATGTACCTCTTCCGGTGCCGATCGGGCCCAACAGGTAGGTTCCATGGAAGGACACTGCCCGTACCTCTACTTCTCCATATACCCTCCCTCCGACACACGCAGCCCAAAGCCCCAGGCCCGGACGGCAAGGTCAATGGAGGTCCCGGATCCCATACTAAAACTCAGTATCAAGACATGTCATCCGGAAGCAAGTCCGGGTTCAAGATAGAGACCCAGTCTTGAATATGCATGCCCAGACCTTGCCCAGGACTAAAGTAGTGGGAAAATATCTCAAAAACCCCTCCAAGGGTGCCCGGGCGTAACCAGGTCTAAACAGTAGAAAGTCATCTCAGATGCTCGGGTTGACCGAGACTAAAATCATCTCGGTTTAGTAAGAAACTCAACTAGTACCCCAGACCTGCCGAGTCTAGCGTTAATAGTAAAACTGGTGATAGAAATCATAATTTATCCTTCTTTTACCCCAAGAATATTCATAAGTTAAATCAAACCATTTTCAATTCATATCATATCAAAAAAGGGCCCCCGGGGCCATGCAAGGTTTAGAAAATAATTCCAGTAGGCCTGAAGCCAAAACCGTAGTAAAACATGAATGAATCCTCTTCATATGCATAGAAATGAATGATCAACACAAATAACCGCCCAACAGCTCACAATCAACCTATCGGCCCTGCACAGGCCCACAACTACTCACCAAGCATTACCAGCCTAGAAGGATATTTCTATGTCCGGGACTCGCGGACATTTCGAATAACCCACCTTCTATGTTCCAGAGTCAACAAGGCCTCACAAGACCACAAGGGTAAATAAAATGTATAGGCAAGTACTACAAGCATCGAAGGAACAAAAGTAGGCAGCCATTAATAAAGCGGTCAAGGTCTGTGGTACCAACCTAATAATCCAACCCAAGGGTGCCAGCTAGTACAATTTTATCCGATATATGCTAAGTCTAGGGAGTTTAGACCGCAACCTACCTGTCGTCCGATGACAAGCTTGAACCTCTCCAAAAAAGCCCCAAAATGAAATCAAACTCGAACTCAGGCTTGAATAACTTGACTTAGATAATTGATTTTTCCTTCGAGGATCAAATATCGCGTTAAAATAACTTCTCTCCACAAATGTTTTTCATCGATTTGAATGTACACAAGTGCTTTTGGATATGTTATAAAGTTAACATGCTATTAAGGAATTTTTGAAGGATAAGGTTGCTGGTGATATATATATATATATATATATATACAAAACGTCACATATGCTAAGTAAAGAAAAGGCTCTAATTTAATTAAATGGTAAGACAAATTTTGATCAAATGGTGCCACCTCTAATTAAGCAAGTTAATTGTTGTCACAATGGTGCCACCTCTAATTAAGCAAGTTAATTGCTTCCACATTCCCTTAAATACACGTAGAGGGGTGTGTCAATAGCCTCCTTCTTATCCATTACGTATATACCCGGGGTATTGCATAGGTTCGTGGTAAAATATATATAACTTTTTGAATATACCATAATTAATAGAAAATTATTTCAAATAACACCTACTATATTATAATAATAATTTCAACATAACTAAGTTTACTATCTCCCTTAAAATATTACAATTTATAGAAGCCTTATAAAATAAATGCATACACAAATATATCATAACAAAAGTATTTTTCATAAACATTTAAAATATTTTAGGAAGGCAATAAAAATATAACTTTTTACCACATTCAACTTTTAAATAAAATATTTTCTAATACGCGCGATGTTAATAAAATTCTCAAATGAAAACACTCCATTCTCGGGAATGCTACGACACCACAAATCAGGATTGTCCTTTCCACAAGGCTTGGTGAGGTCATACTATCGCAAATCACTATCGCACGATTTCAATAACTCAACTCCTCAAACTTAGCTCTAAAATAGGGGAACGACCATAAAGACCAAACGAACGGCCACGGCACTGAACCACCGGTCCCACAAGCCATAAATGACTTAGGGTCGCTACAGGAGAGCTCTAACAGTACAAGGAAAGCATACACGTAAAAATGACCAGAAGAGTCATTACACTACGGGAATCGATTCACCTACTGGGGAGTTGTAGATGCCATCATGACCTGAGAAATGGGGTCGTGACAAATATTCATTATGTGGGATGAACTTTTAACATTTCGTCATTTTCCCTATACTCAATAAATTATAAATTTATTTTATTTAAAATGAACACCAAGTCAAGCCTAACCAGACGGTTAGCCAAGGACTGGATGTCCAAGGCCAGCAGTCGCTCCGACACTAAAAGAGAAGCTAGGCGACCTATACTCACCGCCTTCCAGCTCAAGGCATCCGCTACCACGTTTGCCTTGCCCAGATGATACTGAATAGTAAAGTCATAGTCCTTCAGTAGCTCAACCCATCTCCTCTACCTCCAGTTCTGCTCTCCCTGACTCGTGATATACTGAAGACTATGGTGATCAGTGAAGATCTCACAGTGAACTCCATATAGGTAATGCCTCCAGATCTTGAGCGTGAAAACTATTGCCGCCAACTCCAAGTCATGGGTAGGGTAGTTGCGCTCGTGAACCTTCAGCTGCCTCGACGCATATGCTATTACTCAACCCTGTTGCATCAACAAACAACCAAGACCAACCCCAAAAGCATCACAATACACGGAGAAGCTCTGACCCTCAACCGGCAAAGTCAAAACTGGAGCTGAAGTCAATAAGGCCTTAAGCCTCTGAAAGCTATCCTCACACTGATCCGACTACTGAAATGGGACATCCTTTCTAGTCAGCATAGTCAAGGGTGCTGCTATGGAAGAAAATCCCTGAACGAACCGTCTGTAGTAACTTGCTTACCCAACAAAGCTGCGAACCTTAGTAGCAGTAGTAGGTCTAGGGCAATCACAAACCGCTGAAATCTTTCCCGGATCAACCCTAATCCCATCCTTAGATACCACGTTCCCTAGGAATGCAACTGACTCAAGCCAAAACTCAAACTTTGAGAACTTGGCATAAAGCCGATGATCTCTCATAGTCTGGAGTATAATCCTCAAGTGCTGCTCATGCTCATCTCTACTCTGCGAATATACCAAGATGTCATATATGAAAACTATCACAAATGAGTCCAAAAACGGGCCAAGCACCATGTGCATCAAGTTCATAAAGGCTGTGGGGACATTATTCAACTCAAAAGACATCACCAGGAACTCATAATGGCCATAATGTGTCCTGGATGCTATCTTAGGGATGTCCTCCACCCTAATCCTCAACAGGGGGTAGCCAGACCTCAAATCAACCTTTGAAAACACGACTGAACCCTAAAGCTGATCAAACAAGTCATCAATCCTCGGCATCGGATACTTATTCTTCACTGTCACCCTATTCAGCTGCCGATAATCAATACACATTTGTATCGACCCATCTTTCTTCTTCACAAATAGAACATGAGCACCCCAAGGTGACACACTCGGTCTAATAAACCCCTTAGCTAACAGATCCTGGAGCTGCTCCTTAAGCTCTCTCAACTCAGCAGGAGCCATATGGTAAGGAGAAATAGAAATGGGCCTGGTGCCCGGCTCTAACTCAATAGCAAAATCAATATCTCTCTCAGGTGGAAGGCCTGGTAGGTCAATAGGGAACACATCTAGGAAGTCTCTAACCATAGGAATAGACACAGTATATGAAGGGTCAGCACTAGCATCTCATACATATGCTAGATAAGCTAAACACTCACGGGAAATCAACTTCCTAGCTCGAAGACAAAAGATGATCCCAGATGGTGCATGGCTAACAGAACCCTGCCATACAACTGGGGATACACCGGGCACGACTATGGTAATGGTCTTGGCATAACAATCCAAAACTGCACGGTGAGGGGATAACCAGTCCATGCCCAGTATCACATCAAAATCTAACATATGGAGTATCATTAAATGTCACGACCCACCCCCCCCCCCCCCAGATGACCAAACCAATAGAGTTCCACCCTTGCCTAGACTAACAGCCAAAACCCAGCAAGCATCAAAGTAAACTAGCAATGAAAATAAGATCAACTACTCAAAAACTTATCATAATTAATTATCTGCGGAAAATCCCACCTAGGAACTGAAAGTCATCGTACCAAACATCAATACCAAATCTAGAGTACGGGGATGCAACCCCAAACAAAATAAGAAATAGTTTTTAAGTCCGAATAAATGGACTAAAACTATAATGATAATCCCCAGGTAGCTCTAATCGACAGCTCACCCTTGAAGATCGGAAACGTCGGTGCTAAATCTGAGGTCTCGTCTCAGCCGTTGGAAGATTTTTTGTACTCACCAAAAGAAAGACAAGTGCAGTATCAGTACACTACCACTGTGTGCTAGTAGGATCATCAGCCGGTATTCAAGAAATAGTATATAAATAGTACGCAAACTACAGTAACAAGTATGGCAAATATGCAACAAATATCACAGGCATCTCTAGACTACAAGTCTCTACCTAGCTTGTTACCGCATGAATCCATCTCTTACAGTCCTATTCCACCAACAAGAAACCATAACCACACCTTACCATCTATCCCGGACCCACC
Source organism: Jaltomata sinuosa (assembly GCA_003996215.1). Classification (NCBI taxonomy): domain Eukaryota; kingdom Viridiplantae; phylum Streptophyta; class Magnoliopsida; order Solanales; family Solanaceae; genus Jaltomata; species Jaltomata sinuosa. Next base: position 248,490 of record QJPP01001850.1, on the reverse strand, counting down.
CTGGAATCCCCTCTAGACAATACCCCAAGTAATTTTTCAACCCAACCTAAATCAAGACCAACTCAACAGTTCCCGACAACTCAAAGACCACCAATCAATAGCACTTTTCAATAACAACCCAGTCCACTCACGTAACCAATATTAAGTATCACATTAAGTAAAACAACTCGGTCCACACACGGACCAATAACAATCAATGTAATACATAACTCACCATGCAATATGCAATAAAGTAAACCCGTATCACATTACGTAACCAATATTAAGTATCACATTAAGTAAAACAACTCGGTCCACACACGGACCAATAACAATCAATGTAATACAAAACTCACCATGCAATATGCAATAAAGTAAACCCGTATCAGGCGTGGTACCCATGCCAACCGAATATTATACCCATACCAGGCGTGGTACCCGTGCCAACCATGTGTTATACCCATACCAGGCATGGTACCCGAGCCAACCGAATGTCAACAACTATAATCAATATGTGAACACACACAACTTGTAAAAGCAAACAAGCAAACGCCATTCAAACAAGACTGTAAACCAAACTTAGACATTCCATACAATTCCCCTAAGCAATGTAATGCACATAATTACTTAGACAACGAGTACAATGAATATACACATTCACAGAAATACGATAACCATCACCTACCTCAAAATGATCCAAGCTCTATTCAACCCGAGCTTTCCCATGTTCCGATTCCTCTCGCGTTCTTGGTCTAAAAATAATACATAATACGTACAATTAACATACAGGCCTGTACATTACCCTGATTATACCAAATCCCCAAACCCCAGGCCACCCATGATCATTCCACCCTTTTTCCCAGGCTTTTCACAGTTAATTATCCTAGTCTTATCATTTTTTACGGACAAAATAGGAAATTAAACAACCTAAGATCATTTTAATGTACTTAAATCAACACCAAAGAACATACATGCTTGGTAACCCCCTTCTTCCCTAAATTCCATCATCCCTAGGTCATTCCAACCTTTCCCCAATTTCCCTCATAGCAATTCTACAGCATAGGAAACGTATTACAAAGTGTCGGGAACGAAAACCTTACCTTAGGAACAATTTTTGGCGAAGGAATGAAGAAAATTGCCTGAAATTTGCCCAACCCTTCTCAAAAACAAACTTGTGAAAACTGAATATTTTGATAGTTGTTTCTGTATTAAAAAACCATCGGCCCGCTATAGAGGTCCCGCTATAGCGGTCATCTGCCGCTATAGAGGTCTTAAGTGAGTTGACTGCTGCGATAATGGTAATTTCCACCGCTATAGCGGTGATCGCTATCGTGCCTGACAGCGCCCATCACGGAAAAAATATCTGAAAATCTGCCAGTTTTGGCCATTTCACAACACACTTGGTTTTCCTGATGCCTGAAACAACCCCTTCACGTCAAACACAATTCTGGGAGTTCTACTAACCCAAAAGCAATTTCTTAAAGTCCTCCGAACTCCTTTATGTCTTGGCTATGAGGAAAACTAGAATAATCCAAGACACCTAAATCCATTTTTACCCGGATTTCCCTATACTCTACCTCGCTCCAAAACCGGTCGATTCTAGCCTAGCCTAGAATTTCAAACTCCCAAACCTGGAGTTTTCTAACTCTAAAACTTGGCAAGATTAATCTACCCATAAAGACGGACCCGGTCTTTACAACAGATACTAATTTACCCATATTTCATCCTCGAACAATTAAACCCAAAATTACTGAAATAAAAGGAAGGAAGTGTAGTACCTGAATCCTAAAACAGTTGAGGGTACTTGTCCCGCATGTCCTTCTCGGTTTCCCAAGTGTCTTCCTCAATCGGACGATGCTTCCACTAAACCTTCACCATGTCAATCACCTTTGTCCTCAACCTTCGGACATCCCGAGCAAGAATCAAAATGGGTTCCTCCTCATAACGAAGATCTTTATCAAAAAGTACTTTATCCCACTTGATGATGTAGTCCCCATCCCCATGGTATCGCTTGAGCATGGATACATGGAATACCAGATGGATGCCTTACAAACTAGGTGGCAGTGCTAACTTTTAAGCCACTGGCCCCACAATCTCGAGGACCTCAAACGGACCGATAAACCGAGGGCTAAGCTTGCCCTTCTTACCGAACCGCATAACCCCTTTCATTGGTGACACTTTTAATAACACTTGTTCACCAACCTGAAAATCCATGTCCTGGACCTGCCGGTCTGCATACTTCTTCTGCCTGCTTTGAGCAGCCAGCAACTTGGTTTGTATGCCCCTTACCTTTTCCTGCGCTTCCTTCACTAAGTCTACATCCAGAGGCTTCACATCACCTTCCTCAAACCATCCAACCGGTGATCTGTAATTTCTCCCATACAGGGCCTCGAACGGTGCCATATCGATACTGGAGTGGTAGCTATTATTGTACGAGAATTTGCATAACGGTATAAATTGGTCCCAATGACCACCGAAGTCCATTACACATGCTCTCAGCATGTTCTCCAATACCTGAATCGTCCTCTCCGACTGACCATCAGTCTGAGGATGGAAGGTTGTGTTAAAGGTGCGTTTTGTACCTAACTCTTCATGTAACTTGCCCCAGAACTTAGAAGTAAACTGCGTACCCCTGTCTGAAATGATGACAGTGGCACCCCATGCGGTCTCACAATCTCCTTCACGTATATCTTTGCCAATTGCTGGGAATTGTAATCTACCCTAACCCGAATGAAATGAGCGGACTTGGTCATCCTGTCAACAATGACCCAAATTGAGTCATACTTCCCCAATGTTTTGGAAATACCCACCATGAAATCCATGGTTATCCGCTCCCACTTCCACTCTGGAATTGGCATACTCTGAAGTAGTCCTGGAGGTCTCTAATGTTCATATTTTACATGCTGGCAATTCTGACACTTGGACACAAAATTAACTATGTCCCTTTTTATCCTGGGCCACCAGTAACGTTGCCTCAAGTTCCTATACATCGTGGTTACACCCGGATGGATCGAGTACCGCGAACCATGAGCTTCTGTTAGAGCTTTTAAAATTATATCATCAACCCGAGGAACACAAATCCTCTCCCTGAAATGTAATACACCACCAGAGTCTATCATGACATCTCTTGACTCCCCGAATATTACCTTGCCTCACAATTTACCCAGTTTCAGATCCTGAAACTGTTTCGCCTTTTATTTCCTCTATGAAGGTGGCCTTGACCTCAATGCTGGCCAACAACCCACCTTGATCTGAAACACCCAAGTACATGAACTTGGCCTCCCAAGCCCAAATTTCCTTAGCCAATGGTCGTTTGGACGCCCCCAAACAAGCTAAGCTACCCATGCTAATAGTTTTCCGGCTCAATGCGTCTGCCACCACATTAGCCTTACTCGGATGGTACTGAATTATCACATCTTAATCTTTCAATAAATCCATCCATCTCCTTTGCCTCAGATTCAAATCCTTCTGAGTGAAAACGTGTTGCAGACTGTGATGATCTGTAAATACTTCACACTTGACACCATAAAGGTAGTGTCTCCAGATTTTCAAAGAAAATCCCCCGCTGCCAACTCTAAATCGTGAGTAGGGTAATTCCTCTTATGCACCTTCAACTGCCTGGATGCATAGGCTATCATATTCCTATCCTGCATCAACACAGCACCCAAACCAGAATGTGAAGCATTATAGTAAACAACAAAGTCTTTACCTTCAACTGGCAAGGACAAAATCGGGGTTGTAGTCAAAAGTGTCTTAAGCTTTTGGAATCTCTCCTTGAACTTGTCGGACCACACAAATGGTACCTCCTTCTGTGTCAACCTGGTCAGGTGAGTAGCAATAGAAGCAAAGTTATTCACAAACCTCCGATAGTACCCCGCGAGCCCAACAAAACTTCTTACCTCTGTCACAGAGCTTGGTCGGACCCAACTCTTAACTACCTCAATTTTCTGGGGATCCACCATCACCCCCTTTTTCGACACCACATGCCCCAAAAATGCCACAGAAGTCAACCAAAACTCACACTTAGTGAATTTTGCATAAAGCTTTTGGTGCCTCAAGATGTCCAGCACAATGCGAAGATGATTAGCATGCTCCTTCCTACTCTTAGAGTAGATCAAAATATCGTCAATGAACACGATAACAAAAGAATCCAAGTAGGACTTAAACACCCCATTCATCAAACTCATGAATGCTGCTGGCGCATTGGTCAAACCAAACGACATTACTAGAAACTCGTAATGTCCATACCGAGTCTGAAAAGTAGTTTTTGGAATATCCTCAGGCCTAATTTTCAACTGATGGTACCCTGACCTCAAGTTAATTTTTGAAAACATCGATGCACCCTGAAGCTGGTCAAACAAATCATCTATCCAGGGTAAAGGATACTTATTCCGGATGGTCACCTTGTTCAACTGTCTGTAGTCTATGCACATCCACATACTACCATCCTTCTTTTTCACAAACAAAACTGGAGCCCCCCAAGGTGAAGAACTGGGATGTATAAATCCCTTATCTAGGAGTTCCTGCAGTTGAGTCTTAAGTTCCCTTAACTCTGCCGGAGCCATTCGATATGGAGGAATAGAGATGGGATGAGTGTCTGGCTCAAAATCGATACAAAAATCTATGTCTCTGTCCGGAGGCATACCAGGCAAGTCCGCTGAAAACACCTCTACAAATTCGGAAACCACTAGAACTGACTCAATAGAAGGAGACTCCACACTATCATCCCGGAGATGAGCCAAGAAGGCTAGACACCCCCTCCCCACTAGCTTCCTAGCCCAGACAAACGATATTATCTTAACTGGCTTGGGCCTGTACACACCCTTCCACTCTAGCCTATCCTTACCCGGAATTTCTAGAGTCACAATTTTGGTGTTACAGTTTAACACAGTATGATACGGAGACAGCCAGGTCATACCCAAGATAATATCAAAATCAACCATATCCAAAATTACTAAATCTACCCAAGTACGTAACCCCACAATTACCACAGAACAGTCATGATACACATGAGTCACAATCACTGACTCTCTAACGGGGGTAGATTTATGTGTAGGGGAATCAAGGATATCGCAATTCAAATCCAGACCCAATGCAAAACTAAAAGACACATAAGAATATGTAGATCCTGGGTCAAATAATACTGAGGCCATTTATCACTGACAAGAATAGTATCGGTGATCACTGCATCTGAGGCTTCCGCCTCGGTTCTTCCTGGAAAAGCATAGCAATGTGCTCGATCATCAATCCGCACCTCTGCCTGCACCGTCGTTCCCTCGGTCTCCCTAGCCTCCCTGGAAATTACCTTGCCCACCCTGTGGACGACCCCTAGCATTACCACTTCTGCCTGCCGGAACCACTGCTCTAGTCTGCTGCTGACCCTGATTACCTGCCTGCCTATATGGAAACTCCCTCTTAAAGTGGCCTAACTCACCACAATGGAAGCAACCACGGTCCAAAGTAGGCCTACTAGCTGATGTATATGATGCTCCCTGGCCTCTAGGAGCTGAAGACTGAGCTCCCTGAAGACCACCTGTAGTAGCTGGCAGAGCTGACTGAATAGGACAGGCCGAGTAAGCCTGCTGATGCTGGCCCCTGGAGTACGAACCACCAAAATTTCCCTCATTTCGGGGCTTCTTGGCTAAATCCTTAGCTTGCCCCGCTTGCCTAACTCCCTCTATCTTCTTCAAATAATCCACCACATCATTAAAACTCTTTCCTGAAGAAGTCATATGCACCGACAGTTCCTGCAGTTCACTCTTCAGACCCTTGATAAATAATCGGACCCGTTCCTCCTTGGAACCCAACATTTGTGTAGCAAAATGAGACAACGCATGAAACTTAGCCTCATAAGCTGAGACCGACATGCCACCCTGCTCTAAGTTTAGAAACTCATACTTTTTCCAGTCCCTCAAATTATGGGGAACGTACTTCTCTAGAAACAATGCATGGAACTGCTCCCAAGTTAGTGGAGGTAGGGTAGATGACCGACACTCAACATGAGACCTCCACCACTGCTTGACATCACTCTGCAGCTGAAAAGTGACAAACTCAACCCCATGCTGACGTACAATACCCAACTTGTGCAACCTCTCATGGAAATCCAGGATGAACTCATAGGCATCCTCCTTGTCTGTACCCTGAAACATCAGAGGTTTCAGCTTAAGGAACTTAGTCAGCATTTCATGCTCATTACCTGTCATCACTAGGCCTAGCATTGGCCTGAGGAGATCATTTATGCCCGAAGATGCATCCATCCTTGATGCTGTAGTAACTGCTGGCTGAGTATCCAAAGCCTGATTTGCATAAGATGTGGGTATAGCTCCAGCACCAACCAACCCACTCAGAATATCCCACGCCTGCTTAAAAGCTTCCGGTGTCATAGTAGGAAGGCTTGCACCCCCAACTGGTGCAGCCTCTTCTTGAGATCCTTCATCTTCCACAACCACTTCCATCTCTTCTGCCACAGGATCCTGAGGTGGGGGAGGGGTTGCCCCGCGAACCTCGGTCGCAGCTCGAGCTCCACCCCTGGAGGGTGTGGCTCTAGCGCGCCCTCTGCTCCTTCCCCTACCTCTGCTGCGAACTACCGGACCCACTGCTGGGATCGCTGGCCTTGCTCCATTATTCCTTGTAGTAACCATCTGCGGATAGAAGAATGAATGAAGTTAGATACCAATTCGTATCACCAAATATCAATTGGAATCGAGTTATAGCACGAAGGAAAAGAAGAAGAGATAGTTTTTCCTAAAGCCTTGTAGCCTCTCGAAGAAAAGTATGGACGTCTTCGCACCATTCCGCAAGACTCTACTACACCTGTTTGGTACAATGAGATCAACAAACCTAGGCTCTGATACCATCTTTGTCACGACCTAACCCGTCGTGAGTGGCACCCACCCAACCCCCAGATGAGCGAACCAATAGAGTTCCACCCTTTCCTAGACTAACAGCCTAAAACCAGCAAGCATCAAAGTAAACTAGCAATGAAAATAAGATCAACTACTCAAAAACTTATCATAATTAATTATCTGCAGAAAATCCCACCTAGGAACTGAAAGTCATTGTACCAAACATCAATACCAAATCTAGAGTACGGGGATGCAACCCCAAACAAAATAAGAAATAGTTTTTAAGTCCGAACAAATGGACTAAAACTCTAATGATAATCCCAAGGTAGCTCGAATCGACAGCTCACCCTTGAAGATCGGAAACGTTGGTGTTAAATCTGAGGTCTCGTCTCAGCCGTTGGAAGATTTCATGTACTCACCAAAAGAAAAACAAGTGCAGTATCAGTACAACACCACTGTGTACTAGTAGGATCATCAGCCAGTATTCAAGAAAACAGTAGATAAATAGTACGCAAAATCCAGTAACAAGTATGGCAAACATGCAACAAATATCACAGGCATCTCTAGACTACAGGTCTCTACATAGCTTGTTACCGCATGAATCCATCTCTTACAGTTCTATTCCACCAACAAGAAACCATAACCACACCTTACTGTCTAGCCCGAACCCACCCTGGAATCCCCTCTAGACAATACCACAAATAATTGTTCAACCCGGCCTAAACCAAGACCAACTCAAAAGTCATAGAACAGTTCCCGGCCACTTAAGGACCACCAATCAATAGAACTTTTCAATAACAACCCGGTCCACTCACGAAACCAATATTAAGTATCACATTAAGTTAAACAACCCGGTCCACACACGGACCAATAATAATCAATGTAATACAAAAATCATCATGCAATATGAAATAAAGTAAACCCTTACCAGGCGTGGTACCCATGCCAACTATGTGTTATACCCATACCATGCGTAGTACCTGAGCCAACCGAATGCCAACAACCACAGTCAATATGTGAACACACACAACTTGTAAAGACAACAAGTAAACACCATTCAAACATAGATAGTAAACCGAACTTAGACATTCCACACAATTCCCCTAAGCAATGTGATGCACACAATTACTTAGACAACGAGTACAATGAATATACACATTCACAGAAATACGACAACCATCACCTACCTCAAAATGATCCAAGATCTATTCAACTCGAGCTTTCTCGTGTTCCGGATTCCTCTCGCGTTCTTGGTCTAAAAATAACACATAATACATAAAATTAACATACATGCATGTACATTACCCGGATTATACCAAATCCCCAAACCCCAGGCCACCTATGATCATTCCACCCTTTTTCTGGGGCTTTCCACCATTAATTCTCCTAGTCTTATCATTTTTTACAGACAAAATAGGAAATTAAACAACATAAGATCATTTTAATGTACTTAAATCAACACCCAAGAACATACATGCTTGGGAAGCCTCTTCTTCCCCGAATTCCATCATCCCTAGGTCATTCCAACCTTTCCCCAATTTCTCTCCTAGCAATTCTACCGAATAGGAAATGTATTACAAAGTGTGGGGAACAAAAACCTTACCTTAGGAACGATTTTTGGCGGAGGAATGAAGAAAATCGCCTAAAATTCGCCCAGCCTTCTCCAATACAAACTTGTGAAAACTGAATGTTTTGAGAGCTTTTTATGCATTAAAAACTCGTCGGCCCGCTATAGCAGTCCCGCTATAGAGGTCATCTGCCGCTATAGCAATCTTAAGTGAGTTGACCGCCCCTTGACCGCCACTATAACGGTAATTTCCACCGCTATAATGGTGACCGCTATCGTGCCTAACAGCGCTCGTCATGGAAAGAATGTCCAGAAATTTACCAGTTTTTGCCATTTCACAACACACTTGGTTTTCTCGACGCTTGAAACAACCCCTTCACGTCAAACGCGATTTTGGGAGTTCTACTAACCCAAAAATGATTCTGAAAAGTCCCCCGAACTCCTTTATGTCTTGGCTACGTGGAAAACTAGCTTACTCCAACACACCTTATTCCATTTTTACCTGGATTTCCCTAGACTCTACCTCGCTCCAAAACTGACCGAGGCTAGCCTAGCCCAGAATTTCAAACTCCCAAACCCGGAGTTTTTTAACTCTAACACTTGACACGATTGGTCTACCCGTAACGACGGACCTGGTTGTTACATCAAATCACCCCAAGTCTCTAAATCACCAACATATATCATACAGGATCTCATAATCCGATCCACTACTAAAAAATCTCCTAGTGAGACCGAAACAGAAATAGGAACAGATAATGGCTCACTAGCCAACCCCAAAAAAGGCACAAAGTAGGTAGATACATATGAACAAGTGGATCCAGGATCAAATAAAGCCATAGCAGACTGATGGCACACAAAAGTTGTACCTGCAATCACAGCATCCAAGGCCTCTGCCTCCGGTCTCCCAGGGACAGCATAGAACTAGCGACGATGTCCACCTACCCGACCGCTATCCCTACCACCTGCTTTGCCATGCGGAGCACCACCTCTACCCTGACCACCACCCCCTCTAGCCGGAGGCTAAACTGCTCGTAAAGGCTCGGCCGGCTGAACTGTACTCTGCTGAGGGTAATCTCTAGCAAAATAACCAATCACACCATAAGTAAAATAAGCCCCTGACGACCTTCTTAGTCGGGATGAACCAGTAGATCCTGTATGGCCACCACAGCCTGATGCCCCAAAAGCTGTACCCCTCGAAGACTGACTGCTATAGCCCTGATGGTTGTTCTAACCCTGCTCGAATTGGGTACTACCGAAAGTCTGAAGTGAAGCCTGAACTAGTCGACTGGACTGAACCTGGTGCTGCTGTGGATGATAACCCCGGCCCCACTGGCCTAAACCTCTACCACTATACCTGGAACCACTGTAGCCACCCTGATGTCGAGGCCTCTTATCTCTGGCCCCCTGATCATATTGTTGTAAGTCCTGCACAGTACGGGCATAGTCTGCGATAGCCTAAAATGACCGACCACCGGCAACCAATATCTCAGTTGGCTGCCTAATCTCTGGCCTCAAACCTCATACAAATCTGCGAATCCTATCTGCCTCGGTAGGAATGATCATAGCTCCAAACGGTGCTAGCTAATGAAAATGGGTCTCACACTCTGAGACAGTCGTAGAATCCTGCATAAGGTGAGTATACTGTCCCTGCGATGGTCACGATCACTCTGAGGTAAGAACTTGGCCATAAAGGCCTCATAAAAATCAGCCAGGTCAAAGGAGGCGATGTAGAAGATATGCAAGCAACCTGTTCCCTCCACCATAACTTAGCTGGACCCTCCAGCTGATATGTAGTATAACCAACCTCGTGAGTCTCCAACAAACCCAAAGCAACATTTCCTCACAGGTAGTAATAAAGTTATGTGGGTCCTGTCCAGAAGTTCCAGCAAACCTCGGAAGTGCTAATCTAAAAAACCTACCCAATGCCTTCTCCTCTGAATCTGTCATAGCTGGGCGAGGAGCAAGAGGCTGTGCAACTGATGGAACCAGAATGACCTCCGCACGGGGAGTCACAGTAGCAGGCTGCGCTCCTGAACTCTGTTCCCCCAGGGCTGTCCCCTGAGCGGATGTCTGTGCTACCTCAGAAGGCCGCTCTCCAATCATACCCAAAAGCTGTAATAGTAAACCCCGAATAACTGAAGACTGAGCTGGGGCTGAGGCTGGAACTGGAGCTGGTGGTACCTGGGCTGCCCCCTGGTCCACATGTTGTTTCTCGGGAACTGACTCTGGCTCATACCCATGCTCGGGAATTATCTCAACTCTAGCAGCTCTAGCAGGTGCCACTGCTCGGGGGCGTCCTCGACCCCTAGCTGGAGTCGGAGGCTCATCTCTGCCTGATGCCAACGCTCTCGTATGAACCATCTGCGGAAGAATGAAGTAGAACAAATGAGATTTCCAGAAACTTCAAGTGTCCTACGCATGACACATAAGCAATGAAAGAGTCGCATTTCCTAAGATATCATTGTAGCCTCCCAAAAATTGAGTACAGACGTCTCTGCCCCGATCTGCAGGACTCTACTAGACATTGGCTCCTATACCAATGACACCGGTTAACCTAGAGCTCTGATACAAGTTGTCACGACCCGACTTCACGGTCATGATGGCACCTAAAACACCCAGTAGGCAAACCAATCTTCGTAGCCCAAAACGGTTAGTAATGGGCTACTAGCTAACAGTTAAGCAGAATAAATGATATAATCGAGCGGAAGCAAAGGAACAAGATGAAAAGATAATAACAGGAATAAATATACACATTATGCAAAAGCTAAACCAAACCCCAAAACCTGGTATCATAATATAGAGCCAGAACTACATATAAGGAGTACAAACGATCCAAAACAATATATACAAATGTCTCCGAATGGTAATAGAGTACATAAAGCAAAAGATAAACTAAAGCTAAGCTCCGATCACCAAGAGCACACCCTCAGTATGAAGTAGTCCCCAAAAGATCTCCGAGCACGAATCATAATGATCTAGCGGCGATGGCCCATGCTAGGATCTGCACCAGAAGATGCAGAGTGTAGTATGAGCACCAAATGCGAAGCATAAGGTACCCAGTAGGTATCATAGGCTGACTGGGCACATATAAGATCAAAGCATAGTAACAGACAAAATAGAAGCAAGTAGTCACGAAAATCAACGAAAAAAGTGCACAGAAACTAGCCCAACGGGAAGATAACAGAAACAGCATGTAAGGCCAGCAAGAAGAATATATACATAACAGGCACAGGTGAAAATAAGAAATGACGCACCTAGGAACCTCGCAATAACAGTATATACATAATAGGCTTAAGAAGTGGACGATATACCGGTAATCTCAAGTATAAGGGATGGGAGAGAAGAGTAAAGATACACATGCTCGGAAAATAAGAATCAATAACCAAACTAATCATATCAATCTCAAAACCAGAACTAACAATGTTGCAGTAATATCTCAAAATCATAATCGTGACAAGGGATAGTATCAGGATAAAGTAACAAGAGTCTATCTACAGTCCCTCGGCCGCCCATACAATCGAGGAACGCAATCAAGTGAAAACAAACCCTCCGGCATCCCATACTATCGGAGCGTACAATCAACAAATAACAAAAAAGGTTGGAACCTCAAACATTGGATGATATGATGCATGATGACCTCAGGGTGGGATAGAAACTCTGTATGTACCTCCTCCGGTGTCGATCGGGCCCAGCAGGTACGTTTCATGGAAGGACACTGCCCGTATACCTCTACTCCGCCGTATACCCTCCCTCCGGCACACGCAGCCCAAAGCCCCAGGCTCGGACGGCAAGGTCCATGGAGGTCCCGGACCCCATACTAAAACTCTGTATCAAGACATGTCTTCCAGAAGCAAGTCCCGGTTCAAGATAGAGACCCAGTCTTGACTATGCATGCCCAGACCCTGTCCAGGACTAAAGTAGTGGGAAAATATCTCAAAAACCCCTCCAAGGGTGCCCGGCCATAACCGGGTCTAAACAGTAGAAAGTCATCTCAGATGCTCGGTCCGACTGAGACTAAAATCATCCCGGTTTTGTAAGAAACTCAACTAGTACCCCAGCCCTGCCGAGTCTAGCGTTAATAGTAACACTAGTGATAGAAATTATAATTTATCCTTCTTTTACCCCAAGAAGATTTATAAGTTAAATCAAACAATTTTCAGTTCACATCCTATCGAAAACGGGCCCCCGGGGCCATGCAAGGTTTAGAAAACAATTCCAGTAGGCCCAAAGCCAAAACCGTAGTAAAACATGGATGAATCCTCTTCATATGCATAGAAATGAATGATCAACACAAATAGCTGCCCAGCAGCTCACAATCTACCTATCGGCCCTGCACAGGCCCACAGCTACTCAGCAAGCGTAACTAGCCTAGAAGGATATTTCTATGTCCGGGACTCGCGGACATTTCCAATAACCCACCTTCTATGTTCCAGATTCAACAAGGTCTCACAGGACCACAAGGGTAAATAAAACGTATCGTCAAGTACTACAAGCATCTGAGGAACAAAAGTAGGCAGACATGAATAAAACGGTCAAGGTCTGTGGTACCAACCTAATAATCCAACCTAAGGATGCCAGCTAGTACAATTTTATCTGATATATTCTAAGTCTAGGGAGTTTAGACCGCAACCTACCTGTCGTCCGATGACAAGCTTGAACCTCTCCAAAAAAGCCCCAAAACGAAATCAAACTCGAACTCAGGCTTGAATAACTTGACATAGATAATTGATTTTTCCTTCGAGGATCAAATATCGCTTTAAAATAACTTCTCTCCACAAATGTTTTTCATTGATTTGAATGTACACAAGCGCTTTTGGATATGTTATAAACTTAACATGCTATTAAGGAATTTTTGAAGGATAAGATTGCTGGTGATACATATATATATACAAAACGTTACATATGCTAAGTAAAGAAAAGGCTCTAATTTAATTAAATGGTAAAAAGACAAATTTTGATCAAATGGTGCCACCTCTAATTTAGCAAGTTAATTGCTGCCACATTCCCTTAAATACACGTGGAGGGGTGTGTCAACAACCTCCTTTTTATCCATTACTTATATATCCGGGTATTGCATAGGTTCGTGGTAAAATATATATAACTTTTTTAATATACCATAATTAATAGAAAATTATTTCAAATAACACCTACTATATTATAATAATAATTTTTAACATAACTAAGTTTACTATCTCCGTTAAAATTTATAATTTATAGAAACCTTATAAAATAAATGCATACACAAATATATCATAACAAAAGTATTTTTCCATAGACATTTAAAATATTTTAGGAAGGCAATAAAAATATAACTTTTTACCACATTCAACTTTTAAATAAAATATTTTCAAATACGCGCGATGTTAATAAAATTCTCAAATGAAAACACCCCATTCTCGGGAATGCTACGACACCACAAATCAGTATTGATCTTTCCACAAGGCTTGCTGAGGTCATACAATCACAAATCACTATCGCACGATTTCGATAACTCAACTCCTCAAACTCAGCTCTAAAATAGGAGAACGATCATAAAGACCAAACGAACGGCCAGGGCACGGAACCACCGGTCCCAGCAAGCCATAAATGACTTGGGGCCGCTACAGGAAAGCTCTAACAGTACAAGGAAAGCGTACACGCAAAAATGACCGAAAGAGTCATTACACTACGAGAATCAATTCGTCTACTAGGAGGTTGTAGGTGCCATCATGACCTGAAAAATCCGATCGTGACAAATATTCATTATGTGGGATGAACTTTTAACATTTTGTCATTTTCCCTATACTCAATAAATTATAGATTTTTTTTTAAAAAAATGAACACCAAATATTAAAAAGAAAAATTCTTTGTATTGTTGAATTTTTAGTAAAACCAAATATGTATAGATTGAAAAAATGAATCTATCTTTTAGAAAATTAAAATAAGACAATTTAAACATTAAAAATAGATTAAACTCTAATATTTTTTTGAAAAAATAACTTCTTTTTTTCAAAAAATATCTTCTTAAAATTAATTCAACAACTAAATTGACATCAAAATCAAAAAAAAATTGAAGAAAAGAAAATTCAATAATAACACTAATTAATTTAAAAGGAAACAATAATAAAATTTTACTTTATTTAAATGTTAATTATAAAATGTCCAATTAAAGAATGTCATGTGTCCATACTGGAGTAATAAATTTTTAAATTATTTTTTGGTTTCGCACATGCCTTCAAGAGAGTGAGCTCACTCTCTTGCCATCTCAACACTTAAAGGTGTGTATATTCTATTTTATAATAGTTTAGAAAAATAATAGGACTTGTTAAAAGAAAAAGAGTGTGATTAAAAATATGATGATAATTTAAGGGAATACTTGTGCCTTTTGCCAAGAAAAAAACAATGAAAAGATGTATGAACTGTACTTCAACCACTCCTTTGGATTCATCATTTTACTACTATATATAAGAGGTTGGCACATCAATCTCAAGCAGGCAGCTCTTGGACAACGTGTCTGCTTGAGCTTTCTGCTTGCGAGGTCCCGCTTCAAAAAATTTAATATTTTTTTCATTTTAATTTATTTATCTTACTTTTTATTTTAATATGTTATATATTTGATCAAAATATTTTGTTATATATTTGATAATTACGTAAAAAAATATTATAAATCACAATATAAATTTTTTGTTGACTCTCAAAATTATATTAGTGTCACATAAAGGGATAAAAATGACATAAAAAATATTATAAATCACAATAATTATAAAAAAATGTATAATAAATTTAGTGAATTTAAAAATTCTATCTATGTAACATATATTGGGCCCGCAATTTATTTGTCTTACTTTTTATTTTAATATATTATATATTTGATCAAAATATTTTATATGTATTTGATAATTACGTAAAAGATATTATAAATCACAATATAAAATTTTTGTTGACTCTCAAAATTGTATTTGTGCCACATAAAGGGATAAAAATGACATAAAAATTATTATAAATCACAATAATTAAAAAAAATATATAATAAATTTAGTGAATTTAAAAATTCTATCTATGTAATACATATTGGGCCCGTGCTGGCACAGAATTTTGTGTATATTCTTATATGAATTTCATTGATCTAAATAAAATAATGTATGCGTATCTAAAAAATTAATTGATCTAAATAAAATAATAATGTATACATATCTAAATTAGGCATATTTTATACATTGGGTCTGTGCGTAGCACGAAATTTTGTATCTAGTTTTATAAATAAGCCACTAAACACTCTGCATAGAGGTATATTGATTTAAAATACAAATTGTACCACAACCCATACTAACACAATTGACTTTTACAGGACAATATTACAACTTGTTTGAATGGTCATTTATATTGTATTACTAGATATAGAGGAGTCCATTTTAGTATGGGTTTAATATTTATTATTTTCTTTGTCTCAAATTATGTGACACAGATAGAATTTAGATAGTCAATCAAATTTTTTGTATGATTTTTAGATATTTTAAGTTGTCAACTATTGTAATTTATAGTATCTTTTACGTAATTTTTAAATAATATATGTTATTCATTTGTCCCAATTTATATGGCATTGATACAATTTTGAGAGTCAACTAAATTTTTTTGATATCTTTTAATATTTTAAGTTGTTAATTATTGTGATTTATAGTACTTTTTCTTTTGTCCCAATTTATGTGCGCTGATAAAATTTTGAGAGTCAACCAAATTTTTAATATCTTTCAAATATTTTAAGTTGGTAATTATTGTGATTTATACTACTCCACTTTTTATGTAATTTTCAAATATATAACAAATTAAAAAAAAACAAAATAAATAAATTAAAACAAAGAAATTTTAAAAAAAATATCCAAGCAGGTAGCACAAGCAGGCATGTCGATCTCGTGCATGATTATCCTCCTTTATAAGATAGTAATAAATAAAATATCATATTATTACTTAGAATATAATATTTATTTTAATTATTATTTAAAATTTATTATTACATAACAATAAAAATATAATTTTATATAATGGTTTGTAATGACCCTTCCGGTCATTTTCGCGTTTACGCCTTCTTTGTACTGCCAGAGCTTTCCTGTAGTGGCCCCAAGTCATTTATGACTTGCTGGGACCGGTGGTTCGGTGCCCTGGTCGTTCATTTGGTCGTTTTGGTCGTTTGCCTGTTTTAGAGCCTTAACTTAGAATATCGTTGACTTTAGTCAATATTCTTGGTAAACATACTCGGAATCAAATTCCTACAATTCTGTTAGCTCCAGAGCGTGAATTTTGGTGTAGATGGACCCTGGGTCGGGTTCTGGGAGCTTTCAGTTTAGTTTTGTCTGGGTTTTTGTGTTTTAGCCAAGTTGAACTTGAAAGTTTGACTTTGGTCAACATTCGGAGAAGACGGCCTCGGATGGAAATTTTATCTACACTATTAACTCCGAGATGTCGACTTTAGTCTAGGAAAACCTTTGGTTCGGGTCTCGGGGCTTTCGAACTTGTTTTGGGGTATTGAGTTCCGAGTTAGTTTTGGGCATGGGGCCCACTTTTTCTTAAAACGATCTCCATTTGTAAATTCGTTGATTCCACTGAGTCCGAAATGTCGTTTCCACTCAAATAGCTCTATTGGTTTGTGAGTATCGGGTTTCGATTGTGCCCAAAATACCCCGTAGAAGTTTAAAAAATTGTAAATTTTTCTATTGCGGGCCAGCTTTAAATAGCTGTTGGCAGCTTTATTTTCAGCTTTTGCTCTCATCTTTCCAACTTGTTTTCTCCACTATTTTTAAACCAAATTCCTTCAAATCTTCACCTGCTCTTGCCCATAATTTGGAGGAATAATTGTTGCTGATCCGGGTGTGTTTCTTGGCCTCGTGAATAGGTAAAATCTCTTGTTAACTTCCGTTAATTTCCATAAATTTCATTCTTTAAATTCTTGTTTTTCACAATTTTCAGCTTATTTCTTTCACTTCTTTCAACTCCAATCATTTTTCTCAACTCTAATTACTTAAAACAGTGTGGGCTCATGAGAATTCTCCAAATTATCGTTAATCTCGCTCCTTTATCGTTAGTAAGCCTCTTCTTCTTCAAGCCTTGTTCTTCTCTTCAAGCTCAAAAAACCTCCATGGTTGAGCCTCTTACAAGCTTGATTTTTCTTGGGTTAAAGCTTCGCTGAAGATCTTGATTGATCGTGGTAGCTGTAGTTCTGGTTCGTGGTCGATTCTTGCTTCCAAATTGGTACGGTTTTGCCCTTGAAAATCGCAATTCTCCACTTTTGTTATCATGAATTAGTATTACTTTGGGGCTGTTTTGAGCCCCAAAACAAACTCCGTTTGCACTCAAATTTAGAGCATGGGTTCCTAAATTCACCGCGAACATAATTGTGAATTTTATTTTCTATTTTGCTGCACGGGACCCGAGGGTCATTTTTCGACCAAATTTTTAGCTCGATTTTCCGTATAGCAGTATGGGTGTCGTTCTTCTCATTTTGACACCTAGATTATGTTCTTGATAGCGTGGCAACTTTTCGAGGCTGTTCAGAAGGGGAAGACACACGAGTGATGGTTCATGTTTGCAGTTCGATCCCGAGGTAGGTTACGGTTTAAATCCCTTAGACTTCTCATATATAGAATAAAATTGTACTAATGAACATCCTTGGGTTGTGTTTACTAGTTGGTACCACAGACCTTGACCGCTTCATTTATTTCTGATTCCTTTCTTCCTTCGATGGTTGTAGTACCTGCGATAGATGATATTATCACCCTTGTGATCCTGTGAGGCCTTATATTGACTCTGGAACATAGATGGTGAGAAATTGGGGATGTCCGTGAGTCCCGGACATCGTTATTATTGTTATAGAGCTGGCTATCTGTGCTGCAGAATGATTGGAGCCTGTGCAGGACCAATAGAATGATTGTGAGCCGTTGGGCTATTGATTGTGACTGAGCATACCATTCATCATGCATATAGAGATAATTTCTTCATGATTTTACTACGGTTTTGGCTTTGGGCCTACTAATGCTGAATTTCCAAACCTTGCATGGCCCATGGGTCTCGTTTTTGGTGAAAATGATTGAAAAAGGGTTTTGGTACCGTCTTAATGGATCTTCTTGTGGTAAGAGGGAATTAAAGGATGTTTTATCACTATTTCCACTTATACTAGACTCGGCAGGGTCGAGCGCTAGACTTGTTTTACTACAACTTTTAGGGTGATGCTAAACTTGGCGGGTTCGTACACTAGGACTATTTGACTTACTAATTTAGACCTGAATACTATCCGAGAAGCTTTACTTGGGGATTTTTGAGATTGCGAGGCATCTAGTATGTTGGTCGGGGGAATCCATGGACCTTGCCATTCTGGACTAAAGGTTATGTGTTGTGAGTGCTGGAGGGGGGTATACGGCGTAAGAGAGGTATACGGGTGTGACCTTCCATGGATCCTGTCTTCTGGGCCTTATAGGATGCCGAAAGCGGGTAACATACAATACTACTATTACTCTTGGCTGAGCATTGCATGTCATATCATTCATTTGGGTGAGGTACCACCCTTGTTTGTTGTTTGTTGATTGTACACTCCGGTAGTATGGGATGCCGGAGGGTTTGTATTCACTTGTTTGTGTTCCTTGGGTGTATGGGCACCTGTGGGACTGTAGGTAGACTTATTGCTACTATTTCCCTCTATTAGTTCCTGTTGTGGTTCTTATGACTTTGGATATTGTTAAGGTTAAACTTGGGCTTCCAGTTGTTGAATTCTTCACTTGAGGTTGCATGCTTAGTTGGGTTATCATTCATTATATTTGAACATGTTTACTATTTTATTCCTCTCCTTCGCTATTAGTTGAGGTTACTGGTATACCGCCTGTTTTCTAAACTCTTCTTTGTATACTTGTTGCGAGGATCTCGAGTACGTGTTTCTTTCTTTCGCCTGTGATGTGTATTCTTTTAGCTAGCCATATGTATTGTACCTTCTTGTATTCCTTCTGTGCTAGATTCCATGTACTTCTTCATTGCCTTCTGTGACTAGTTGTTTTCTATTCGTCTTATTACTGCTCTTTTATCTTATGTGTACCCAGTCGGCCTATGATACCTACTGGGTACCGGTTGTTTAGCAATTGGTGCTCATACTACACTATGCATATTCTGATGTATATCCTAGTATGGGCCATCGCCATTAGCTCATTGGAGACTCGTGCGAGAAGCTGATTTTGAGATATTTCAGACTGAGGGTGAGCTCTTGGCGACCAGAGCTTTGCTTTTAGTTATCTTTTATATCATGTACTCTATTACTACTCAGAGACATTTGTGTATATATTGTTTTGGATCCTTTGTACTCATTATATGTATATCTGACTCTATACTATGATACCAGGTTTTGGGGTTTGGTTTAGCTTCTGCAGATGTATATATATTCCTGTATCTACTTTCTTCAGGTTATTTCCCTTGCTTCCGCTTATTTATATCGTTCCTCCGCTAAAGTGATAGATGGTAGCCCATTACTAATCGTTCAAGGCTATGGGGATTGGTTCATCTATTGGGGGGTTGTAGGTGTCATCATGACAGAGAAATTGGGTCGTGACAACTTGGTATCAGAGCTCTAGGTTCACCGGTATCATCGGTATAGGAGCCAATGTCTAGTAGAGTCCTGCAGATTAGAGTAGAGACGTCCGTACTCAATCTTTGGGAGGCTATAGTGACATCTTAGGAAATATAACTCTCTTATTTGCTTCTGTATCGTGCATAATCCTTGGGAGTTTCTTGAAATCTCACTTGTTCTCATTCATTCTTCTGCAGATGACTCGTACGAGATCATCGATGTCGGGCGAAGACGAGCCTCCAACTCCAGCTAGGGGCCGAAGAGGTCGTAGAGGTAGGGGTCGAGGACGTCCCCGAGCAGCGGCAGCGGCTAGAGTTGAGATAGGTCCCGAGCATGATCATGAGCCAGAGTTTGCTCCCGAGCAGCATGTGGACCAGGGGGCAGCCCATGTACCACCATCTCTAGTGCCAGCTTTAACCCCAGCTCAGTCTTCAGATATTCGGGGCTTACTGTTACAGTTGTTGGGTATGATTAGAGAGCGGCCTTCTGAGGCAGTACAAATATCCGCTCAGAGGGTAGCCCTGGGTGAACCGAGTTTAGGAGCACAACTTATTACTATGGCTACCTGTGCCGAGGTTATTTCAGTCCCATTAGTTGCACAGCCTCTTGCTCCTCGCCCAGCTATGACAGAGACAGAGCAGAAGGCGTTGGGTAGATTCTTGAGATTCACACCTCTGAGGTTTGTTGGTACTTCTAGGCAGGACCCCCATGACTTTATTACTACTTGTGAGGATATGTTGCACCATCTGGGTTTGTTGGAGACTCACGGGGTTGGCTATACTACATATCAGCTGGAGGGCCCAGTGAAGTTATGGTGGAGGGCCCAGGTTGCTTGCAGACCATCACCATCACACCTTTGACTTGGTCCGAGTTTTATGAGGCCTTTATGGTCAAGTTCTTACCTAAGAGCGACAGATAGGCGTGGAGAGATGAGTTCACTAGACTTACTGAGGATACCATGATCGTCTCAGAGTACGAGACCCATTTCCATCAGCTTGCTCCATTTAGGGCCATGATTATGCCTACTGAGTCTGACAGAGTCCGTAAATTTATTTGGGGGCTATGGAGAGAGTTTAGATGGCCTGTAGAGATATTAGTTGCTAGTGGCCGGTCATTCTAGGCTATTACGAACTATGTCCGTACTGTAGAAGATTTGCATCATCATGACACCAAGGCCATAGATAAAAGGCCTCGACATCAGGGTAGCTACAGTTGTTCTCGTTATGGTGGTAGGGGTACAGGCCAGTGGGGCCGAGGTCATCAGCCGTAGAGGCACCAAGGTCAGTCTAGTCGATCGGTTCAGGCTCACATCAGCCTTCTGGTTCTCAGTTTGAGCAGGGTCAGAGCAGTCAACGTGATGACAGTGGTCAGTCTTCGAGAGGTACTACTTCTGGGGCTTCAGGCCGAGGTGGCCACATAGGTTCAGGGGGTTTGTCTCGGTAGGGTGGGCCATCAGGGCCTTGTTATGAGTGTGAAGTCAATGGGTATTTTACCAGAGATTTCCCCCAATGGGGTACAGCCTGCTATGAGTGCGGAGTTAGTGGTCATTTTGCTAAAGATTTCCCCCAGTGGGGTACAGTTCAGCCAGCTGCTCTGCTGGCTCAGCCTATTCACTCAGTCCAGCCACCAGCTTGAAGAGGTGGTGGTCATGGTAGAGGTGGTCGGATGCTGTGATCACAGGTACGATTTTTGTATGCCATATACCAGCTTATGTTTTATTTGATCCTGGATATACATGTTCATACGTATATGCCTACTTTGTGCCTTGTTTGGGGTTGGCTAGTGAGCCATTATCTGTTCTTGTTTCTGTTTTGACCCCAGTAGGAGATTCTTTAGTAGTGGATCGGATTGTGAGATCTTACATGATATATGTCCGTGATTTGGAGACTTGGGGTAATTTGATGATACTTGATATGTTAGATTTTGATGTGATATTGGGCATGGACTGGTTATCCCCTCACCATGCAGTTTTGGATTGTTATGCCAAGACCGTTACCATCACCGTGCCTGGTGTAGCCCCGATTGTGTGGCAGGGTTCTGTTAGCCGTGCGCCGTCTGGGATCATATCTTGTCTTCGAGTTAGGAAGTTGATTTCGCGAGGGTGTTTGGCTTACTTAGCATTTGTCCAAGATACTAGTACTGGCCCTTCTTCCCCTAAGTTTGTTCCTATGGTTAGAGACTTCCTAGATGTGTTCCCTACCGGCCTACCATGTCTTCCACCTGAGAGAGATATTGATTTCTCTATTGAGTTAGAGCCTGCCATATGTCTCTTGCTGAGTTGTGAGAGCTTAAGGAGCAGCTCCAAGATTTGTTAGCTAAGGGGTTCATTAAACCGAGTGTGTCGCCTTGGGGTGCTCCTGTTCTATTTGTTAAGAAGAAGGATGGGTCGATGCGGTTGTGTATTGATTATCGACAACAAAATAGGATTACTGTGAGGAATGGGTATCCGATAACTTGTATTGATGATTTATTTGATCAGCTTAAGGGTTCAATCGTGTTTTCAAATATAGATTTGAGGTAAGGCTACCAACAGTTGAGGATTTGGGCGGAGGACATCCCTAAGACAGCATTCAGGACACGTTACATCCATTATGAGTTCCTGGTGATGTCTTTTGGGTTGACTAATGCCCCCACAACTTTCATGGATCTGATGCACAAGGTGCTTAGCCCTTATTTGGACTCCTTCGTGATAGTCTTCCTAGATGACATTCTGATATACTCGCGGAGTAGAGATGAGCATGAGCAACACTTGAGGATTATACTCCAGACTTTGAAAGATCACCGGCTTTATGCCAAGTTCTCAAAGTGCTAGTTTTGGCTTGAGCGAGTTGCATTCCTAAGACACGTGGTGTCTAAGGATGGGATTAGAGTAAATCCGAGTAAGATTTTAGCGGTCCTTGATTGGCCTAGACCTACTACTCCTACTGAGGTTCGCAGCTTTGTTGGGTTAGCCAGGTACTACAGACGGTTCATAGAGGGATTTTCTTCCATAGCAGCACCTTTAACTAGGCTAAACAAGAAGGATGTCCCATTTCAGTGGTCAGATCAGTGCGAGGATAGCTTCAAGAGGCTTAAGGCCTTTTTGACTTCAGCTCATGTATTGACTTTGCCGATTGAGGGTTAGAGTTTCTCCGTTTATTGTGATATTTCTGGGGTTGGTCTTGGTTGTGTGTTGATGCAGCAGGGTCATGTGATTGCATATGCATCAAGGCAGCTGAAGGTTCACGAGCGCAACTACCCCACCCATCATTTAGAGTTACTGGCGGTAGTTTTCACGCTCAAGATCTGGAGGCACTACTTAGATGGAGTTCATTGTGAGATATTCACCGATCACCATAATCTTCAGTGCATTATGAGTTAGCGAGAGCTGAACTCAAGGCAAATGAGATGGATTGGGTTGCTGAAGGACTATGATTTCACTATTCTGTGCCATCCGGGATAGGAAAACGTTGTAGCGGATGCCTTGAGTCGGAAGGCGGTGAGTATGGATAGCCTAGCTTCACTTTCAGTTTCTGAGAGACCGTTGGCCTTGGACATCTAGCCCTTGGCTAACCGCTTGGTTAGGCATGATTTGTCGGATCCCAGTCTAGTTCTTGCCAGTGTTGAGGTTCGGTCTACTCTTGTTGATCAGATATAGAGCCATCAGTTTGAGGATCAGTGATTGTGTGACCTTCGAGATTAGGTTGTTCAGGGTGAGGCCAGCTCGGATACTCTAGATTTAGATGGGGTTCTGAGGTTTGGTTGTCGACTTTGTGTTTTGAGGGTTGGTGATTTGATTCAGTTGATACTCCATGAGGCAGATTGTTCTAGATACTCCATTTATCCTTGTGAGGTAAAGATGTATAGAGACTTGAGACAGCTTTCCTGGTGAAGTGGTATGAAGCGAGATATAGCAGAGTTCGTGTCTCGGTTCTTGAACTGTCAACTGGTGAAGTTTGAGCACATGAGACCTGGTGGTTGATGCAGCGATTTCCCATTTCTGAGTGGAATTGGGAAGGTATTACTATGGATTTCGTTGTTGGTTTCCCTCGTACCTCCAGGGGTTTTGATTCCATTTGGGTGGTTGTGGATTGGCTGACTAAGTCAGCCTATTTCTTGCCGGTTCAGACTTCTTACAGTGCCGAGAGGTTAGCTCAGATCTATATTCGTGAGGTTGTTCAGTTGCACGAGGTCCCAGCTTCTATCATTTTAGACCGCGACACTCAGTTCATATCTCAGTTTTGGAGAGCTATTCAACGAGATTTGGGTACAGAGGTTCAGCTTAGTACTGCTTTCCACCCTCAGACAGATGGCCAGTACAAAAGGACCATCTAGGTCCTGGAGAACATGCTTCGAGCCTGTGTTCTTAATTTTGGAGGCTCTTGGGATCAGTTTGTTCCTTTGGCCGAGTTTGCATATAATAATAGCTTCCATTCTAGCATTGACATGGCACCCTTCGAGGTATTGTATGGTAGGCGTGCAGATCGTCGATTGGTTGGTTTGATGGATTGGAGTCCAGGCCACAGAGTACTGATTTACTTCGGGACTCCTTAGACAGAGTTAGGGTGATTCAGGATAGACTTTGAGCTGCTCAGAGTTGGCAGAAGAGCTACGCTGATCGTAGACTTTGTGCCTTAGAGTTCAGCATTGGTGATTCGGTATTCCTCCGTGTGTCGCCCATGAAGGGCGTGATGAGATTTGGTCGGCGGGGCAAGCTTAGCCCCAGGTATATTAGGACGTTTGAGATCCTCCAGAGAGTTGGTAGTGTTGCCTATCAGTTAGCCTTGCCTCCGATGTTTTCACCTATGCATACGGTGTTTCATGTTTCGATGTTAAGACGGTATGTTCCAGATGAGTCTCATGGCCTCGTGAATAGGTAAAATCTCTTGCCCATAATTTGGAGGAATAATTTTTGTTGATCCGGGTGTGTTTTTTGGCCTTATGAGTAGATAAAATCTCTTGTTAAGTTCCATTAATTTCCACAAATTTCATTCTTTAAATTCTTGTTTTTCACGGTTTTCAGCTTATTCATTTCACTTCTTTCAACTCCAACTTCATTTTTCTCAACTCTAATTACTCAAGAACAGTGTGGGCACGTGGGAATTCTCCAAATTATCATTAATCTCGCTCATTTATCGTTGGTAAGCCTCTTCTTCTTCAAGCCTTGTTCTTCTCTTCAAGCTCAAAAAACCTCCATGGTTGAGGCCCTTACAAGCTTGATTTTTCTTGGGTTAAAGCTGCGTTGAAGAGCTTGATTGATCGTGATAGTTGTAGTTCTGGTTCGTGGTCGATTCTTCCTTCCAAATTGGTACAGTTTCGCCCTTGAAAATCGCAATTCTCCACTTTTGTTCTCATGAATTAGTAGTACTTCGGGGCTGTTTTGAGCCCCAAAACAAACTCCGTTTGTGCTCAAATTTAGAGCATGGGTTCCTAAATTCACCGCGAACATAATTGTGAATTTTATTTTCTATTTTGCTGCACGGGACCCGAGGGTCATTTTTCGACCAGATTTTTAGCTCGATTTTCCGTATAGCAATATGGGTGTTGTTCTTCCCATCTTGACACCTAGATTATGTTCTTGATAGAGTGGCAGCTTTTCGAGGTTGTTCAGAAGGGGAAGACACACGAGTGATGGTTCATGTTTGCAGTTCGACCCCGAGGTAGGTTACGGTTTAAATCCCTTAGACTTCCCATATATAGAATAAAATTGTACTAATGAACATCCTTGGGTTGTGTTTACTAGTTGGTACCACAGACCTTGACCGCATCATTCATGTCCGATTCCTTTCTTTCTTCGATGGTTGTAGTACCTGCGATAGATGATATTATCACCCTTGTGGTCCTGTGAGGCCTTATATTGACTCTGGAACATAGTTGGTTGGAAATTGGGGATGTCCGTGAATCCCAGACATCGTTATTATTGTTATAGAGCTGGCTATCTGTGTTGTAGAATGATTGGAGCCTGTGCAGGACTGATAGATTGATTGTGAGCCATTGGACTATTGATTGTAACTGAGCATACCATTCATCATGCATATAGAGACAATTTCTTCATGATTTTACTACGATTTTGGCTTCAGGCCTACTATTGCTGAATTTCCAAACCTTGTATGGCCTGCGGTGCTCGTTTTTTGTGAAAATGATTGAAAAAGGGTTTTGGTACCGTCTTAATGGATCTTCTTGGGGTAAGAGAGAATTAAAAGATGTTTTATCAATATTTCCACTTATACTAGAGTCGGCGGGGTCAAGCGCTAGACTTGTTTTACTATAACTTTCGAGGTGATGTTAAACTCGGCGGGGCCGTGCGCTAGGTCTATTTGACTTACTAATTTAGACATGGATACTATCCGGGAAGCTTTACTTGGGGATTTTTGAGATTGTGGGGCATCTAGTATATTGGTCGGGGGCCTCCATGGACCTTGCCATTTCAGACCAAGGGCTACATATTGTGTGTGCCGGAGGGGAGTATACAGCGTAGGAGAGGTATACGGGTGTGACGTTTCATGGATCCTGTCTTCTGGGCCTTATAGGACGTCAAAAGTGGGTAACATACGATACTACTATCACTCTTGGCTTAGCATGGCATGTCATATCATTCATTTGTTTGAGGTACCACCCTTGTTTGCTATTTGTTGATTATACGCTCTGGTAGTATGGGATGCCGGAGGGTTTGTCTTCACTTTTTTGTGTTCCTTGGGTGTATGGGCGCCCGTGGGACTGTAGGTAGATTTATTGCTACTATTTTGCTCTATTAGTTCCTGTTGTGGTTCTTATGACTTTGGATATTGTTAATGTTAAACTTGGGCTTCCAGTTGTTGAATTCTTGACTTGAGGTTGCATGCTTAGTTGGGTTATCGTTCATTATATTTGAACATGTTTACTGTTTTCTTCCTCTCCTTCTCTATTAGTTGAGGTTACTGGTATACCGCCTATTTTCTAAACTCTTCTTTGTATACTTGTTATTGCGAGGATCTCGGGTACGTGTTTCTTTCTTTTGCCTGTGATGTGTATACTTTTAGCTAGCCATATGTATTGTTCCTGCTTGTATTCCTTCTGTGCTATCTTCCCTGTACTTCTTCGTTGCCTTCTGTGACTAGTTATTTTCTATTCTTTTTATTACTTCTCTTTTATTTTATTTGTGCTCAATCAGCCTATGATACCTACTGGGTACCGGTTGCTTTGCAGTTGGTGCTCATACTACACTTTACATCTTCTGGTGTAGATCCTAGTGTGGGCCATCACCGTTAGCTCATTGGAGACTCATGCGAGGAGCTGTTTTTGAGGTATTTCAGACTGAGGGTGAGATCTTGGAGACCAGATCTTAGCTTTTAGTTATCTTTTATATCATGTACTTTATTACTACCCTGAGACATTTGTGTATATATTGTTTTGGATCCTTTGTACTCCTTCTATGTAGATCTGGCTCTATACTATTATACCAGGTTTTGGGGTTTGGTTTAGCTTTCGCAGATGTATATATATATTCCTGTATCTACTTTCTTCAGGTTAATTCCCTTGCTTCCACTTATTTATATCATTCCTCCGCTAAAATGTTAGATGGTTAGCCCATTACTAACCGTTCCAGGCTAAGAGGATTGGTTCACCTATTGTGGGGTTGTAGGAGCCATCGTGACAGAGAAATCGGGTCGTGACAGCTTGGTATCAGAGCTCTAGTTTCACTGATATCATTGGTATAGGAGCCAATGTCTAGTAGAGTCCTGCGGATTTGGGCGGAGACGTTCGTACTCAATCTTTGGAAGTCTATAGTGACATCTTAGGAAATATGACTCTCTTATTTGCTTCTGTATCATGCATAATCCTTGGGAGTTTCTTGAAGTCTCACTTGTTCTGGTTCATTCTTCCATAGATGGCTCGTACGAGATCATCGGCGTTGGGTGGAGACGAGCCTCTGACTCCAGCTAGGGGCCGAGGAGGTCATAGAGGTAAGGTTCAAGGATGTCCCCGAGCAGCGGCAACTGCTAGAGTTGATATAGGGCCTGAGTATGATCATTATCCAGAGTTTTCTCCCGAGCAACATATGGATCAGGGGCAGCCCAGGTACCACCAACTCTAGTGCCAGCTTCAGCCCCAGCTCAGTCTTTAGATATTCGGGGATTACTGTTACAGTTGTTGGGTATGATTGGAGAGCGGCCTTCTGAGGCAGCACAAACATCCACTCATAAGGCAATCTTGGGTGCACCGAGTTTAGGAGCGCAACCTATTACTGTGGCTCCCCGTGTCGAGGTTATTTTTGTCCTATTAGTTTCACAGCCTCTTGTTCATCGCCCAACTATGACAGAGACGGAGCAGAAGGCGTTGGGTAGATTCTTGAGATTGACACTTCCGAGGTTTGCTGGAAATTCTGGGACCCCCCTGACTTTATTACTACTTGTGAGGAGATGCTGCACCATCTGGGGTTATTGGAGACTCACGGGATTGGCTATTCTACATATCAGCTATAGGGCCCAGCGAAATTATGGTGGAGGGCCCAGGTTGCTTGCAGACCATCACTATCACCTCCTTTGACTTGGTCCGAGTTTTATGAGGCCTTTATGGTCAAGTTCTTACCTAAGAGCGACAAATAGGTGCAGAGAGAGGAGTTCACCAGACTTATTCAGGATACCATGACCGTCTCAGAGTATGAGACCGTTTCCATCAGCTTGCTCTATTTGGTGATTATGCCTACTGAGTCTGACAGAGTTCATAAATTTGTTTCGGGGCTACAGAGAGAGTTTAGAGAGCCTAAAGAGATATTGATTGCTAGTGTTCAGTCATTACAGGCTATTGCAGACTATGC
Organism: Jaltomata sinuosa; assembly: GCA_003996215.1. Lineage (NCBI taxonomy): Eukaryota > Viridiplantae > Streptophyta > Magnoliopsida > Solanales > Solanaceae > Jaltomata > Jaltomata sinuosa. The sequence goes on along the minus strand of QJPP01001850.1, from coordinate 219,745 downwards.
CAATACTGTAGAGGATTCGCATCATCATGACACCGAGGCCAGAGATAAGAGGCCTCAATATCAGGGTAGCTACAGTGGTTCTCGTTATGGTGGTAGGGTTTTTGGCTAGTGGGGCCGAGGTCATCATCCGCAGAGGCACCATGGTCAGTCTAGTCAATCGATTCAGGCTTTACATCAGCCTTCTAGTTCTCAGTTTGAGCAGGGTCAGAGCAGTCAGCGTGGTCACAGTGGTCAGTCTTCGAGAGGTACTACTTCTGGGGCATCAGGCCGAGGTGGCCACACAGGTTCAGCGGATTCGTCTTGGCAGGGTGGGCTGTCAGGGCCTTGCTATGAGTGTGAAGTCAGCAGTCATTTTGCCAGAGATTACCCCCAGTGGGGTACAGCCTGCTATGAGTGCAGAGTTAGTGGTCATTTTGCTAGAGATTTCCCCCAGCGGGGTACAAATCAGCCAGTCGCTCCGCCAACTTAGCCTATTCACTCAGTTTATCCACCGGCTCGAGGAGGTAGTGGTCATGGTAGCCCACGAGGTTGGATAGGTGGTAGGGATGGCGATCGGTCAGGTGGTGGTCGCCGTCAGTTCTATGCAGTCCCTGGGAGACCGAAGTAGAGGCCTCAGATGTTGTGATCACAGGTACAATTTATGTCTGCCATAGACCAGCTTATGCTTTATTTGATCCTGGATCTATATGTTCATACGTATATGCCTACTTTGTGCCTTATTTGGGGTTGTCTAGTGAGCCGTTATCTGTTCTTATTTCTGTTTTGACCCTAGTAGGAGATTCTTTAGTAGTGGATCAGATTGTGAGATCTTACATGATATCTGTTGGTGATTTGGAGACTTGGGGTGATTTGATGATACTTGATATGTTTGATTTTGATGTGATACTGGGCATGGACTGGTTATCCCCTCAACGTGTGGTTTTGGATTGTTATGCCAAGACCGTTACCATCGACATGCCTGGTGTATCCCCGATTGTGTGGAAAGGTTCTGTTAACTCTGCGCCGTTTGGGATCATATCTTGTATTCGAGTTAGGAAGCTTATTTCGCGAGGGTGTTTGGCTTATTTAGCATTTGTCCGAGATGCTAGTACCGACCCTTCTTCCTCTGAGTTTGTTCCTGTGGTTAGAGACTTCCAAGATGTGTTTTCTACCGGCCTGCCAGACCTTCCACCTGAGAGAGATATTGATTTCTCTATTGAGTTAGAGCCGAGCACCAAGCCCATTCTATTTCTCTCTACCATATGGCTCTTGATGAGTTGAGAGAGCTTAAAGGGCAGCTGCAGGATTTGTTAGCTAAGGGGTTCATTAAACTGAGTGTGTTGCCTTGGGGTGCTCCTGTTCTATTTGTTAAGAAGAAGGATGGGTTGATGCGGATGTGTATTGACTATCTGCAGCTAAATAGGATTACTATGAGGAATGGGTATCTGATGACGCGTATTGATGATTTATTTGATCAGCTTCAGGGTTCAACCGTGTTTTTGAAGATAGATTTGAGGTAAGGCTACCAACAATTGAGGATTAGGGCGGCGGACATCCCTAAGACAGCATTCAGGACACGTTACGGCCATTATGAGTTCTTGGTGATGTCTTTTGGGTTGACTAATTCCCCAGCAACTTTCATGGATCTGATGCACAGGATGTTTAGCCCGTATTTGGACTCCTTTGTGATAGTCTTCCTAGATGACATTCTGATTTACTCGCGGAGTAGAGATGAGCATGAGCAGCACTTGAGGATTATACTCCAGACTTTGAGAGATCATCGGCTTTATTCCAAGTTCTCAAAGTGCGAGTTCTGGATTGAGTGAGTTGCATTCCTAGGACACGTGGTGTCTAAGGATGGGATTAGAGTAGATCCGAGTAAGATTTTAGCGGTCCGTGATTGGCTTAGACCTACTACTCCTACTGAGGTTCGCAGCTTTATTGGGTTAGCCGGGTACTACAAACGGTTCATAGAGGGATTTTCTTCCATAGCAGCATCTTTGACTAGGCTGACCAGGAAGGATGTCCCATTTCAGTGGTCAGATCATTGCGAGGATAGGTTCAAGAGGCTTAAGGCCTTGTTGACTTCAGCTCATGTATTGACTTTGCCGATTGAGGGTTAGAGTTTCTCTGTGTATTGTGATGATTTTGGGGTTAGTCTTGGTTGTTTGTTGATGCAGCAGGGTTATGTGATTACATATGCATCAAGGCAGCTGAAGGTTCACGAGCGCAACTACCCAACCCATGATTTAGAGATGTTGGCAGTAGTTTTCGAGCTCAAGATCTGGAGGCACTACTTATATAGAGTTCATTGTGAGATATTCACCGATCATCGTAGTCTTCAGTACATTATGAGTCAGCGAGAGATGAACTCGAGGCATAGAAGATGGATTGAGTTGTTGAAGGACTACAATTTCACTATTCTGTACCATCCGGAAAAGGAAAACATGGTAGCGGATGCCTTGAGTCGGAAGGCGGTGAGTATGGGCAGCCTAGCTTCACTTTCAGTTTCTGAGCGGCCGTTGGCCTTGGACATCCAGTCCTTGGCTTACCGCTTGGTTAGGTTTGATTTGTCAAATCCCATTCTAGTTCTTGCCAGTGTTGAGGTTTAGTCTACTCTTGTTGATTAGATATAGAGCCATCAGTTTGAGGATCAGCGATTGTGTGACCTTCGAGATTAGGTTGTTCGGGGTGAGTCCAGCCGGGCTACTCTAGATTCAGATGGGGTTCTGAGGTTTGGTGGTCTACTTTGTGTTCTGAGGGTTTGTGATTTGATTCAGTTGATACTCCATGAGACACATTGTTCTAGATACTTCATTCATCCTTGTGCGGTGAAGATGTATAGAGGCTTAAGATAGCTTTACTGGTAGAGTGGTATGAAGTTAGATATAGAAGAGTTCGTGTCTCGGTGCTTGAACTGTCAGCAGGGGAAGTTCAAGCATATGAAACATGGTGGGTTGATGCAGCGACTTCCCATTCCTGAGTGGAAGTGGGAAGGGGTTACTATGGATTTCATGGTTGGTTTGCCTTGTATATCCATGGGTTTTGATTCCATTTGGGTGGTTGTGGATCGACTGACTAAGTCAGCCCATTTATTGTTGGTTCAGACTTCTTAAAGTGCCGAGAGGTTAGCTCAGATCTATATTCGTGAGGTTGTTCGGTTGCATGGGGTCCCAGCTTCTATCATTTCAGACTGCGGCACTCAGTTCACATCTCAGTTTTGGAGAGTTATTCAGCGAGATTTGGGTACAGAGGTTCAGCTTAGTACTTCTTTCCACCCTCAGACAGATGGCCAGTCCAAAAGGACCATCCAGGTCTTGAAGAACATGCTTCGAGCCCGTCTTCTTAATTTTGGAGGCTCTTGGGATCAGTTTGTTCCTTTGGCCGAGTTTGCGTATAATAATAGCTTCTATTCTAGAACTGGCATGGAACCCTTTGAGGCATTGTATGGTAGGCGTACAGATCGCCTGTTAGTTGGTTTGATGGATTGGAGTCCATGGCACAGAGTATTGATTTACTTCGGGACTCCTTAGATAGAGTTAGGGTGATTCAGGATAGACTTCGAGCTGCTCAGAGTAGGCAGAAGAGCTACGCTGATCATATACTTTGTGCCTTGGAGTTCAGCATTGGTGATTCGGTATTCCTCCGTGTATTGCCCATGAAGGGCGTGATGAGAATTGGTCGGCGGGGCAAGCTTAGCCCCAGGTATATTGGGTCATTTGAGATCCTCCAGAGAGTTGGTAGTGTTTCCTATCAGTTATCCTTGCCTCCGATGTTTTCAGCTATGCATATGGTGTTTCATGTTTCGATGATAAGACGGTATATTCCAGATGAGTCTCATGTGTTGCATTGGGAGTTGGTTCAATTGGATGAGAGCTTGTCCTTTGTCGAGGAGCCAGTTGCTATATTGGCCAGAGATGTGAGGAGGTTGAGGTCTAGGGAGATTCCTGTTGTAAAAGTTCAGTGAAGGCATCATCCAGTCGAGGAGGATACCTGGGAGACCGAGAGCGATATGCGGGCCTAGTATCCGCAGCTTTTTAAGCCTTCAGGTACCTCTTTCTTCTTGACTTTCGAGGATGAAAGTCCGTTTTAGTAATGGATGATGTAATGACCCTTCCGAACATTTTCACATTTACGCCTTATTTGTACTGCTAGAGCTTTCCTGTAGCGGCCCCAAGTCATTTATGACTTGCTGGGACCGGTGGTTCGGTTCCCTGGTCGTTCATTTGGTTGTTTTGACCGTTTGCCTGTTTTAGAGCCTTAACTTAGAATATCGTTGACTTTAGTCAACATTCTTGGTAAATGTGCTCGAAATCAAATTTTGACAATTCTGTTAGCTCCAAAGCATGGATTTTGGTCTAGATGGACCCTGGGTAAGGTTTTGGGAGCTTTTCGTTTAGTTTTGTTTGGGTTTTTGTATTTTAGCCAAGTTGAACTTGAAAGTTTGACATTGGTCAACATTCGGAGAAGACGGCCTCAGATGAGAATTCTGTTTGCACTATTAGCTCTGGAATGTCAATTTTGGGCTAGGGAAATATTTAGTTCGTGTCCCAAGGCTTCCGGACTTATTGTGGGCTATTGAGTTCCGAGTTAGTTTTGGCCATGGGGCCTACTTTTTCTTAAAATATTTCCGTTGGTAAATTCGTTGATTCCATTGGTAAATCTGTAATGACTCTTCCGGTCATTTTCGTGTTTACGCCTTCTTTGTACTGCTAGATCTTTCCTGTAGCGGCCCCAAGTCATTTATGACTTGCTGGGACCGATGGTTCGGTGCCCTGGTCGTTCGTTTGGTCGTTTTGGCCGTTTGCCTGTTTTAGAGCTTTAACTTAGAATTTCGTTGACTTTAGTAACCACTCTTGGTAAACGTGCTTGGAATCAAATTCGGACAGTTCCGTTAGCTCCAGAGCATGGATTTTGGTCTGGATGGACCCTGGGTCGGGTTCTGGGAGCTTTCGGTTTAGTTTTGCCTGGGTTTTTGTGTTTTAGCCAAGTTGAACTTGAAAGTTTGACTTAGGTCAACATTTGGAGAAGAAGGTCTCAGATGGAAATTACGTCCGTGCTATTAGCTCCGGAATGTTGACTTTGGGCTAGGGGAACCTTTGGTTCGATTTCCGGGGCTTCCGGACTTGTTTTGGGGTATTGAGTTCCGAGTTAGTTTTCGGCATGGGGCCCACTTTTTCTTAAAACGATCTCCGTTGGTAAATTCATTGATTCCATTTAGTCCGAAATGTCGTTTCCACTCAAATAGTTGTATTGGTTTATGAGTATCGAGTTCCGATTGTGCCTGGAATGCCCCGTAGAAGTTTAGAAGATTGCAAATTTTTCTGTTGCGGTCCAGCTTTAAATAGTTGTTGGCAGCTTTATTTTCAGCTTTTGCTCTGATCTTTCCAACTCGTTTTCTCCATCATTTTTACACCAAATTCCTTCAATTCTTCACCTGCTCTTACTCATAACTTGGAGGAATAATTGTTGCTGATCCGGGTGTGTTTCTTGGCCTCGTGAATAGGTAAAATCTCTTGTTAATTTCCACAAATTTCATTCTTTAAATTCTTGTTTTTCACGATTTTCAGCTTATTTCTTTCACTTCTTTCAACTCCAACTTTATTTTTCTCAACTCTAATTACTCAAGAACAGTGTGGGCTCATGGGAATTCTCCAAATTATCGTTAATCCCGCTCCTTTATCGTTGGTAAGCCTCTTCTTCTTCAAGCCTTGTTCTTCTCTTCGAGCTCAAAAACCTCCATGGTTGAGGCTCTTACAAGCTTGATTTTTCTTAGGTTAAAGCTGCGTTGAAGAGCTTGATTATTTATGGTAGCTGTATGGTCCGTGGTTGATTCTTACTTTCAAATTGGTACATTTTCGCCCTTGAAAATTGCAATTCTCCACTTTTGTTCTCATGAATTAGTAGTACTTCGGGGCTGTTTTGAGCCCCAAAACGAACTTCGTTTGCGCTCAAATTTTGAGCATGGGTTCCTAAATTCACCGCAAATATAATTGTGAATTTTATTTTCTGTTTTGCTACACGAGCCCTGAGGTTCATTTTTTGACCCGATTTTTTATTTGATTTTCCGTATAGCAATATGGGTGTCGTTCTTATTGTCTTGACACCTAGATTATATTCTTAATAGCGTGGCAGCTTTTCGAGGTTGTTCAGAACGGGAAGGCACACGAGTGACAGTTTGTGTTTGCAGTTTAACCCCGAGGTAGGTTACGATTTAAACTCCTTAGACTTCGCATATATAGAATAAAATTGTACTAATGGGCATCCTTGGGTTGGGTTTACTAGTTGGTACCATAGACCTTGACTGCTTCATTCATGTCCGATTCCTTTCTTTCTTCAATGGTTGTAGTACCTACGATAGATGATATTATCACCCTTGTGGTCCTGTGAGGCCTTATATTGACTCTGTAACATAGATGGTGGGAAATTAGAGATGTCCGTGAGTTTTGAACATAGTTATTATTGTTACAGAGCTGACTATCTGTATTGTAGAACGATTGGAGTCTGTGCAGGGCCGATAGATTGATTGTGAGCCATTGGGCTATTGATTGTGACTGAGCATACCATTCATCATGCATATAGAGGAAATTTCTTCATGATTTTACTATGATTTTGGCTTCGGACCTACTATTGCTGAATTTCTAAACCTTACATGGCTCGTGGGGCCCGCTTTCGATGAAAATGATTGAAAGAGAGTGTTGGTACCGTCTTAATGGATCTTCTTGGGGTAAGAGGGAATTAAAGGATGTCTAATCACTATTTCAACTTATACTAGACTCGGCGGGGTCGAGTGCTAGACTTGTTTTACTAGAACTTTCGGGATGATGCTAGACTCTGTGGGGCCATGCGCTAGGACTATTTGACTTACTAATTTAGACCTGGATACTCTCTGGGTAGTTTTACTTGGGGATTTTGAGATTGCGGGACATCTAGTATGTTCGTCGGGGGCCTCCATGGACCTTGCCATTCCGGACCAAGGGCTACGTGCTGCGAGTGCCAGAGAGGGGGGTATACAGCATAGGAGAGATATACGGGTGTGAGCTTCCATGGATCCTGTCTTCTGGGCCTTAGAGGACGCTGGAAGCGAGTAACATATGATACTACTATCACTCTTGGCTTAGCATTGCATGTCATATCATTCATTTGTGTGAGGTACCACTCTTGTTTGTTGTTTATTGATTGTGCGCTTCGGTAGTATGGAATGTCGGAGGGTTTGTCTTCACTTGTTTGTGTTCCTTGGGTTGTATGGGCGCCCGTGGGACTGTAGGTAGACTTATTGCTACTATTTTGCTCTATTGGTTCCTGTTGTGGTTCTTATGACTTTGGATATTGTTAAGGTTAAACTTGAGTTTCTAGTTGTTGAATTCTTGACTTGAGGTTGCATGCTTAGTTGGGTTATCGTTCATTATATTCGAGCATGTTTACTGTTTTCTTCCTCTCCTTCTCTATTCATTGAGGTTACCGGTATACCACTGTCGCGCCCTATTTTTCTCGAAAAATGTAGGTTATCGACGTGATAACTCTTTTTAGGATAAAAGAGCGTGAAGAGCCGCCACCTAACGAATTTAAGGTGCATTAGGGCACCATACTAAACTAGTTACGATTAAATCAAATTAAGATTTGCACAACCAGAGAATCGGGTAAGGGTTCAGGTTACCTCAAAAGGAAGGTGTTAAGCACGTTTCGAGGTCCACAAATCTAGGTCCCTGCCGGAGTCATTATAATGTGGGAAAACTAAGTAAAACATTATCTTTTAAAAGAAGTAGATAAATTAAACTGATTTAAATATTAATAACTCTAAGTGAGAGAGAACTATGCATGTAAATTACAATAAAAATAAATAAATAAATAAAATAAGAAGAAACAGATGAGTGAGAAGACAAAAATGACACAATGATATAAAGAAAACAGCCTAATTACTAAGTAATTTAATTAACTACCCCAGGCATATAATAACATAAGAATTAAATAAACTATAAATCTTGTACGTTAGGGAGTAATCTCTCAACCTCGTACGAAGTCTTAAAAAACTTCTTAGTCAAAGTGCAATGACTATCGAGCTAAAAGTGTATCATGTAGATCACTCCCTACGCAGGGGGAAAACAAGTTGGGGGAGGAGGGGTTTTTTAGCCTAAAGGATCACCCCATGCAACATAAATTAATACTTTGCAATCTACTTAAGGATTGCTCGTATTAATCAGCGAACACAGACTATCATCTCTGACTACCCGCCTAGGTTGGTTATTAAAGTTGTAATTAAACCTAAGAGCGCACTAAAAAAATGAAAAATGTCTAACGTTCCTTAATATGCCTACCCGTCCCGACTTAATGTCCAAGAAGCATTGGACTTACTATTTTAGATATGGGTCTAGACAAATAAAATCTTAAGGTTAATTAATTAGACCGGGATTAGCATCATACAAAAGAAAACATACAAGGACTTTAATACAAGTAGCATATTATGATTTCAAATAGGCCTCTTATATAATTAAGGAGAGATAAGTGATTAACACAATTCGAACAATTAACATTTTTATGTAGTTAAGCCTATGAGCATGATATCTAATGATTGAGACATGCAAAAAGATTACTAATTAAAAACCATGGACACAATTTCACGTTAATTTAACATGTTGGGAACAAGTCCTACAAACCAATTAGTTATTTTACAAACTGAAACTTGTGGCCAAGCAAATTAAAATACCAAAACAGGTTTTAACTTACGCATAGTTCCTACTTTAAAAGTTAAAACTGACTTTTAAACCTATAGAATGGTAACTAATTTATTTTAAAGATGCTGAAACTTATTTGAAATCTGAAACGTTAACTAATTTATTTTTAAAGATGCTGAAACTGATTTGAACCTGAAACGTTAACTAATTTATTTTTAAAGATACTGAAACTGATTTGAACCTGAAACGTTAACTAATTTATTTTTAAAGATGCTGAAACTGATTTGAAACCTTAAACGTGATTTCTTATAAATGAAATTAATACAACTTCTATAGGCAAAATTTCTAACAACGAGATTAACGCAAATCCTATAGGCATAATTTCTAACAAATAAAATTAATACAAATCTTATAGGCATGATTTCTAACAAATGAAATTAATACAAATCCTATTGGCATTATTTCTACAAATAAAATTAATACAAATCCTATAGGCATGATTTCTACTGTATACAATTAAAGCAAGTAGCACGTACTTTTCCCCTCCCCTATAGCAGTCCCCCGAATTTTCAATTTATACCGAAGTTTTTTTTTTACAATAAACATTACAGACAATTGAATGAATGAGAAAATAAAATAAGACAGATCTAAGCTTTGAAAGCTCCCAAATCCCGGGCGACTCTTCGCTGTAAGACCCATCTTCTAATAGAGAACGTGTTAAACAATGTAAACATAAGATTTGGAGGACCCTATTACAACTCATGAGTCTGCCCCTGACATGTCAGAGTTCCTGAAGATGTCAAGGATCCTAGGCAGTGCTTATGTCAAGGAATAGAGGTGCGTTAGGGTCTCCGCTCTCCACCAAATACCACGAAAGCAGACCAAGATAAAACCCAAGTGCTTATGTAAATAACCAAGCAGGCAACGCAAACAAGGAAAAGCCAACAGGAAGCAGATTTTGGACATAAATCCTATAAGCATGTCTTCTAATGACTCATAACTTTGACAAAGAGATATTGAAGACATATATAGAATAATAATAGATAGACATGGATGGATTAAAATACACGTTCTAAATATCAAGTAATCATGTATATGGATGGAAATCTACATCAATAGAAAATAACCAGATAGCCGCAAACAACAAGAAAATATTCAAAGTCCGACACTTAGCAGCAAGCTTGTCAATCAAAGAGAAATTCTTAATATGTGAGAGTAGTAATGAGTGAAGTCCGGGGAGTGAATGAAAAAGAAGACTATTTTTATAATGAAAGTAAGGGACACAATTAGAGGAAGGGAATAATTCAAAGAGTGAATCAAGGAAAATCTTTACCTTAATTACAATAGCTAAATCAATTAATCACCAATTTACCATAAAGAAGAGAATAGATAAAGTTATTAAAGGAAGAAGAATATTTTTAAAAATCCATTATGGAAATTATTTTTCTTAAATAAATGGGCAGAATCAATCAGCATTTTACCATAATTAGCTAAATACCAAGGTGATCTTAGTCCGTAAAAGGGAAAAAATCAATATCAGTAGTGAATGATCAATTGCATATCCAAATCTTACCAAGAATAAACAAGTGTCAAGGCTGTTATAATCCCAGATAACGCAACAAGATTCAATCAAATGTATAGACACATGCTGAAAATAATCAATATGGATCAAAATTCATTAAAACTATTTGCACCCAAGACTGTCCAGATTCAATTTTCAAAAAAGAAGTAGAGCAATCAAATCGAAGTCACCAAGTTAGCAGGGATAGACAAATATCAAGACCATCTCACTTATACAAGGGAAGAAAAATACAAATCCAACTTAGACTGATCAATTGTGATTTAAAATAATCACCTAATGAGCATAGAGTGCTCCTAATCACAAAATCAATCAAGTCATAGAATCATAGCAATAATTCTACTCTCATGCTCACAAACAGGCCATATAAGTCTTTCTTAGAACTAAGCACAAATTTTCAGGTCATGAACACAAACTATATTCCAACAACTAGTAAACAAGATATGGATTAACATGTAATTCATTGGGACAACACAGGGATAGAGACAGCTAAACCAATCCGAAACTAGGACACGATGTGGAGACTTAAAAATTGAGTTCAACATAGAGACGACTCAACATGTTTTAGGCTTATAACACAACATAGTGATTATGACATGCTTAGACATTGAATTCACCAACAAAACCAGCACATAATTGAAATTTTCAGAATTGGGGTTAACAGTAGAGGTTCGTGAAGGTTGGAGTTTCTCACACATGACAGTCTATGATTAAAAATTAACACAAAATCACAGAATTGAGACATAAATTCACAGTCACGCACTACTAATTTCACATCTAAAAAATCTGATAACAAGCAAAAGGGGATAGAATTAAATCATGAAAAGGACCAAACCTGGAATGGATTCGTAGTAATCCATCAGTATTCCTCGTTATAGCGAAAACCAAAGGGAACACCAATTTTGCAAACCCTTCTGGTTAATCAATATTTAGTCGTGAGAGCTGATATCGAGTCATGCTTAATATTCTCTTTGTTGATTTCCTTGAATATTTACCGGAAAAGATGAGGCTTTAGGGGTTCGCCAGACGGAGATTCGTCGGAGCAGCGGTAACATGGTTGCTTTTTGGTTGGTCGTCGGTGACGTGGGGTTTTTGGATGGGGTTTTTACCGATGGGGTCTCGATTTTAGGTGGAGTGGAGAAAAGGGAGGAGGAAGTGGTGGACGTTTATAGGTGGTGTGGGGTGATGAGAAGAAGATACGGAGAGAAAGGGGAAGGGATAGAGATGATTAGTGGTTGTTGGTGGGGTGAATGGGAGCAGCAGCGGTGGTGGTTTTGCCGACCACAGATGAATCTACGGTGGCTGGTGTTCGCGGTGGAGTTCACTTGAGACAGAGAGAGGGGCAGAGGAAGAACGGTGGATGTGGAGGGTTTTATGGTGGTTTTTCTAGTCATAGATGGTGGTTGTTAGAGTCGTTTGTGGTGGTGACGGGCAGCGGCGGTGTATAAGTGGAGAGGGTTTTGGGTGAGGGTGGCGGCTGCTTTTGGAAAATGGTGTTAGGGTTGGGGTGTTGGAAAATTAAAAAAGGGAAGAGATAAGGGAATTGATCTCGGCCGTTGATCCCCTTTGCATCAACGACTGAGATCTGATCTAAGGCGGGTTAGTTTTTGGAGTGGGTCGGGTCAGAAATTAGGTCAAATGAATTTAGGCAATTGAATTTGAAATTGAGATTTAAAATTGAGCCCAAATTGACTCAATTTAGGCTAGAATTGAAAGAAATTAGATAGAAAAGGGCTAGAATTTAAATATATTGAAAAGGAAATTGCAAATTGAGCTATTATCTCAATAGTTATTGAACACGTAATTTAGCAAATAAATAATACTAGTATTAATAATAATTAAAATAATAACTATAATAAAATGATAATAATAAAATCCCGATAATAATAATAATAGTAATAATATTAATATAAAATAAGATGATGATTATAGCAAAATAATAAATTATGATAATAACGACAGTAAAAATAACGGTAATGAGAATAATGAATACTAATGTCACGACCCGATTTCTCAAGTCATGATGGCACCTACAATCCCTTAGTAGGCGAACCAATTCCCATAGCCCATAACGGTTAGTAATGGTCTACTACCTAACCAAAATGCACCAGCAAGAAGAAATAAGCGAAAGCAAAACTCGAATATAAATACATAAAGGAAACTACACCAACCCCAACACTTGGTATCAATAGTACAGAAGCTTCTAATAGGATACAAGTGCTAGTAGTAACAAAATACAACATAAATTGCCTCCGAAAGTACAAGGAGCAACAGTACAATAGATGAGATGTAGACAAGCCCCGACCGTCAGGCGCTCACTCTAGTCTCAAAGATCCAAAAGTTGCACGAGTCTCCAACGTGATCAACGGAGAAAGCTCAGCTAATATCTACACAAAAAAGTGCAGAAGTGTAGTATGAGCAACAAAACCACGGGTACTCAGTAGGTATCATCGGCCGACTGAGCGCATATAAGATATAAAAGCAGTAAGTAACAGATATAGCAAGAAAGCAGTCACTGAAGCAATAAGCAAGGCACAAGGAGCTAGCACCGATCATCCATGACCAAGAGCTTCAAGTAACACATGCTAGCACAGAGATACAATTACTCAGAATCACAGGTGAAGGAAAGGAGAACGCACCTGGAGTCCTTGCACAACAATATAAGTAAGTAGAGAGAGTTGAGAAAATAGTGGTATACCGGTAACCTCAAGTGGAAGGAAAAGATGGAGAGCAGTCTAACATACTCAAAATGGAATCAACCAGTATAAGGAAATCATAACACCAATCTAATCATATGATAGCATAACCAGGGAATCACCTCACAAGTACAACCCTAGGATGAAATAACTAGGCCACAATAACCGAGAGATACCACTCAACTTCTCACAAGAATAGAACCAGAGTCTCACACTCTGCTCAGAAGGCCACACAAAAGTGCCTCAATAAGATAGGACTCCAAAGCCCTCTCAATAATCAAAAATCCCACAACCAAAGCCTCAACAGGCTAGCCATCACTAATCTTTCAAGAACCGGGTGCCAAGACAAGCTCTAAGTAAAAACAGGAGTAAATATAGTCTACATAAAATCCCAACGGCCGCCCATACAACTGAGGAACACAATCAAGTTAAAGCAAACCCTCCGGCATCCCATACTACCAGAGCGTACACTGAACACACAGCAAACAAGGGGGGAATCTAATGCATGATATGATATGATATGAAATAGAACCTCTGTATGTACCTCCTCCGGTGCCAATCAGGCCCATCAGGCAGATTTCATGGAAGGACTCAGCCTGTATACCTCTACTCCACTATATACCCTTCCCTCCGACGCACGCAGCCTGAAGCCCCAGGCCCGGAGCGGCAAGGTCCATGGAGGTCCCCGACCCCATACTAAAACTCAGTATCAAGACATGTCATCCGGAAGCAAGTCCGGGATCAAGATAGAGACCCAGTCTCAAGTATGCATGCCCTGACCCTGTCCAGGACTAAAGTAGTATAAAATGCCTCAAAAACCCCTACAAGGGTGCCCGAGCGTAACAGGGTCTAAAACTGTAGTAAATCAAGTCTAGAGCTCCACCCTGCAGAGACTAGTATCAATAATAAAATCAAGTCTGGTGCTCTGCCCCGCAGAGACTAGTATCAGTAATAAAATTAATTTGGTGCTCTGCCACGTAGAGACTAGTATCAGTAATAAAATCAAATCTGGTGCTCTGCCCCGCAGAGACTAGTACCAGTAATAAAATCAGTGCAAAAACATCCAAAAATCCCCTTTTCTATCATCAACAGTACCAAAAAGGGCCCCCAGGGCCATGCAGATTTAGGAAACCTGTCAGTAGTGGCTCGCAGCCAAAACTGTAGTAAAACATGCAGGGGAAAACCTTTTTCATGGATGATATGATTGCACACAAATATAAAAGTATCCCAACGGCTCACAACAATTCCTATCAGCCCTGCACATGCCCAATAGCTACTCAGCAGACATAACCAGCCTAAAAGGATAATCTCTATGTCTGGGACTCGCGGACATTCCCAAATAGCCCACCATCTATGTTCCAGAGTCAATACAAGGCCACACAGGACCACAAGGGTAATATACAATACTACACGAATACTACAAACAACGCATGAAATAACGGACGAACAAGGTGGACATGGTCTAGGGTACCAACCTATAACAACCCATCCAAGGATGCTAATTAATGCAGTTATAGCCTATATACGCAGAGTCTAGATAGGGGAAAACCATAACCTACCTGTCATCCGATGACTAGCTACGGGAACGGCGTCGTCCAGGCTCGAACTGCTCCAGGAAGCTCTGAATCACACAAAACAAATACTTTCAACTGAAGCCCCAAAGGCGTCTCTATGAAGCCTGACCAACCAAGGTAATGGAACAATTGCTAGAATCGACAAGGCTGTAAGAACGAGCCATAGCCAATTGATAAGGTGTTAATGTCACACTCGCGACCAGCCAATTCCAAAGCATAAAAACGAGTCCAATAACAATAACAAATGGCAGCTAAATCCAACAACAATACGTTAACCATGTCTCCAAGGAGCGACGAGCTCCCGAGGCACTATTTCAAGGCATACTTCACGTTTGTCCAATCCAATCACTATCGTATGTGATCCCAAAAAGAATCGCACAATTTCCCAATCCCTCCAGCACCTTACCATTACCAGAACACCACAACAATAACCAAACAGAACAAGATAAAGGGGCTTTCCAAAGCCACAAATCCAAAATACCATTTCGGGGCTCAGAAATCCATAAAACAATACTAGAACATATAATAATGAAGGAGGGTCGTAGGAGGAAGGTTACCTCGACAAAAAGCTTTGAAATACCAAGATAAACATTCTGTTATAAGGACCCACCAGGAGCTATAACAATATACGGCAAGAAAACACGACAAACATGCCGATAACAATAAGTTCTCCTCGAAATTGATTCTAAAGCTCAAATTAAGAATGAGTCGAGGATTTAGAACCCTTACCTTCCGATAATCAAATGATAATACCATAAAAATATCAGTCCCACGAACTGCCTCCTTGCAGTAGCAACAAACGGAGCCAAAACGACGAGAAAACTATACCACGACGATGAGCTCGCGACGTAGAGCAACTTCCGAATTGAAAGGATCAAGGTCCATGGATTATTTAGGGACTTTACCTCTGATTTTCAGTGCATTTTGGGTGAAAATAATGAGTTAAAACGAAGGAGAAATCAGCTTTTATAAGCTGAACCGACTTAGGATGTGGGCCCCACCTTGACATGTCTGCTTGAGCAGTCTTACGAAAATGCAAATATCTCTCTATTCTGAAGTCGTATGGATGAACGGTTTAGTGCATTGGAAACTAGACTCGTAGACCTTCAATTTGGTATATCGGGGGCCCACTAACTCTTTATAGATAGGGAGAAACACCACAAGACATTTAACCCAAATTTGAAGAGAATTCCTTAAAGGAATTTACAATAACTTTTTTCGACTTTGTTTCGCAACTTGCTTGACTTCAAAACTTATCATACGACCATTTTCCGATTATAATACCTCATAACACATCCCTCTTGGTATATTAGACACTATTAGTCTTACCCCAAAGGCACGGGTTACTTTAAACCTTCCAAACGGGCGAGGTGTTACACGAGGCATTTCTTTAACTCGAACTTTCGAGTAAGGAATTCCTTTGACCTAGAACCTTGGTTTAATTCTTTGATATTACCAAGAATGTTGTCGGAAGTCAACGATTTCCAAAGTTGAAGCTCTAAAATGAGGAACGGCCATAAAGACCAAACAAACGGCCCGGGCACTGAACTACCGGTCCCGACAAGCCATAAATGACTTGGGCCGCTACAAGTAAGCTCTAATAGTACAAGAAAGGGGAAAACGTGTAAATGACCGGAAGGGTCATTACATCATCCACTACTAAAAAAACTTTCATCCCCGAAAGTCAGGAAGGAAGAAAATACCAGAGATTTAAGAATAGCGGATACAACGCCCGCACTACTCTCTAAGACAACCCGGGTAACCTCCGCGACCAGACGGCACCCAATAGAACAGAACCAAAGAAAGCAACCAAGCGTTAATTTCTTACTAGCCAAGCTAGATTTCAACCTCCAAAGATCTGCCAACCCAAACTGAACCTCGAGAATCTTAACCAAAAATCATCGACACAACACCGAAACCAGAGCACCAAGGTGATCAACACACAAAACTCGAATCCTCCAAACTATACCAAGTTTACCAGAAAATCCATCAACCCAGAACTCTAACTCATGAACCCGTTGTTCCGCAAAAGTCCTTTTTTTTTAACTGATTCCTTTAGCACCACAAAAAGGAATCTGCATACAAGCTGAACACTCAAACCACCCTCGAAGCATCAACTAACACACCAGAGATCCATAGTTCCTGCCTATACTTTACCACGAACGAAGTCACCCATTGTAAAAATGCGTTTTAAGCCAAAATATAGGCTACTAGCCTTTGCCATCCAAGATAACAACCCATAACATATCATTGAAACTAAAGTTACCTGCCTTGACTGACCACCAACCAATGAACAAACATTTTTTCTAACATTAAATTCTCTAACTGAACCGTGCCAGGTCTGAATCAGCTGAAAGTGAATGAACCGAGGCAATCTGCCCAAAAGACCCAAACCAAAACCACGATCCTGCAAGAAGTGTGGTAAGCCTACCATGAAGTCTGTAACCATGAGCCAAGCTCCCAACTCTAGAAAACACTGAAAGGCAGATACAAATTAAGAAAGAACTTTCATTTAACTAAGCTTTCTTACTTTCAACTTTCAGTACAGGTCTCTCCTCTATCTAGTAATCTCGGACGCTGTTGGTGCTTTATTAAGTCCGTGGGAAGGCAGTGGAAGAGAAAGAAAGTAGCTGCGATTGTTGCTGCTACTCCGAACACTCGAACACCATTTGAATGTGAAATCGCCTTACGAATCTCACCTCAGGAAGAAGTCCACCATGCCACAAATATCAAGTCCAAACAATCCGAAGGCAAAGGAAAAGGTGCCTGGGGTTCAAAGTTACCATCTAGCCATAGAAATTTTGGCATATACTTTCAACTCATTCATTTGGCTCGAATCAATCGCTCTACTGGTTCTCCAAACACCAACCACTTTGAAGCATATATCATAACAAACTTCTAGTCCATACTAGCCGAGTCTAACCAACAATGGAACCCCACATAAACAACAACTCTGGAGCAATCAATTAAATAAGCTTTCAAATCCTTGGCAAATGAATGGCGATTACTAGTCTCTACGTATCATCAGAACTCAAAATAGCCTCGCTAGTCTCAATCCGTTCAAGTTGACCACATAAAGCATACACTACTACTGAAGCTCAAACTCACGCCACTGAGTCTGTCCAACCATGGTAGAAGGACCTCGTACTAACTAGAACACTGCTGAAATCTAGAATATCTCGCCTCTTGCAGAGGTTAGCCAAGGACTAGGTGTCCACGACCAATAGCCGCATCCACAACTGAAGTAAAAAAGCTAAGTTGCCTACACCCACTAGGATGCTGCAACCAAATAGAAACTGCCACAAACCATCCGATGTAACCTACCAAGCCATGATTCTGAACCCCAACTTTCAAAACTACCAACTAAAGCCTTGGTCGAACCAGGATACTACCAATGAACCCGTAAGAACCCAAGCCAACTAGGCCTGAATATGCAAATTGCCAACACCGCAGTTTTTGCTGAAACAAAACCAATCGATGGAAAACCCACAGCAATGTGTAGACGGCTGAATCGAATCACCGACCCACAATCCCAAAGCAAACCTTTATCGCCCCTCAGGCAACTACGAGGACACATAAACACATACAAAGAGTATCTCCCTTCTTTTAACTAAACAAAAATGCTTCCTTAGCACATACTAAACCTTACAAATCCTTTCTCAAATAAGAACCTGAAGTCATTACCTTACTACTCATAGCTACACGTCAAATTCAATAAGGCAGGAGAAGAATGGGCCGAATGCCCAACTCACCTGAAATGCCCACAAATACAACCTAACCATGAGGTTACGATCAACACTTAGTCGGAGTGCTTAAAGTCAAGACCCAATAACGATGCCAACATCCAAAGCTCATCGAAAGAACTATGATCAAGATTCGTTCCAACTGGAGCTAGGGATACAACAAAACACCCACCGGACCAGGGAGTGGAGGAGACTATGGGAACAACCCACATACCTGCCAACCTCCTAAACTAATAAACAAAGAGGGTCGACTCTAAACACTCGGGAGACCAAACCAATCTATGCACACTAGCATAACCAATATCTCCCAACTGAAGCAAAATCTCAACTACGGCCTAACTACCGGTAATACACCGAACCATCACATGGATCTCTAGCCACGCTAGATAACGGCCTAGGCAACAACCATCTAGGACCGTTCAACAAGGGCAACTCAACCACAAGTCCAAAATCACAATGAAACAGGGATAACCCAACTAGAAACAGAACAAGAACTACCTACGAGCTACGACTCTGGGAAAACACCTCTCAAGGCTAACTTACCCCTATCCACTACTAAAGAATAAACTACCAATAAAACAACATATCGATACTACAATTCGAGTAGCCAAACAACTTAAACAAGTAGCAGGTAGGCATATACGCAATTACACGACAGAAGGGATAGAGTCGCAACACGAGCGGGACTAACATAAGTCGAAGGTAGCAAAAGCCTGACCTGGAGCAATAGTATCAGGAACCTCTACCTCTAACCCACCAAGAGGAGCATCAAGCTGACGGGATCTAACTCTGGACTGAGTAGTCAAAACTGAAGGCCCAACCGGGCCTCGCAGGGGACAAGCTCTATAAAGGTGACCAGTCTCTCCACAAAGATAAAAAACAGGTTGTCTGAGATACACAATGGTGGGGCAATTTCTAGCAAAGTGCCCACGCTCACCACACCAAAAATAGCCTCTACCAGATAAAGTATGATGGGTAAATCTCACCTCGTACTCCAATATCGACAGACAACCCTGTTGAAGAACTAGAAGCTCAACTGTAACTGAAGCACCACTCATAGAACCAGGTACTGGAACACTCACCGGAGGGCTCAGAGTCCTAGCCACGGTGTCCTGAAGAGCTGAGGTCGCTATAAATCCAATCGGAGGTTGGGCTGACCCCATACCCCTATCTAGTGCAGTAAACCCTCACTCTGGAGTCCTGGCACTGATGGAAACACTGAAGCAATAGGCATAGAAGTCTCGGCACCAACCGCTATCGCACTCATATGAGGCATCTCAGAATGAATGAACAACTGAAGTTTAGAAGTCAATAGAGCCAGAAACACACGATGAGGAGCCAAGAAGATGAAACTTTTCCTAACAATGCCCTGTAGCCTCCCGCAGATAGGATACGGACGTCATCGTACTGATACGCGAGACTCTACTTAGACACTTGCTTCTGTACCATGACACCGGTGAACCTAGAGCTCTGATATCAAGCTGTCACGACCCGATTTCTCAAGTCATGATGGCACCTACAATCCCCCAGTAGGCGAACCAATTCCCGTAGCCCAGAATGGTTAGTAATGGGCTACTACCTAACCAAAATGCACCAGCAAGCAGAAATAAGCGAAAGCAAAACTCGAATATAAATACATAAACGAAACTACACCAACCCCAACACTTGGTATCAATAGTACAGAAGCTTCTAATAGGATACAAGTGCTAGTAGTAACAAAATACAACATAAATTGCCTCCGAAAGTACAAGGAGCAACAGTACAACAGATGAGATGTAGACAAGCCCCGACCGTCAGGCGCTCACCCTAGTCACAAAGATCCAAAAGCTGTACGAGTCTCCAACGTGATCAACGGCGAAAGCTCAGCTAATATCTGCACAAAAAAGTGCAGAAGTGTAGTATGAGCACCAAAACCACGGGTACTCAGTAGGTATCATAGGTCGACTGAGCGCATATAAGATATAAAAGCAGTAAGTAACAGATAGCAAGAAAGCAGTCACTGAAGCAATAAGCAAGGCACAAGGAGCTAGCACCGATCATCCATGACCAAGAGCTTCAAGTAACACATGCTAGCACAGAGATACAATTACTCAGAATCACAGGTGAAGGAAAGGAGAACGCACCTGGAGTCCTTGCACAACAATATAAGTAAGTAGAGAGAGAGTTGAGAAAATAGCGGTATACCGGTAACCTCAAGTGGAAGGAAAAGACGGAGAGCAGTCTAACATACTCAAAATGGAATCAACCAGTATAAGGAAATCATAACACAAATCCAATCATATGATAGCATAACCAGGGAATCACCTCACAAGTACAACCCTAGGATGAAATAACTAGGCCACAATAACCGAGAGATACCACTCAACTTCCCACAAGAATAGAACCAGAGTCTCACACTCTGCTCAGAAGGCCACACAAAAGTGCCTCAATAAGATAGGACTCCAAAGCCCTCTCAATAATCAAAAATTCCACAACCAAAGCCTCAACAGGCTAGCCATCACTAATCTTTCAAGAACCGGGTGCCAAGACAAGCTCTAAGTAAAAACAGGAGTAAATATAGTCTACCTACAGTCCCAATGGACGCCCATACAACCGAG
Organism: Jaltomata sinuosa; assembly: GCA_003996215.1. Taxonomy (NCBI): domain Eukaryota; kingdom Viridiplantae; phylum Streptophyta; class Magnoliopsida; order Solanales; family Solanaceae; genus Jaltomata; species Jaltomata sinuosa. The sequence continues at coordinate 198,905 of QJPP01001850.1, read as the reverse complement.
GAACACAATCAAGTGAAAGAAAATCCTCCGGCATCCCATACTACCGGAGCGTACACTGAACACACAGCAAACAAGGGTGGAATCTAATGCATGATATGATATGATTAGAAATAGAACCTCTGTATGTACCTCCTCCGGTGCCAATCGTGCCCAGCAGGTAGGTTCCATGGAAGGACTCAGCCTGTATACCTCTACTCCACCGTATACCCTTCCCTCCGGCGCACGCAGCCCGAAGCCCCAGGCCTAGAGCGGCAAGGTCCATGTAGGTCCCCGACCCCATACTAAAACTCAGTATCAAGATATGTCATCCGGAAGCAACTCCGGGATCAAGATAGAGACCCAGTCTCAAATATCCATGCCCAGACCCTGTCCAGGAGTAAAGTAGTATAAAATGCCTCAAAAACCGGGTCTAAAACTGTAGTAAATCAAGTCTAGTGATCCGCCCTACAGAGACTAGTATCAGTAATAAAATCAAGTCTGGTGCTCTGCCCCGCAGAGACTAGTATCAGTAATAAAATTAAGTCTGGTGCTCTTCCACGCAGAGACTAGTATCAGTAATAAAATCAAGTCTGGTGCTCTGCCCCACAGAGACTAGTACCAGTAATAAAATCAATGTGAAAACATCCAAAAATCCCCTTTTCTATCATCAATAGTACCAAAAAGGGCCCCCAGGGCCATGCAGATTTAGAAAAACTGTCAGTAGTGGCTCGCAGCCAAAACTGTAGTAAAACATGCAGGGAAACACCTTTTTCATGGATGATGTGCTCGCACACAAATATAAAAGTAGCCCAACGGCTCACAACAATTCCTATCAGCCCTGCACAGGCCCAATAGCTACTCAGCAGACATAACCAGCCTAAAAGGATAATCTCTATGTCTGGGACTCGCGGACATTCCCAAATAGCCCACCATCTATGTTCCAGAGTCAATACAAGGCCACACAGGACCACAAGGGTAATATACAATACTACACGAATACTACAAACAACGCATGAAATAACGGACGAACAAGGTGGACATGGTCTAGGGTACCAACCTATAACAACCCATCCAAGGATGCTAATTAATGCAGTTATAGCCTATATACGCAGAGTCTAGATAGGGGAAAACCATAACCTACCTGTCATCCGATGACTAGCTACGGGAACGGCGTCGTCCAGGCTCGAACTGCTCCAGGAAGCTCTGAATCACACAAAACAAATACTTTCAACTGAAGCCCCAAAGGCGTCTCTATGAAGCCTGACCAACCAAGGTAATGGAACAATTGCTAGAATCGACAAGGCTGTAAGAACGAGCCATAGCCAATTGATAAGGTGTTAATGTCACACTCGCGACCAGCCAATTCCAAAGCATAAAAACGAGTCCAATAACAATAACAAATGGCAGCTAAATCCAACAACAATACGTTAACCATGTCTCCAAGGAGCGACGAGCTCCCGAGGCACTATTTCAAGGCATACTTCACGTTTGTCCAATCCAATCACTATCGTATGTGATCCCAAAAAGAATCGCACAATTTCCCAATCCCTATAGCACCTTACCATAGCCAGAACACCACAACAATAACCAAACATAACAAGATAAAGGGGCTGTCCAAAGCCACAAATCCAAAATACCATTTTGGGGCTCAGAAATCCATAAAACAATACTAGAACATATAATAATGAAGGAGGGTCGTAGGAGGAAGGTTACCTTGACAAAAAGCTTTGAAATACCAAGCTAAACATTCTGTTATAAGGACCCACCACGAGTTTTAACAATATACGGCAAGAAAACACGACAAACATGCCGATAACAATAAGTTCTCCTCGGAATTGATTCTAAAGCTCAAATTAAGAATGAGTCGAGGATTTAGAACCCTTACCTTCCGATAATCAAATGATAATACCATAAAAATATCAGTCCCATGAACCTCCTCCTTGCAGTAGCAACAAACGGAGCCAAAACAACGAGAAAACTATACCACGACGATGAGCTCGCGACGTAGAGCAACTTCTGTTAAACTTCTGAATTGAAAGGATCAAGGTCCATGGATTATTTAGGGACTTTACCTCTGATTTTCAGTGCATTTTGAGTGAAAATAATTAGTTAAAACGAAGGAGAAATCAGCTTTTATAAGCTGAACCGACTAAGGATGTGGGCCCCACCTTGACGTGTCTGCTTGCGCAGTCTTACGAAAATGCGAATATCTCTCTATTCGGAAGTCGTATGGATGAACGGTTTAGTGCGTTTGAAACTAAACTCGTAGACCTTAGATTTGGTATATCGGGGGCCCACTAACTCTTTATAGATAGGGAGAAACACCACAAGACATTTAACCCAAATTTGAAGTGAATTCCTTAAAGGAATTTACAATAACTTTTTCCGACTTTTGTTTCGCAACTTGCTTGACTTCAAAACTTATCATACGACCATTTTACGATTATAGTACCTCATAACACATCCCTCTTAGTATATTAGACACTATTAATCTTACCCCAAAGGCACGGGTTACTTTAAACCTTCCAAACGGGCGAGGTGTTACACGAGGCATTTCTTTAACTCGAACTTTCGAGTAAGGAATTCCTTTGACCTAGAACCTTGATTTAATTCTTTGATATTACCAAGAATGTTGTCGGAAGTCAACGATTTCCAAAGTTGAAGCTCTAAAATGAGGAACGGCCATAAAGACCAAACAAACGGCCTGGGCACCGAACTACCGGTCCCGACAAGCCATAAATGACTTGGGCCGCTACAAGTAAGCTCTAATGGTACAAGAAAGGGGAAAACGTGTAAATGACCGGAAGGGTCATTACAACTAATAAGGAAAATAATATTACTAATAATTATTATAAAGTTAATTCGCCAAATGAATATGTATTTTATGCGTAAAATTAATGTAAAATAATTTTTAGACAAATTTATGATAAAGTAGCAATAATTAATTATATTTCTTATAAATTATGCATACGAATTTGGAAAGCGTCAAAAATGACAAAACACAAAAATTATTTAGTAAATAATAGTAACACGTAAGGATATTGGATAAAATAATAATACTAGTAAAATAACAGCCCGAGCAATGTACAGTAAGGTCAAAAATGGGTGTCAACAGCTGCCCCTTCCTTGCTTAGGAATGAAGGATGAATTGTCGGGCAAGGAATATTGACTAGTAGCCAATTTTGTCTGACCGGGAGGATGATTTTTTTGAAATAAGCAGAAACAGAAGGGAGTTGTAAAAATGATGTGGTCGAGACTTCAGTTTCAAGTCGCCTACATATCTCTAGTTTCACGAGAATCAGGCCATGTGTAGTTCTAGATTTAGGGACAAACGAGATCCCTAAAGAAAATTGACAAATATGAATTTTGAATGAGGATAGCACGAGTTGACAAGATTAGAGTATGAGCGTGATGGAGCGTGGATATGACTTTTGGTTAATTTGGCGATTTAAGGATAGAGATTAATTGAAGGATAGACACACAAGTATTGCGGAAATGAGAGCAAAAATACTTTCATTTGTCTCTTGTTTTGCCTTTATTATCTGCAACTTCTTACATTACTAGATAAAATGGTTAGCCAATAAACATGGAGAAGCATGTAGTAATGCATTAAAAAAGTAGTAGTGCTAGAAAATAATAGTGACGAGAGGAGATAAAAAAGCTTATCTTTCTGATATTGTGTCTGTTGTCGCAGTATTTTTTGAGGAATCTCAAAAAGTTCTGCCCCAGTTTCAAAAAGAGTGTGATCATTTGTTATTATGAACTTGTAAAACTTAATATGCTGAATAGATTTGTTAGTGTACAGAAGTATATCATATATATGTAGCTTGATTCTAAAACATGTTAAGGGGCCAATAGTAGCTTGATTTTAAACTTGTCGAGAAGCTAATGATAGCACGATTTTTAAACACATCGAGAAGTCAATAGAGGCACAATTTTAAGCTCATTGAGAAGCCAATAGTAGCACGATTTCAAGCTCGTCGAGAAGCCAATAAGAGCATAATGTTAAGCTCATCGAGAAGCCAATAGTAGCACGATTTTAAGCTCATCGAGAAGCCAATAGTAGCATATTTTTAAGCTCATCGAGAAGCCTTTAGTAGCATAATTTTAAGCTCATCGAAAATCCAATATTAGCATAATTTTAAGCTCATCGAGAAGACAATAGTAGCATAATTTTAAGCTCATCGAGAAGCCAATAGTAGCATAATTTTAAGCTCATCGAGAATCCAATAGTAGCATGATTTTAAGCTCGTCGAGAAGCCAATAGTGGAATAATTTTAAGCTAGTCGAGAAGCTAATAGCAGCATAATTTTAAGCTCATCGAGAAGCTAATAGTAATATAATTTTAAGCTCATCGAGAAGCTAATAGTAGAATAATTTTAAGCTCGTCGAGAAGCTAATAGTAGCATAATTTTAAGCTCGTCAAAAATCTAATAATAGCATAATTTTATAAAAGTAGCTCAAAAAGTAGAGTAGCTTAGCCTTCATAAAATTTGAAAGAGCAGAACATCTTTTGATAATAATTGTTCTTGATTACTTGATATCCCTGCACTCAAAGAAATATCGTAAGTTTTAAGGGGAAAAAATGAATTTGTACCTTGCCATTGCCTTGTTCTCCTATATACGAGCTCGTAGTCTGTTCTGGTGAAATTTTTGAGGGCTCCTCAAAAATTTCTGTCCCAGTTTAAAATATAAAATATTTTTCGCACGTCCCTATCAATTGAAAGGATTGCCTGCTTATAGAGTTTCGAGGATCCACATAGCCTTCATAGAGTCTTGCATTCAGTTACTCAAAGAAAAATCATTAGGTTTAAAAGAAATAATCGTCTTACGTTTGAACATTAAAGTCTCAATTTTGAATCTACATCTTGACATAATTGGTTATGCAACGGGCCAAAATAAATTAAATTTATTAAGGTGGAAAGTCTAGTCAAACACATCTTGATTTGGATATGAAGGGAAAAGAAAGATTTTATTAGATTAAGACCGAACCCAATAATGAGCTGCCTACGTATCCAAATGGAAATCAGGTCAATCGTAGTTCATAAAAACAAAGAAAGTGAATGAAAGAAGGGAAATTTATTGGCTAAAATGCGAATGAGTAAAGGACAATGGTACTTTGCTTGTGATGATCTTGTATTATCAATTCCTCTGATGCATTTTGCACTTCTTTCTCATATGTCTTGGAATTACTTTTGTCGGATCACCTTGAACAACGACTCTATTCGTAGTAGGAGAGCCGTAGATATTGCTTAGTGGTCCTTGCTGCACTTTTATCTTCCCCTTTTCAATCAGATTCTGAATTTTGTACCTTAATGCCAGACATTCTTCAGTATCATGACCTTGGATATTTGAGTGATAATCACATATCTTGAATAGGTCAAAACTAGAAGATGGGTACTTAGGAGTCCACCCCTTTCTTGATTGCACAACACCTCGAGCCCTCAATCTTTCAAATATGCTTGTCAGGGACTCAGTTAAAGGAGTAAAAGTACGAGGCCTCATCTTTGGTTGATGAAAACTCGATTGTGTTGGGTAAGTCTGAGGTTGAGAGCTAGATTTGATATGACAAGCTTGTGGGTCAAAATCTTGAGTTATGAGGTTTGGGACGAACGTCATAGGAATCAAAAATCGCATGAACTTTCACAGTATCCTGATGGTTTTATTTTTGAGGTGTGAGGGTTGATACCCTTTTTCCTTTTTCATCATGTGAGCCCCTTGACGTTTGAAAAATGATTTGTATTGCAGAAATATCATTGATTCTTCCTGTCTGAAGGCCATATTTTAATTCTTTTCCAATTCGAATCAGATGATCAAAGCTTTGAATGCTTGCGAAGAATAATGATTTATAATACACACCATCGAGTAATCTGATGAAAGTTTGTATAAATTCTTCTTCAGGTACTGAAGGACGCACTTTAGAAGCTTCTAGTCTCCATCGTGTTACATATTCCTCAAAAGACTCGTGATTCAATTTTCTTAATTCGAGCAAATCCAGCATAGTTGCATCGACTTTAATGTTAAACTTGTATTGTTCTACAAAGTCTCGAGCCATATATTCCCAAGAATACCATTTGTCAAAGTCTTATTTGGTATACCATGTGAGTGTTATTCACGACAAACTATGAATGAATAATCTCATGAGAAGAGCCTCATTATGTCCTATGTCAATCAATCTGTTGCAATAATCCTTAAGATGTGTGATTGGATCTCCATTCCCATCAAACACATTGAATCTTGGAACTTTGTACTCTGGCGGCAATCCAACTCTTGGATGTAGACACAATTTCTTACACCTCAGGTCATAAACATTTTCAGAGCGTAATTTTTCATCCACCATCTCCTCTAAATCATGAATTCTTTTTTGCAGTGCATCTAGTTTGTTGTTCTCATTTTTGTCAGATATTATCATGCTTGGCAAAGTACCACGATCGATGCGTGCTGAAAATGATTGTTGAGGGAGTGAATGAGTGGGGACGGAGAGAGGAGATATAGTCCAAAAAGTATTTTGCCTGGAGCAAGAAGGAAGTAGACTAGTTTTCTTTCGGATACTGAGCATATTTGTGATATTGCAGATTCTTAATCAAGTCGACGTTCAAACGCTAAACTACCTTTGAAAAAAATAAATAAGTTAAACACAAATAAATTTATCATGTAGCACACATAAGCTTGAAACATTGACTAGTAATAATGATAATAATACTATAAAATAAAGGACGCTCAAAACGGGCGAGAATTAGGATTTATAGAGTAATCTAAACATAGAGATTTGAGTTTTAAACGAAACTTATGATAATAAAAAAACTTATGATTTCAAAGGATCAGCACGATACTAGGATGCAAGATTAAGAGATAAGAGAGTCATAGGATGAACAAGGTTGACTATTGTTGAAAGTTAGAGCTTTCTCCACATCATCTTGTCAATTCAATCAGTCACATCTCTAAAAGGTTAAATACATAACATACGGGAAAAGAAAATTTTTATTTTGATGAGACCGAACTCATTAAATGAGCGCCTACGTATCCCTCTTATAAGGGAATCAGGTCAACCATAGTTCACATTACAAAGGAATTTGAAAATGAAAAACTCGATAGAGGAAAGCATATGAAAATGGTAGTCTTGAAAACTATGAGATGTTGTCTTTATTAGTCATGCCTCTTCTTCAAATGCATTGTTGTCAACTTGCTGAGTCTCCATTAAAAGTGTAACATCAGTTAAGATGTTGCATTCCCCTCTTGATTTTCTTTCCTTTACCTCGCCTCCTTGGTATGGTAGTCTGGCCATAAGGGTAGGTTATGGTGGACTGCGGATAAGACACAGATGTAATTTGATGTTGAAGGAATATGTGGAGGTGGATACCAAACAGTTTGAAGATGAAGCTTTGTGGTGAATTGAGGATAATATGCTTGGGTGTAATTTGGTGTTGGGATGATTTCTGGAGAGGGATACCATATCAATTTAGGGCGAGGCTTTTTCACTATCCTTTCATTGTCTATCAAATTTTCTATTTCTTCCTTCAATTAGCGGCACTCATCTATGTCGTGGCCTGGCATACCAGAATGAAAGGCACAATGCTTATTTGGGTCAAAGAAAGGGCTTGAAGGGCAATACGAGCCAACAAACTTAGGCTGCAAGATTTCACTCAACCTCAACATCTCAAAAGTGAGTGAAGGCGGCTCATCCAAGAGAGTCATGACTTGAAATTTTCTTACTTCGAATTTTGGAGATTTTGTTGTCTCATTAATGACTGCCTTCCCCTTATTCTTGAATTGTGTCTCGTTTTCGGCTAGATTGTCCCAACATATCTATTTGCTCACGTCTCTTCCTGCGTACCAAATCAAAGCTGGATCAGTCAACGACCTAACGAAAAACTTCATCTTAAGATCATTACCTTGTTCAATAATTGCAATCTCATCAAGGTATGCCTTCAAGTGAAAGTGAGGGTCTCCAGATTCATCATACAACTGAAAACTCAAATTCCTTTTGCTATCCTTTCTTTCTTCCCCTGACTTGACCAACTTACTCGTCTCTGGTTGTTGTGTGAACCCTGCTTGATAATCGGGAATTTCCTCTCCTTTTTCTTTCCTATACCCATTTCTGTCAGTTCATTGAGCGCTTTCTGTAATGCAAGTGAATGCGAACTCGAAGAGCCTTGCACGTCATGTACATATGTAGGTGAAGTTGTCAATATAGGAGGCTCGGGTGGCATATCTGTCAAGTCGCGAAGGTCGAATATCATATCTATAATTCTATCAATTCTCCTTTCCACATTTTTCATACTCTCCCCAAATGTAGCGATATTACTTTGGCGGGATTCCAAATTCTTATCTTCAGCTTCATTATTAACAAGGTTGATAGGCATCGCTTGACTAGCCATCTGATATGCTCTAACGTTCAACTTTAGTCAACCTTAGAAAAAGAAGCATTTCAATTAGTAAAAGGGAACGCACAAGAAAAAAGAAAACATTTTATAAAGATAAGAGTGGAATATGAATTGAGGTTATAAGGGCACTATATGACTTCAAAAATTGTGAAAGCTGAAGGATGACGCAAACATCGAGTGTTAGCGGTTGAGGGTCAAAATTACGATGGGGTCTAAATGAAATTTTAGGTGGAGGACATGATATGTCAACATAGAAAGCAATGAGTTAAGGATATTATAAAAGTAACGAGTTACCCTAAAAGGCTAGATGGGAGTCTAGGATATCCTATGGAGGAATGGATCGAATAAGAGATGATTTTTATGCAGAAAGGACAACTTTTAGAGAACAAAATCAGGCCATAACGTCAGAATGGAGGAAAGTATTGATTAGGCCCTAAGATTGTATGATTTGGACCTAAGGAATAAAGGTACGGTACAATAAAATTATTTGCATTAAGTGAAAATAAATAATTTTTTTGACATCTAAAGCTTGAAATTCTAAAAATAAGGAATAACTAAGACAAGAAATAGGTAATTAGGCAGGTAAAATATTAACATATATGTAAAAGTTGAACACATAACACATAAAATTATGTGTTCCTTCGGGGTCATGAACCCTTGGGACAAGGTTAAACTATTGGTTTAACGTATCAAGGTTATTACGATCTCCTAGGTTCAAATACGAAGTGTATTCCTTGATAAAGGGACACATAGTCACGATCTAAGAGCAAGAGTGATTTCATGACACAGGTCCCCTCAAGCGGACAACTCGAGGATGGGAACGCTCATGATTATCGACGCTCCACTGATCGACCAATCCACGAGACATTTCCCAAAGGTGTTTAAGAGTGAACGACTGTGAAACCACGCAATCATTTTGTGTGTGCAGTTGTGAGATTCCCAATGGAGGAAGTATGAATGGAATAATAATTTATATAAAACAATTAAAAAACAACAGATAAGGAAAGCAATAACACATTGAACATTTTATGAAAGCGATAAATAAATGAATAAAGCAAAAATAAGAACAATGCACAAATAAAGCAGTGAAAAAAAATAAATCATGAGACATACTAAATAGATGAAATAAATAAATAATAAATTAATTATAAAACAAAAATACTAAAACACATAAAGAGGATGGGAAAAGGGTCACCCATAAATCAAATAAGCAAAAATAATCAGGGGGACAAGGAAGGAGGATATATATGGAAGGATAAATTAAGTAGTCACTAAAATAACGCTAGACTAACTTCAAATAATGATGATAACTAAAAATGATTAATCAAAATTAAAGAAAAGTCAAGCAAGGGTAAAAACTAAATCACATAAGAAAATAAATAAGGGAATTATGGAGCGATTAAACATGAAAATAAATTATTTATGAGATCAAATAAAAATAACATCAGTCATTGAGACAACTAAACATTAAAATCTTTTAAAGTAGAAAAAAAAAGTTATGATTTAAACATTAAAAGAAAATAATTTATATATAAGTACACAAGTAAAAAAATAAAAGGCAAGATATCAACTAATTAAGGAAACACACAAACGATAGGAGGAGATTATTCATGAAATGAAATAACTTAACTAAATAAAGTAAAAATACTAAAAAATTTACAACGATAAATCAAACAAATAAAGAACATTAAAATCTCACATAAAATGCAAATTCGTAACGGTTAGAACCTAAGTATCCCCAGCGGAGTCGTCATTCTGTCGCCCCCCATTTTTCTCGCGAAAAACAGACTATCGACGTGATAACTCTTTTTAGGATAAAAGAGCATGAAGAGTCGCCACCTAACGAATTTAAGGTGCGTTAGGGCACCATACTAAACTAATTATGATTAAATTAAATTAAGATCTGCACAAACAGAGAATCGGGTAAGGGTTCAGGTTACCTCAAAAGGAAGGTGTTAAGCACCTTTCGAGGTCCACAAATGTAAGTCCCTGCCAGATTCATTATTATGTGGGAAAACTAAGTGATAATGAAAGGTCGATATAAATGAAATCAAGTAAAACGTTATCTTTTAAAAGAAGTAAATAAATTAAACCGATTTAAATATTAATAACTCTAAGTAAGAGAACTACGCATGTAAATTATAATAAAAATAAATAAATAAATAAATAAGAAGAAACAGATGAATGAGAAGATAGAAATGACACAATGATATAAAGAAAATAGTCTAATTACTAAGTGATTTAATTAACTACCCCAGGCATATAATAACATAAGAATTAAATAAACTATAAATCATGTACATTAGGGAGTAATCGCTCAACCTCGTGCGAAGTCTTAAAAAATTTCTTAGTCAAAGTGCAATGACTATCGAGCTATAAGTGTATCATGTAGATCACTCCCTACGTAGGAGGAAAACAAGTTGGGGGAGGAGGGGGGTTTTTATCCTAAAAGATCACCTCATGCAACATAAATTAATACTTCACAATCTACTTAAAGATTGCTCGTATTAATCAACGAGCACAAACTATCATCTCCGACTACCCGCCTAGGTTGGCTATTAAAGTTGTAATTAAACCTAAGAGCGCACTAAAGAAATGAAAAAAGTCTAACATTCCTTAATATGCCTACCCGTCCTGACTTAATGTCCGAGAAGCATTGGACTTACTATTTTGAATATGGGTCTAGACAAATAAAATCTTAAGGTTAATTAATTAGACCGATATTAGCGTCATACAAAAGAAAACATACAAGAACTTTAATACAAGTAGCATATATGGTTTCAAATAGGCCTCTTATTTAATTAAGGAGAAATAAGTGATTAACACAATTCAAACAATTAACATTTTTATGTAGTTAAACCTATGAGCATGATATCTAGTGATTGAGACATGCAAAAATAAATACTAATTAAAAATCATGGACACAATTTCACGTTAATTTAATATGCTTGAAACAAGTCCTACAAACCAATTAGTTATTTTACAAACTGAAACTTGTGGCCAAGCAAATTAAAATACCGAAACAGCTTTTAACTTACGCGTAGTTCCTACTTTAAAAGGTGAAACTGATTTTTAAACCTATAGAATGGTAACTAATTTATTTTAAAGATGCTGAAATTGATTTGAAACCTGAAACATTAACTAATTTATTTTTAAAGATGCTGAGATGCTGAAACTGATTTAAACCTAAAATGTTAGCTAATTTATTTTTAAACATGCTGAAACTGATTTGAACCTGAAACGTTAACTAATTTTCTTTTAAAGATGTTGAAACTGATTTGAAACCTTAAACGTGATTTCTAACAAACGAAATTAATACAATTTCTATAGGCAAAATTTCTAACAATGAGATTAACACAAATCCTATAGGCATAATTTCTAACAAATGAAATTAATACAAATCATATAAGCATGATTCTACTGTATACAATTAAAGCAAGTAGCACGTAATTTGCCCCTCTCCTATAGAAGTCTCCTGAATTTTCTATTTATACCGAAGTTTTTTTTTACAATAAATATTACAGACCAATGAATGAATGAGAAAATAAAATAAGACAGATCTAAACTTTGAAAGCCCCCAAATCCCGGGCGACTCTTCGCTGTAAGACCCATCTTCTAATAGAGAACCTGTCAAACAATGTAAACATAGGATTTGGAGGACCCTATTACAACGCATGAGTTTGCCCCTGACATGTCAGAGTTCCTGAGGATCTCAAGGATCCTAGGTAGTGCTTATGTTAAGTAATAGGGGTGCGTTAGGGCCTCCGCTCTCCACCAAATACCACGAAAGCAGACTAAGATAAAACCCAAGTGCTTATATAAATAACCAAGCAGCTAACGCAAACAAGAAAAAGCCAACAGGAAGCAAATTTTGGACATAAATCCTATAAGCATGTCTTCTAATGACTCATAACTTTGACACAGAGATATTGAAGACATATATAGAATAATCATAGATAGACATGGATGGATTAAAATACACGTTCTAAACTTCAAGTAATCATGTATATGGATGGAAATCTACATCGATAGAGACTAACCAGATAGCCGCAAACAATAAGAAAATATTCCAAGTCCGACACTTAGCAACAAGCTTGTCAATCAAAGAGAAATTCTTAATATGTGAGAGTAGTAATGAGTGAAGTTCGGGGAGTGAATGAAAAAGAAGGCTGTTTTTATAATGAAAGTAAGGGACTCGATTAGAGGAAGAAAATAATTCAAAGAGTGAATCAAGGTAAATCTTTACCTTAATTACAATAGCTAAATCAATTAATCACCAATTTACCATAAAGAAGAGAATAGATAAAGTTATTAAAGGAAGAAGAATATTTTTAAAAATTCATTATGAAAATTATTTTCCTTAAACAAATGGGTAGAATCAATCAGCATTTTACCATAATTAGCTAAAATACCAAGCTGCTCTTAGTCCGTAAAAGGGAGAAAATCAATATCAATAGTGAATGATCAATTGCATATCCAAATCTTACCAAGAATAAACAAGTGTCAAGACTGTTATAATTCAGATAAGTCAACAAGATTCAATCAAATGTATACACATGCTGAAAATAATCAATATGGATAAAAATTCATTAAAACGAATTGCACCCAAGGCTGTCCAGATTCGATTTCCAGAAAAGAAGTAGAGCAATCTAATCGAAGTCACCAAGTTCGCAGGGATAGACAAATACCAAGGCCATCTCACTTATACAAGGAAAGAAAAATACAAATCCAACTTAGACTGATCAATGTGATCTAAAATAATCACCTAATGAGCATAGAGTGCTCCTAATCACAAAATCAACCAAGTCATAGAATCATAGCAATTATTCTACTCTCATGCTGACAAACAGGTCATATAAGAATTTCTTAGAACTAAGCAAAAAATTTCAGGTCATGAACACAAACTATATTCCAACAACTAGTAAACAAGATATGGATTAACATGTAATTCATTGGGATAACACAGGGATAGAGACAGCTAAACCAATTCGAAACTAGGACACGATGTGGAGACTTAAAAATTGAGTTCAACACAGAGACGACTCACATTGTTTCAGGCTTATAACACAACATAGTGATTACGACATGCTTAGACATTGCATTCACCAATAAAACCAGCACATAATTGAAATTTTCAGAATTGGGGTTAACAGTGGAGGTTTGTGAAGGTTGGAATTTCTCACACATGAAAGTCTACGATTAATAATTAACACAAAATCATGGAATTCAGAGACAAATTCACAGTCACACACTACTAATTTCACATCTAAAAAAATCCTATAATAAGCAAAAGGGGATGAAATTGAATCATGAAAAGGACCAAACCTGAAATGAATTCGTAGTAATCCATCTGTAGTCCTTGTTTTAGTGAAAACCAAAGCGAACACCGATTTTGCAACCCTTTCGGGTTAATCGACATTTAGCCGTGAGAGCCGATATCGAGTCATGCTTAATGTTATCTTCGTTGATTTTCACAAATATTTACCGGACAAGATGAGGCTTTAGGGGTTCGCCGGATGGAGATCCGTCGAAGCAGCAGTAACATGGTTGCTGTTTGGTTGGTCACTGATGACGTGGGGGTTTTGGATGGGGTTTTCGCCGATAGGGTCTCGATTTTGGGTGGAGTGGAGAAAATGGAGGAGGAAGTGGTGTACGTTTATAGGTGGTGTGGGGTGAGGAGAAGAGGATACGAAGAGCAAGGGGAAGGGAGAGAGACGATTGGTGGCTGTTGGTGGAGTGAATGGGAGCAGCAGCGGTGGTGGTTTTACCGACCACGGATAAAGCTACAGCGGCTGGTGTTCGCGGTGGAGTTCACCGGAGACAGAGAGGGGGAGAGGAAGAACGATGGTTGTGGAGGGGTTTTGTGGTGGTTTTTCTGGTCGAAGATAGTGGTGGTTGGAGTCGTTTGTGGTGGTGACGGGTGGCGGCGATGTGTAAGAGGAGAGAGGAGGAGAGGGTTTTGGGTGAGCGTGGCGACTGCTTTTGGAAAATGGTGTTAGGGTTGGAGTATTGGAAAATTAAAAAAGGGAAGAGATAAGTGAATTGATCTCGACCGTTGATCCCCTTTGCATCAACTGCGGAGATCTGATCTAAGGCGGATCAATTTTTGGAGTGGATCGGATCATAAATTGGGTCAAATGAATTTAGGTAATTGAATTTGAAATTGAGATTTAAAATTGAGCCCAAATTGACTCAATTTAGGTTAGAATTAAAAGAAATTAGATAGGAAGAGGCTAGAATTTAAATAAATTGAGAAGAAAATTACAAATTGAGCTATTATCTCAATAGTTATTGAACACGTAATTTAGCAAATAAATAATACTAGTAATTCTAATAATTAAAATAATAACTACAATAAAAATGATAATAATAAAATCTCGATTATAAAAATAATATTAATAATATTAATATTAAATAAGATGATGATTATAGCAAAATAATAAATTGTGATAATAACGATAGTAATAATAATGGTAATGAGAATAATGAATACTAATAAGGGAAATAATATTACTAATAATTACTATAAAGTTAATTCGCCAAATTGAATACGTATTTTATGCGTAAAATTAACGTAAAATAATTTTTAGATGAAATTTATGATAAAGTAGCAAAAATTAATTATATTTCTTATAAATTATGCATACGAATTTTGAAAGCGTCAATGTGATGACCCTTCCGATCATTTTCGCGTTTACGCACTCATTGTACTGTTAGAGATTTCCTGTAGCGGCCCCAAGTTATTTATGGCTTGCTGGGACTGGTAGTTTGGTTCCCTGGCCGTTCGTTTGGTTGGTTTGCCCTTTTTCCTGTTTTAGAGCTTTAACTTAGAATATCGTTGACTTTAGTCAACATTCTTAGCTAACGTGCTCAGAATTTAATTCTGACAGTTTTGTTAGCTCCGGAGCGTTGAGTTTGGTCTAGTTGGAACTTCAGTTGAGGCCTGAGAACTTCCGGTGTGGATTTTGTGTGGTTTTCTCTGTTTTCAGGCCATTTGTAGTTGAAAGTATAACTTTGGGTGGCTTTCAATGATCGGAGTGTCGGATTTGAAATCCGACGATTCCATCAGCTCCAAAACGATGAGTTTGGGTGCGGGAGGTAGTTAATTCGGGTCCCGGGTGAGCCAAACTCATTTCGAGCCTTTGGGTTTCTTTTCGTTAGTGTTGACTTGGGTCAACATTTCTCTGAAACGACCTCGTATGGAAGTTTCGTCAATTTTGTTGAGTCCGGAACATCGTTTCCACTCTGTTAGCATTACTAAATTTAGAATATCGATTTCCGATTGTGCCCAGATTGCCCCGTGGAGTTTTTCAAATGTTGCAGAAAATGTTGCAGGCCAGGCCTTTAGCGCCATCGGCGCTGGCCCAGCGCTATCGAGCTCAAGCGCGTTTTGGCTGGCCAGCGCGATAGCGCTTCCTGGGCGCCGTTGGCGCTGGCCAGTTCCCTACAACTATATATTTCTGTTAGTTCATTTTTCCAGCATTTTCTCTCAATCTTTCTCACTATAAAACACTTATACTCTCTACCAAGTTGCTCCATATCAGTCTTGGCTTTGGGGAAATCAATTGTTCATCGATTATTCGTGATTCTTTGATTTTGGTAAGCTTTCTTCCCCAACTTGCTTCCTTTTTCTTTTCTTGAAAATCCACCATTGTTGCTCATACCCAAGCTTGGAACTCGTGGTAGATTCTGCTAGCTCTTGCATGTGCGTGGGCTTGAAGAGTTATCCGTCTTGGCTTAAAAATTCCATCATTTTGGTAAGTAATCCTTGCCTAAATTTCGGTTTTTATTCTTAAAATTCTATCCTTAAACCTCAACTTGAGCGGGTTGTTTTGGCGCCCTTCTCATGGCAAATTGTGCTCAATTTTGGAGCATGCCTTCTTGGCATCGTTGTGGTCATCGTGCTTCTTTTTTGTTTTTAGTTTCGAGTTGTGGGCCTTGCGAGCCTTCTTTTGATCCGAATTTCGATCCGACTAAAATTATAGCGATATGGGTATCGTTAGAATCGTTTTAACATATTATTTATGCTTTTGATAGTTTGATCATCGTTCGGGGATTTATCAAAGCGATTCGAGCTTGGATTTCGTTGTCCCAGAAGCTTGTCGTCAGACGACAGGTAGGTTACGGTCTAAACTCCCTAGACTTAGCATATATCGGATAAAATTATACTAGCTGGCATCCTTGGGTTGGGTTATTAGGTTGGTACCACAGACCCTGACCGTTTTTCCACGATTCGCCCCTGTTTCTTTTCTCCGCTATATGTAGTATTCTTAGCAGTTGATGTTATCACCTTTATGGTCCTGTGTGGCCTTGTTTTGACTCTGAAACATAGACGGTGGGTTATTTGGGGGTGTCCGTGAATCCCGAGTATCGTTATCATGATATTATGTTGGTTATCTGTGTTGTAGAGCAACTGGAGCCTGTGCAGGGCCGATAGGTTGATTGTGAGCTGCTGGGCGGCTAATTGTGTTGATCATTCATTTCCATGCATATAAAGAGGGTTTATCCATGTTTTACTACGGTTTTGGCTTCGGGCCTACTGGAATTGTTTTCTAAACTTTGCATGGCGGTCCATTTTCGATGGAAATGAATTGAAAATGGTTTGATTTAACTTGTGAATATTCTTGGGCTAAAAGAAGGTTAAATTATGATTTCTATCACCAATTTTACTATTAATGCTACACTCGGCAGGGCTGGGGTACTAGTTGAGTTTCTTACTAAATCGGGATTATTTTTAGTCTCGGTCGGACCGAGCATCTCAGATGACTTTCTACTGTTTAGACCCGGTTACGCCCGGGCACCCTTGGAGGGATTTTTGAGATATTTTACCACTACTTTAGTCCTCGACAGGGTCTGGGCATGCATATTCGAGATTGGGTCTCTATCTTGAACCCGAACTTGCTTCCGGATGACATGTTTTGATACTGAGTTTTAGTATGGGTTCCGGGACCTCCATGGACCTTGCCGTCCGGACCTGGGGCTTTGGGCTGCGTGTGTCGGAGGGAGGGTATACGGCGGAGTCGAGGTATACGGGCAGTGTCCTTCCATGGAACCTACCTACTGGGCCTGATAGGCACCGGAGGAGGTACATACAGAGTTCCAATTCCACCCTGAGGTTATCATACATCATATCATTCGTTGTTTGAGGTTCCATCCTTGTTTGCTATTTGTTGAGTGTACGCTCCAGTTGTATGGGCAGCCGGAGGGTTTTGTTTTCACTTGTTTGCGTTCCTCGGTTGTATGGGCGACCGGGGGACTGTAGGTAACCTCTTGTTACTTTATCGCGGTGTTATCCCCTGTAACAGTTATGCTTATAAGATTATATATGGATAAATTGTTACTTGTTGGATTTGAGATTGGTATGATTAGTTGGGTTATTGATCCCTGTTTTTCCGCTTTATTTGTTAGATAGTAGCCCATTACTGACCGTTCCTGGCTACAGGGATTGGTTCGCCTACTGGGGGGTTGTAGGTGCCATCATGACCGAGAAATTGGGTCGTGACAGCTTGGTATCAGAGCTCTAGGTTCGCCGGTGTCATCGGTATAGGAGCCAATGTCTAGTAGAGTCCTGCGGATCGGGGCGAAGACATCCATACTCAATCTTCGGGAGGCTATAGTGACATCTTAGGAAAAATTGGGCTTTTCTTGTTTCTATCTCGTGCGTATTATCCTTGAAAGTTTCTGGAAATCTCACTTACTCTGGTTCACTCTTCCGCAGATGGTTCGTATGAGATCTTCAGCTTCTGGCGGAGGAGAGCCTCCTACCCCTGCACCTCTGACTCCAGCTAGGGGTCGGGGTGGTCGCAAGGGTAGAGGTAGGGGTCGTGGACTCCCCAGAGCAGCGGACCTGCTAGAGCTGCTAGAGTTGAGGTGGAGCCCGAGTATGACTACGAGCCAGAGTTTGCTCCAGAGCAGTAGCATGTGGACCCGGGGGCAGCCCAAGTACCACCAGCTCCAGTACCAATTCCAGCAACAGCTTCTGTGTCAGCTTCAGCCCCAGCTCAGTCTTCGGATATTAGGGGTCTACTTGTTCAGTTGTTGGGTATGATTGGAGAGAGACCTCCGGAGGTAGCATAGACACCCGCTCAGGGGGCACCCTGGGTGTTCAGAGTTCATGAGCGCATCCTGCTACTGCGGCTCCCCGTGCCGAGGTTGTTCCGATTCCTTCAGTTGCACAGCCTCTTACTCCTCGCCCACCTATGACAGATGGAAAGTAGAAGGCTTTGGGTAGGTTCTTGAGATTGGCACCACCGAGGTTTGCTAGTACGTCGGGTCAGGACCCACATGATTTTATTACTACATGTGAGGAGATGTTACACCAAATGGGTTTGTTGGAGACTCACGGAGTCGGTTACACCACTTATCTTCTGGAGTGCCCAGCGAAGTTATGGTGGAGGGCACAAGTTGCTTGCAGATCTTCTACATCGCATCTTTTGACTTGGTCTGAGTTCTTTGAGGTCTTTATGGCCAAGTTCCTGCCTCAGAGTGATCGTGAGCGTCGCAGGGAGCAGTTTACTCGGCTTATGCAGGATTATATGACTGTTTGAGAGTATGAGACCCATTTTCATCAGCTAGCACCGTTTGGAGCTATGATCATTCCTACGGAGACAGATAGAATTCACAATTTTGTATGTGGTTTGAGGCCAGAGATTAGGCAGCTAGCTGAGATATTGGTTGCCAGTGGTCGGTCATTTCAGGTTATCGCAGACTATGCCCGTACTGTGGAGGACTTACAGCGACATGATCAGGGGGCCAGAGATAAGAGGCCTCGACATCAGGGTGGCTACAGTGGTTCCAGACATAGTGGTAGAGGTTCAGGCCAGTGGGGCCGGGGTTATCAGCCACAGCAGCACCAGGGTCAGTCCAGTCGACCGGTTCAGGCTTCACTTCAGACTTTCGGTAGTACCCTGTTCGAGCAGGGTCAGAGCAGCCATCAGGGCTACAGTGGTCAGTCTTCGAGGGTTACAGCTTCTGGGGCATCAGGTCGTGGTGGCCATACGGGTTCTACTGGTTCGTCCCGACCGAGTAGGTCATCAGGGGCTTGTTTTACTTGTGGTGTGGTTGGTCATTTTGCTGGAGATTTCCCCCAGCAGGGTAAAGTGCAGTCAGCCGAGCCTTTACGAGCAGTTCAGCCACAGACTAGAGGGGGTGGTGGTCAGGGTAGATGTGGTGCTCCACGTGGTAGGGCAGGTGGTAGGGATGGCAGTCGGGCAGGTGGAGGTCGTCGTCAGTTATATGCGATCCCTGGGAGACTGGAGGCAGATGCCTCGGATTCTGTGATTACAAGTACAATTTTTGTATACCATCAGTCTGTTATGGCTTTATTTGATCCATGATCCACTTGTTCATATGTATCTGCCTACTTTCTGCCTTGTTTGGGGTTGGCTAGTGAGTCATTATCTGTTCATGTTTCTATTTCGACCCAGTAGGAGATTCTTTAGTAGTGGATCAGATTGTGAGATCCTGTGTGATATCTGTTGGTGATTTTGAGACTTGAGGTGTTTTGATGATCCTTGATATGTTAGATTTTCATGTGATACTGGGCATGGACTGGTTATCCCCTCACCGTGCGGTTTTGGATTGTTATGCCAAGACCTTACCATAGTCGTGCCCGGTGTATCCCCGATTGTGTGGCAGGGTTCTGTTAGCCATGCACCGTCTGGGATCATTTCTTATCTTCGAGCTAGGAAGTTGATTTCCCATGGGTGTTTAGCTTATTTAGCATATGTCCGAGCTGACCCTTCGTCTCCTGAGTCTGTTCTAGTGGTTAGAGACTTCCTAGATGTATTTTATACCGACCTGCCAGGCCTTCCACCGGAGAGAGATGTTGATTTTGCCATTGAGTTAGAGCCGGGCACCAGGCCCATTTATATTCCTCCCTACCGTATGGCTCCTACTGAGTTGAGAGAGGTTAAGGAGAAGCTCCAGGATTTGTTAGCTAAGGGGTTCATTAGACCGAGTGTGTACCCTTGGGGTGCTCCTGTCCTCTCGTTAAGAAGAAGGATGGGTCGATGCAGATGTGTATTGACTATCGGCAGTTGAATAAGGTGACGGTGAAGAATAGGTACCCGATGCCGAGGATTGATTACTTGTTTGATCAGCTCCAGGGTTCAGCCGTGTTTTTGAATATTGATTTGAGGTTGGGCTACCATCAGTTGAGGATTAGGGCGGAGGACATCCCTAAGACAACATTCAGGACACATTATGGCCACTATGAGTTCCTGGTGATGTCTTTTGGGTTGACTAATGCCCCCGCAGCCTTTATGGATTTGATGCACAGGGTGCTTAGCCCGTAATTGGATATGTTCGTGATAGTCTTCATTGATGACATTCTGATATACTAGAGGAGTAGGGACGATCATGATCAGCATTTGAGGACTGTACTTCAGACTTTGAGAGATCATCGACTTTATGACAAGTTCTCAAAGTGTGAGTTTTGGCTTGAGTCAGTTGCTTTCCTAGGACACGTGGTGTCTAAGGATGGGATTAGGGTTGATCCGGGTAAGATTTCTGCGATTCGAGATTGGCCTAGACCTACTACCCCTACAGAGGTTCGCAGCTTTATTGGTTTAGCCGCGTACTACAGACTGTTCATTAAGGGATTTTCTTCCATAGCAACACCCTTGACTATGCTGACTAGGAAGGATGTTCCATTTCAGTGGTCGGATCAGTGCGAGGATAGCTTTCAGAGGCTTAATGCCTTATTGACTTCAGCTCCAGTTTTGACCTTGTCGGTTGAGCGTCAGAGTTTCTCCATGTATTGTGATATTTCAGGGGTTGGTCTTGGTTGTGTGTTGATGCAGCAGGGCCGAGTGATAGCATATGCGTCGAGACAGCTGAAGGTTCACGAGCGCAACTACCCCACTGATGACTTAGAGTTGGCGGCGGTAGTCTTCGCGCTCAAGATCTTGAGGCACTACTTATATGGAGTTCACTGTGACATATTCACCGATCATCGTAGTCTTCAGTACATTACGAGTCAGAGGGAGCTGAACTCGAGGCAGAGGAGATGGATTGAGCTACTGAAGGACTATGATTTTACTATTTTAATTAAATTAATCATAAAAACTTAAAGTACATGATTTTTTAGAACATCATGAAATACATGTTTAACAAAAAGATTAATATTATAAATATAATGTCATAAAATTATTAAAATATTTGACAAAAAGATAACTTATCAATTCTAACTAAAAAAATGAATGACTTGCAATGTGAAATATCAAGTCAATACTAGTAAAATAAATAATTGAAACTGAAAATATAATATACATTCAAAATTCAAAATAAAAAAGTTAACATAATACTCTTATGTCAAATTTCAATATAACGTGTCTAAATATGATTCAAAAGAAAAGAAAAACCTAAGTCTATAACCTTATTCAACAATGACTTCTACTTTAATTTAAGAATTAGAATACTAACTAAATTATGCTAAAAGAAAAATAAACATAAAATAAATATAAAATAGATAATACGAACAATTGCATGGAATCACAAGAAGTAAAGGTTTGGAAATGAGAAGGAAATGAAATATAAATAATATAAAATAAAAAATATATATTTTAAAATTATTAGAATAATAAAAATAAAAAAGAATTTAAAATCATAGAAATAAAAAGTAAAAATAGAAACATAAGGACGAAATTAGAAAGTAATCAGCTTGTAATTACATCATGTAATTACCAGCAATTCACAGCTCCCTCTGTGAATTGGAGAGTGTAATTACCTCATGTCAATTACACTCAATTACCTGCTGATCAAGTAATTACTTGGTCAACCAAACATGTCAAACTGTGTAATTACACCAAATTCAATTCCTAGAGTGGCTTTTCAAACAGGCCCTAAACTTTGTTTTGTATCAATAAAATCACTCAATTTAAGTTTTTTTCTTATAAAATCACTCAACTAAATTTATAATTAAAAAGTCTCACTTACACTCAAAAAGTCTCACTTACACTCAAAAAGTCTCACTTACACTCTTAACATTTTGATTTGAAAAATAATACCTCCTTCACATTTTGAATAGGACAATAAACCTCCTTTAATTTAAAATCAATGGCTAAAAATAAATTAATATTTGTTATAAAATATTAAACTAAAAAAGAAGAAGAAGAGAGAGGGAGAAGAGAGAGCTTCTTATTTCTCTTGAGAGATTAATTGAGGGATCAAGGGATGAATTACAATGAAGAAAAACTCATTTATTTATAGGGGAAAACTGACTTGATTCCAAAGTTAGGCTTCCTAACTTTTCTCCAAAGAAACCTAAATATAGACATTCACTATAATAATAATACTTTATAACACTCCACCCTGAATGTCTACTTGATGGATAATGTGCCTCGTTAAAACCTTACTAGATAAAACCCAGTAAAAAAAAACTTGTGAGGGAAAAAGAGTACAGTGCGTATTGACTCCCCCTGATGAGAACATCAATCCAAATACATGAATCTTCACATTTAAATCTTGTGCACCATCTTCTCAAAAGTTATAGTTGATTGAGACTTGGTGAATAAATCTTTCATACTCAAATAAAGTTGTTGAATGTTGATATCACCATTCCTTTGGAGATGTGTGAAGAAAAGCTTTAGTGAAATATGATTCATTGTATCTCCTTTTATGAATCCTTTTTTCAATTATGTTATGCATGCTTCTCAGCTTGTTTCATGAATAATTATTATCTCAGCATGATTTGATGAAGGATCTGCAATAGACTGCTTTGTAGATCGTCAAGATATGGCAGTACTTCACATATGAACACATATAATTTATTTGAGATCAAATTTTATGCATTCCTATAAATGTCCTACATTGTATGACCAACAAAATCTTGACAATATTTGTTAGGATAAACACATTCATATCAGAACTTGCAATTGATCTTATTTCAATATCTCCACATAGGAGTAAAATTATATCATGCTCATAGTTATAGCAAGATATATAAATGCAATAATTGTACAAAATATGGTACTTCAGGACCAATCCAATTTTACATATTACTCATTTCAACTTTTTTCAATAGATAATTTATTGCTTTTGAAAACTCTTCAAGAGTTCCAATTCAAGTCATACCTTGACTGATTTAATCCATATGAGGATTAGAAACAAGCTTTTCAAAAACTTAATATGCTTCAAGCATTTTGAATCCTTTAAGTATTTTCATCTCAATCTTGTCAAGTGACACCACGACATCTTCTAGTGTCTAGAATACAAGTCAAATAAACTTACGTTTACCAAGATGCATCCTTCCATGTCACTTGATAAATATTTTTACGTCAGCATGCTTTAATAAACGTAGAATTCAGATCCTCATAATCTTTTACAATATTGCGCTAAATTGTATCAAAGATATCGTCAATGATATATCATTTGTCAATTCGGTTCACAATGCGACATAACTTATTGAGATCTCATCACTTTATTATTTTCAGGTACCTGAACTCTTCATAAGGTTTTATGAAGTGTTATGTCGCAGGCTCACTAAGAGCACATTGCCTCCTTATTTATGATCATTTGCTCCTTTTCCTTTTTCAAGGATTGTTGCAATTTGAACCGATTGGTCTACCATACTTCATGCATGTCGTAGACTTTGTCCTTCAGGAACACTCAATAAGAGCATTTGCAGCTAACTCTGAAATTAATTTTGAGTCAACAAATACTTCTAGCAGTTGACTTGAATTATCTTTTGAATGAGGATCATACTGATGATAATTCATAACTATTTCATAGATTTTTATTGTCTCCCCCTTATGTTAGAAAAGCTAACATATATCCTCCATTTTCTTTGAGCAGTTCATCTTTGTGCACCATGGTATATCCATTAATCATATACCACACTTTAAAAGTAATTAGATGAATAACCTTTGGTTCATGACCGTGAACCAATTGAGAGAGGGGGAATTATCCATAATTTATTCGTTTGACATAATTCAAACCAACACATGAAGCTTTGTTCTCATAAGCAATAGTTCAGCTATTTTATCTGAGACATTTAATGTCAAACCAGCTTGAATATTGATCAACATTATCAAGATTAATTGTTATGATTACATAATCTGAAAGTTGTGCTCTTAACTCAATTATTTTGAGTAAGCAATTTTGCGAATGTCAAACTGCAGGTTGACAATAAGCGTACATGTGACAATCTTATCTCTCATTGATGCATCTATTTAAGATATCACATGACAGGTGAACGGGCCTATATTCACCTTTTATACTTTCAGATTTTAAGGGATCCAATCCCAACACTAGTTGATCCAATCAACTTATCATGAGAACAAACAACATAAAACGGGTCTTGAAGAATATTTTAGTTCTTCAGTGTACGCTCGATATTCAATATGCACATCTTCGGGATGGCAAAATTATTCATGCCAACAATAAAATTGTTTGTACTAGTAAACTCCAAGTTTACATTGACATGTGCAATTTTCTTTAGTAAACTTCAAGTTTATTATTGTATAAATTTCAGATTTACTACTTCGGAAGTAAATTTCAGAATAACTCTTCTCCATTATTCTACCTCTTCCGGAGGTGGATTGTGATGTAGTCACAACTAAGTGCACGTTTGCATCAATATGCATTACTAAATATTATCACATTCACTTCAGGGAATTGATCTATATTTGTATCAATCAAAATTCTCATTCTCCAGTAATGAAATATAATTGTGCCTTAAGCTTATCAAATTATGATAGCTTAGTACCTCTTTCAAGAGGTTGCTACTTCAGGAGCAAATCGAAGCATACATATAATGTAGAGAATCTTTCTCTGACATATCTTTCGGTTGTAATCACAATAAGCCTATATAAATATTACCACTTCTGGTAATTATAGACACAAGCAAATTTTATTACAGTGAAATTAAAGAAATATGTCACTTCTGATTTCAACAAAAGCGAGGACAATTTAAAGAACTACAAAAACAATTTCTAATAAGTCAGAAATAAATATGGAAACTTTGACAATCAAATTTCCTAGAAACAGAAGAGGAGGAGTAATATCCACACAGAAGAGAACAATTTCTGAACGTGTTGAGTAGACATTAAAAGTCAAAAATAATTCTAATATCTTTTCAAAGGCAAATAATGGATACTACTTACCGTCAGGTGTTAGCATGATACTTGCCAGAAATTATTGTGAGGATGATAATTTTACCATTCTACCGCTAAGCCGTTTCAATAAATTAGCTCAGCTCAAAATTGTAGAGTGTGAACGTGTTATAAAATATTAAATTAAGAAAGAAAAAGAATAGAGAGGGAGAAGACAGAGCTTCTTATTTCTCTTGAGAGATTAATTGAGGAATCAAGGGATGAATTACAATGAAGGAAAACTCATTTATTTATAGGGGAAAACTGACTTGGTTCCAAAGTTAGGGTTCCTAACTTTTCTCCAAATAAACCTAAATATAGACATTCACTATAATAATACTTTGTAACAATATTACATATATTTTTAAAATATAAAAAGATCCTCGTATTAAATGGGCGCAGATTTGCTCCTGTGATAGTTGCTCCGATAATGTTCAATAGCGGGTAGATGCTTGTCATGTGTCCATGAAATATTTTAAGGGATAAGATACATTTTTTTAATAACAATAATATTTGTTTATATTATAAAGGGAAAATTGATAGAATAATACAAATAAACAAGAAATCCCTTGATTTGTTTTGAAATGTCATTTTACGTTCTCATTTCTTCTTTTTTTACTGTAAAATAGGATTCATAGTTAAAGATTAATATTCTCGTGAAATCGTTGTCATTATTTTATTTTTTATTTTACCCTATTTTGATAAAAATAAAAATTACGTGTAAAGAATAAATCGATACTCTTAAAGTTGTTCCCGCTAATTTATTTTTATTTATTCTTTCTATGAAAATAAAAACATTTAAAGAGTAACATTGTTGCTACATCATTTCTGTTGGGTTTTCTCTATTTATTTCTAACCATTTTTTGATAACAAATTTCCATGGTTTGCTTCTGTATATTATAAGACCTTTTTCTAATCCTGCAAGTTGCAACATCACTTTTACTTTTTATTTTAGTTTATTGCCTTTTCAAAATAGAAATAAAATTACAATTAAGAATAATGTTATTGCTTAAATCTTTTAATTATTTAAAAGTATACATGTTATAATTCATATTAATTAAAGGTCTTTTAATAATTTAAAAATATATGCAATAATTCAACTCATTTTTAGCCATTGATTTTAAATCAAGAGAGGTTTACTATCTCATTTAAAATGTGAAGGGGTATTATTTTCCAAATCCAAAATGTTAGGAGGGTAAGTGAGATTTTCTAATTACATATTTGTTGAGTGATTATAAGTTTACTCACGACAATCGTTTAAGCAGATGAAAGAAAAAACGCATATCAATGAATCCAATCGATAACGATCAAAGTCGAAGCGTGAGCCTATTAGTGAAGCAAATTCAATGAAGCAACAACCGGTACCATAGAGAAGCGGCCTTCCTGTTTGGCTTGACTTTTCCTTCTTCCGATGGTTGCTCCTATAACACCGCTCCATGGGGTCAACATTAGGCAATTTTTCAGGTTCAGTTCTGACTATAGCTGCAACCTATCTCATATTTGGCCGGGCGAAAGCCCGATCCAGCAATATCGCGTGAGTGAAGAAGGGCAATGCCGCTTGTAAAGCGGGCGAAGGCTTTTTGAAAAAGTGTTTTTTATCTTGTAAATGCATTTTTTCCTATTTAGAGAGAGGGGGCTTCAAATTTTTAAGTTGAGTGACGTTATTAAAACAAAATAAAGTTTAATGATTTTGTAAGATAATTCCTCATAATTTAGTTTTTTGAGATATTACCTCAACAAAACTCTCCCTGAAATACTGACAGCAAATGTACTTATTGGTACACCGCCACAAGAAACGTACGTGAAGACAGAGAGCACGACAATAATGTCTCACAGAGTCACAGGACACGTGCATACATACAACAAACCACAGTTTCTAGATATCCGTAAAAACTACATGCAACATTGTCAGACCACTGTGATATCACGATTTTAAAAAGGCTTATGTTTGATATGAATTTAACATTTCTTTTACTTTTAGATAAATATATTGATTCATAACAATCCGACCCGTTATTTTAGTTAAAACGCTCAATTTCATGAATTATATCTTTGTACAGGTCATATCAACCATTTAGAACTTGTTTTGGTGATTTTGTTTGGAACCGAAAGAGTTCAGAAAAAGTTTTGAAACACCATCTTGCCATTTTGGAAGGTTATACGACTAAATTAGGATTAAGTAGTATTCTGGATTTGGGACTTCTAATAAGTCTCCTGATGTTCTTGGATTTGTATGCATGTTCGAATTAGAACCCAAGAAGTTGGGGAGCGTTTCAGCATTCATTGAATAGAAATTGAAACACTAAAATTTCTTAAGTTCGACTTTGGTTACAATTCTGAGTTGCGTCCATTTCGTGTTTTGAGGATTTCGATGAGTTCATATAGGGTATTTGGACTTGTCGGAATTGTTTGGAGGGGTCTCTACGATCTCGGGTGAGTTACAACTAGGGGTGGGCATAATATCATACAGTAATTTCCATATTCAATTTTTAAAAGTACTATACCATTATCATACCAAATTAATTCAATATGGTTCGGTATCTTGAAGTTTGCTTGCGGTAATTTACGGTATGATAAATCGGTAATCATAGTTTATTCAACTTCGATTAATATATACTCGTATATAGAGCATTATGACTTCGACTTTTTTTAAAAAAAAAGTCTCAATTGTATCATACTAATACATTACACATGTAAAAATATATATTAAAAAGAAAGTACCAACAACTTCTTTTGTTAATTAATTACATAAAAGGACATTTCAATCAAAATAGAATAGTCAAAATTCCAACATCTAACCATTTAATTTTATACTAATACTAGATTGTATATTTGTTAGTATTTTAAAAATATATATATAAATTATTTAGGTAACTATATACTACGGTATGATATTCGATATTTCGATATGTTATTTATAAATACTGAATACCATATCAAATACCAAAAAAAATTAAAATATATACCATATACCATAATACAAAACCATGGTATCAAAAATTTCGATTCGATATGGTAATTCGGTATATACCATACCATGCCTACCCCTAGTTACAGCGAATTTGGACCGCTTAAACATGGCCTTCTGCAATTGTCCTGACTTCAAAAAAGTACAACGCTCAATCTATAACTAATTTGGTGATGAACCAAAAAAGAGAATTGTAGCCCTCTGAGTCTAGTTTTCGGAAGTTCAAATCATTCGTCATTTGAATATTTGTACATAAGGATAAGACCGTTTTACTAAAAAGTGATAGCATTGGCACAACTAAACCAACATAAATGCAGTGCAACAAACCTACCACGACGCACAATGTGGCTGATAGATAGTGTTCGCCTGCTTCTATAAATAGCTTCACTTCACCATTTTGGAGCTAGGAAGTTCGAGCTCGAATTGAGACAATTTTCAAAGAATTTTTTCATCTATGATGTTAGGGTAAGTAATCATCCCTCAAACATCATGAATCTATAATTTATTGTTTAGAATTATTGCCTTAGAAACATGGAATCAAGAGGTGAAAATAGGGGACTTTGACTTGAAAGATAAAAAAATGACCTTTGGCGATTTGAACACCAAATTGAACTCGTATTTTTATTTTTATTATTGAAATTGGTAACATGTTATATTCCTTCTCACCCCAAATAAAGGCCTGGTATATCATATTTACAGTTACAGCCCCTGCTAAAAACTTACAATGAGGCCAAAAAGTCTAGTAATGATTCGGCATCATCTATTGACGGTTCTTTACACCAAAAATAAAAAGAAATGCAAAAATTCTTGAACTTCTAGATTGAACTGTTTTAGCCTTCAAAACATCTAGCATTCCTTTTTTTTTAAAAAAATTGTCCACCATATGCAAGCTGGAACAACCTTCCACCACTGTATGCGACAAGTTTTTCCTTTTATGTTGTTCCAACTACATATAAAGTCAAAAGTGCTCTGTGGCATCACCCAAATAAGTCGAGCTATAGCTATAAAAAGTTGTCATAGTTGTCTGATAATTGAACAGTGAGAAAAGATTTTCACTGGTTTTAAATTCTCTATGACATAGAAAGCACCTAGAGTTGAGCTGGAAACCTCTTCTTCGAAGTTTATCATGGGTGAGACAAGCTTTCCTTATGACCAACCAAGTAAAGCATACCACTTTGAAAGGAGCTTTTGCTTTCCAAATCTTTTTCCGTGGCCATGGATCACTGATCTGCTCTATATCAGTTAACTAGTTGTAAGCTGCTTTGACAGAAAGAGAAACTTGGTTCCACCTTTCCAAGTGAGAAAATCCTCCTCCTCCTTTAGGCCTGAAAAACCTTCAAGCTTCCCGAGAAAATCAACGACACTAGAGACCTCTCAGTCATTAAGGAACCTTCCAAAGGAAATATTTCACCCATGTGGAGTCCAAAGTTCTTCAACTGTAATAGCATTGGAGGAAGAAGATAAAATGAACAAAACATGAAATTTATCTTTTAAAGGCCCATTTTCAAAAAGGCCCATTTCTTAGCCAGACATCATTCCAGAAGGAGATTTCTTCGCATTGCCCATCCTGAACCTTGTATTTGCTATAACCACCTCCCATAAGTTTCTGATGGATTTCCAATTCCCCACTTCATACGTAGTTCTCATTGGTTTGGAAGTCTAGTGACCCATGTGTTCGTATCTACACTGTATAACCTATATTCATAATGGTTGTTCCTCAGTGTTATATCTCCAAAGCCACTTCATTAATAGGCTCTATTGTGTATCCTGAGATCTTCGATTCATCATAGTCCTCCGACCATCCTTTTAGAAGTAAGGATCTTTCAGCTAACCAAATGCATATATTTACTACCCTTGTTCCCCTTCTAAACAAAGTCTCTTATCAGCTCGTCTATGGTTTGTCCTCACATTGTCTGGATGGGGAAAGAGACATTACAGAGGTGGGAGGGGAGTCAAATACACTATTGAACTAGAAATTGAAAACTAATGTTTGGACTCGTAAGGTTATGGAAACTTAGAAACATAATCAACTTTGAATTTTGACCACATGGCATGACTTTGACTTTTTGGTTGACTTTGATTTCAACCTAATCTAAAATTTGCAATATATATATTGTTGGATTCATCTTACCTCACAGAATATTCCTTTGAATAAATTAGGCTTGTATGGTTGGATTTGAGCGAAGAACGACGGTTTGAATGGGCTAGACTTGCTTCAGACCGAAGAAAGCTACCTCAATAGAGAATTTTTCCCAAACTTTATGTGCTATATGTTCTTTTTCATGTGGGATAGGGTATATATATGGCATGACAAGCATACATGAGACTGTGATGCATGCACGTCAACCCGAGCTAAGGGGTTCAAGAGATTTGCATCGAAGGCTTAGAGGGAGCTTGAAATGAAGGTTTAAAGCTCAAAAACCTGCTAAAATGGAAGTATAAGACTCCACTGGGAGGAATAATTGGAGTAGGGAGAAGGGCTCATTTGCGAAGTAAGATGCTAAGTTTGACGTGACAACAAGTCGGCGGTTGCGACCGCAAATCGAGTCACATTCAGGTTTAAACTGCAAGGTTCACTGTTTGGAGTTGTGGAGCACTTGCGACCACAAGAGGGAGATGTGACGCCTCAAGCTACATCGCATACTACATGGGCAGTCCGTTTTCGGCTATTCTTGCAATTTTCAGAATGCCACTTTGGGGCATTTTTGTATTAGTTAGCCTAGACTATATATAGGTGAGAATTACTTATTTAGACTTACATTATTTTAGAGATTATTGATATTAACTTGAATAGTGATGCTCTTGAAAGAGTTAGGGCTAAGGTCATTATTGCTTGACATTGTTGATGAGATTGCTTACTTGAGGGATCATTCCTCTTGACAGTTATCTTAGATAGATTGCTTGCATGAGGATTTATCCTCTTGAGGGTTATCTTATAGATTTGGTGCTTACTTTTGGATTCTTATAGTAAATTTTGATTTTAACATAGCCATTATTGTCTATTAGTTCCCTACTTGTGTCTTTCTCCTATCTTTTATATTTTGTTCTTAGAATTTAGGTTTTTTTTAATTTCCGCACGACATTACTTGGAACACTAAGTGTAGCCTCGTTTTTCATGTGTCTTATGATGAGTTAAGCATATTATCTATGCGTGTTTTACTAGTTTGAGGAGCATGATTTATCTTGTAATTGTTGAAGTTAATATATCTATAGAGTTTGCAACATCATCGATAGGATTGATGTGTATGATGAGATGCAGATGCAACTAGCATCATGCCAATTGCAGGCAGTACTTAGTTCACACATAGTACGGACTAAACTACAACCGTGGATAGACTGGTGATGCACAATTGGCTGGGCAATTGATGAAGTGATGTTCACTATGAGCGGTGTAAAACATAATTCAATACAAGTAATGGTGTGCTCTATGGATGATCTGCTGCTAAGCATAGATAATACCGCACGATATGTGGTTACAACCACTATGGACAGACTAATAAAAGCCACAATTGGTTGGGTTATTGATGAGATATCGTTGACTATGGACAATCTATGAAATTCCTGATTCAATGCAGTAAGTGTGGGCCCTGTAGATGGTCTATTGAAACACATAAATGCCATCGAGACTTCTAGATGATTGATCATGTATATTATCACTGCCAGATATAATAATTGCATAGATTTCATTCACTATGGACGGTCTATTGAAATGCATAATTCAATAAAAGTATGGTGTGCTCTATGGACCATTCGTTGCTATGCATAGGTGATACCGCGAGATATTACAATCACTCTGGACAGACCGATAAAAACACAATTGATTGGGCTATTGATGACATATCATTGACTATGGACAATTTATTGAAAGGCCTGATTCAATGGCAGGTAATGGTGGACCCTGTGGATGGTCTATTAAAACACATGCCACTGGGACTTTTATCCCAGATATAATAATTACACAGAATTGAAAATTAATATTTTTGATAAAGTCAGTACTTTGTTGGGGACAAATGACATTTACATGGAAGGTTCTACAAACTCAGGATACTTTGAGCACCAGGCTGCCCTTGTGCAGTGAAATCATGGAAGGTTCTACAAGCACTTATCTCTTGTTCGAATATACGCGTCTCACCAACATATCGCAATATAACTTTACCATAATATTTTAGTTTGTTCTGAAGAGTATCTTGGTAGTTATCATTTTATTTGTTGATCGACCTAGTTGGGACTAAATGGAAGCGATAGGTGCACTCAATTAAGGGGTCATTTGGTAGCTAGTTAAAATTATACAGGTATTAGTAATTAGTTATGAGGAAATCTATGTATTATTTTATGCAGGATTTACTTGTTCACGTATTAGTTATTTATGTATTACTTATTCTACTTTCTATCCTGCATAATCTAATATATAGATTCCCTCATAACTTATACGTGTATTAGTTATGCAGATTTCTAAATTGCAAACCAAACATCATATTAATTTTATACATGAATAACTTAACTCCTACCTAATTGCCAAACATGGTATAATTTATGCAGGATTTAATACTTGCATAACTCATTTCCAAACCAGCTACCAAACGACCCCTAAGTGAATAGGACTTGAAGAGGAACTTGTACCAATGAAAGGGGTTGAACGAACTTGCAGTAAGCATTAGAAAGCCTATTCCAGATTCGAGACAGAGAACATACCTCAAATCAGCTTCCATACCTTTGTCCAAAACGATTTGTTGGGCAGCATATAAAATGATCCAAAATATTATTTGTAACCATATGGCTTCTGGTTAAAACCTTTGTCTAGCATCCAGACCTCACACTAAAGAAGTGAAGAGGATAATAGTTAGGGAAATGAACAAAGGTTAGTCATGATGTTACTGTCCAAAAAGCCAACCACTCTACAGATCTGTACCAACAAAGCCAACATATATTGCAAATTAGATCCTAAAATACCTATGTATTTTATAAGTTGTAGAGTCCTATATATTTCCATCATCTATAGGGATATAAAAGACCATATACCAAAGCTACAACAAGGCCAAGTTGATACAAAGTACCTATTCAAAAGGAAACAGGAGCCTGATTGATCACCTACACTGATGTATGCGCAACTTCATTTACAAGTTTACCATCATTACTCTCAATGAACTCTTTTTCGCTTGTGTTGATAACCATCTCTGCAATCTTCATCAGAGCCGCTGCTCATCCGTTTCTTGTTTTCACGTACCTCATCGGTGGAGTGTCTTGCATGGTGCCTGGAGTGCTTTGCATCATGTCCAAAACCCCTCTCCTTGAATCGTGCTTTCTGATGCACAGGTGAACTAGGTTCTTGTGCAGAACTTGGGTGGTGTTTCTGATGAGAACCTCTTACATGAAAATTAACTCCACGTTTACGATCAGAGACTTGATAGTGATCCAAAGTAGAATCACATTCATGGCGCTTTCTTGAGTCACGACAATGGTGTTGATGACTTTCTCTCCTACGCCTATCAGAACTACTAGGAAAACCATCATTAGACCTGTCAGAGTGACGAGTCACCTTATCTCTACTAGCAGATGAGGAATGACGACTTTTCTCCCTTCTTTTCTCAACATGGAGGTGCTTTCTGTGTGTTTTTCGAACAAAACTATCATCAGAACAACTTGTACATGGTTCCCTCTCCTTGTGGAACTTTCCTGTTGCTTCTCGATCATTTTTTGTGTAATGCTCCTTAAAGTTAGACTCAGCTTGACAATCTTGCCCTCTGTACAAGCGTAGTTTTAATTAAAATTATAGTTTAATCAGACTACTGCTACATGAAAAAGAAAGAAAATTAAAGGAAAAATTATACAAGGATGAGAAGGTCGAGGCAGGATAAAGGCAAAAGAAAAATTACAAGTACTGAAATGAAACTCACTAATGTTGTATCCTAATTTTTTAACTTATTCCAGAGAAGGAGAAAGGAAATAACAAAGTTCTTCAAAGGAAGCGTGAAAAATTTATCTAGCATGCATTATATTGTACCAGAACTATAGAGTGGCACATGGAAAGCACTAGAATACTTGGGACACATTAAAGTGGTAAAGGAGAACCCTGTAACACCATACTTTGAAGGAAAAGACATGCACCTTTTTTACTTCAGCCGGAAAGCATCAAGAGTAAAAACCTATTCTGGTTTAGACACGAGGAAAGATGTCAATGAATTCACTATTCTATAACACTCAAATGTGGAGTTTGGTTTCTCAAGGTTCAGAAACCTAATTTGGAAAAAGTAGCAATTTTTTAAAATCGTATATTTAGCCTGTCAAACCTGCTTTAACTCAAAACCCGGCATCTGACGAGAAGACAAATAAAATATTGGTGACATAATCAGCAAAAACAAGGCAGATAGTTAGGAGCAACCAAAGGAGAGAGATGATTGACTTTGATAGATATTCCATGGTAATCTTGACTTCAGCAATTCCAGAAAACAATTTACACGTAAAAGTACTAAGAGCAAGACATTCACGAAACATATTTGTTCAGATGATCCCATTGTTGCTTGCACTATGTTCAGATGATCCCGTTGTTTCTCGCACTCGGTGTTTGAGTGCTCAGACAAAAGGAAAAGTATGCATGCTAAAGATAAATCAGCAACTATTTACAAATGTGATAATTCAGAATTTGAGAGGATAGCAAGGGAGAGGACTGGAGGGACTAATTTAACCATTTAGCTAAAGATGACAAACCGCATCATACCCACTCCAAATTACGTCAAGCTAACATCCAAAAGCAATCTATGTTAGATAAGATTTGGAAGGCTATTTCCTGTTTTAGATATTGCGAGAACAAATAAACCCGTGTTGATTACATTCTACTATTGATTTATGTAGCTAAAATTACCTTTCCATTTTTTCATTCTGAATTCTCCTTTTATCTTCAGCAAGCTGGAGGCCCATGTACTCATATTGGTTCAATGGGAGATCATCTCTGTTTCCAGCTGGAAGTGCCACACCGCCCATTCTCATGATTCCTCTGCAAGAAGTTTCCAAGGTCTCAAACTCATTAGCATCAATTTGAATTTTAAAATGATAAAGCATGCCCATCTGTAGATAACTGATGTCGAGCAATCTTTGAGCTACAAAGGCTAATCAAACGAAAAACTTACTTACCCAGGTAAAGGCATCCCAGCATGCATAGATCGCATATAAGGAGGAGTAAAAGGTGTTGGAGGAACCATACAAGCATTAAATGGAGCATTTCCAGCATTACCATACATATTTGCAAATGGCCTTAGTGTGGAATATGTATTGCTATTCCAATAAGGTGATGGATAGCCTGGAAATCCTCCCGTAAGCATGGCGTTTCCTGATTCAAGCACGACCAAAGCAAAACATTTCACATATCACACTACATACGAAGTGAATTAAACAAAAAAAGGGCCTTACCTGTCTGACGCATTGGATTTGGATTGGAAGCAAAAGCGCAGTCTCTGATGAGATGGTCAGGAGAACCACACATGTAACAATTACGGTCCTAAGAACCAAAAACCACCATCAGTTTATGCCTATAGGCCTGACACTACAAAGCAACATGAGTCATGACTAAGTAAATACTTATTATTTTTCTTTCCCACTCAGTACATAATGATCGTATATCTTTCTCTTGCTATCACTGATCGCATAGACCAAAATTGTTGAATAACTCCAACATATACAGGATATTGGGAACAATGTATTTTTCTAATACTAATTAGTTTCAAGCTCCAAGGAATTTATTAGAATTGGAAGAAAAAGATTGAAATGATTGAAAAATTTAACCTATACCTTTCTTTGAGATTGAAACTCTAAATTATTCTTTCCACAAATCACTAATAAGAAGGTAATGCTTCTTCTTTTTTTCTTAATTAAGCGAAAAAATATAAGTTAAAGTTATCCAGCCAAAGAGTGGTTCTTTCAAGAAAGACAAACTAAAGGGAGAATTATAAATGTGATTATGTGAAAGTCTGAGCTGAGGAAAGATGTGTGATGTTTACTCTAAAACCAAACAAAAAAATATTACACACTTTGGGTGAAGTTCATAAGAATGCAGACATATAAAGGTATAGATCATCTCAAAGTTCCAAGACATGGACATGACAATGGACGCCTTAGTACTATTGCATATGTTTCTGATGATTCATCACAATATTTACACTTCAAGGCATCTCAATGGTATGCGCCTTTAGAGTTCTATAATATGTTTGAATACATGTATATGTACAATAAATAATTTGCTCCTGTTTGTAAAATGTCAAGCCCTAGTAATAAATGTGCATCCAACTATTTTCAAAATCACCAACGGTGCATTATTTATTGGAGTCAAATGATGCAATAAATGACCACAGGGAAAGGATCATGATCACACTCATTTAGGAATTTTTAATAGTGTATTTCTTAACTAAAAATAGGTGTTTTTCGCATCCTAAAGAAAGATCAGATTGTCAAGAGAGAACATTTCCTTCTCATATTTTCTTATTCTCATTTTTACATAATAAACATAGTTTACACCCATATAGAGAAATTTTTAGCTTGTATATACCCCTGACAGAAGGGTAATTTAACCTGGATCCCAGGTTGCATGTCAGGGGTTACCCTAAAACCCGAGCATGCTGACAAAAGTTGCATAGTACCTTTTTAACTCTACCAGCAGGCAGAAAATTCATGTCACCACCTGCATTAAGACATGTTTTCTGATCAGTGATAAAAGATTTGTTATTAATGAGCAAAAACTAGAATTAAGATAGCAAAAGTTCCAGAAATAAATTCATAATGCCAGTGCCACATGTAAAGAGCCAGTGAAAGCAGTAAATCCTGCCTCTTGTGTCACACCAAAGGCCTTTATTCTTCTTGATGGAAGAATCGACTGCAATCAAATAGTCAGTGAGTAACTACATCAAAACCACTATATAAACATAGAATAACCCAGTAGACAAAGCAAATATGAGGACTACAAAAAGTAATATAAATTTCAACCTTTTATCGCAAGCAGTGATACAGTTTGTTTTAGTCAAGAGAAAATCAATTTGAACAGTATTTAGTTCCTTTTTACATTTTTTGTCACAAAATAGTGAGGACGAAAACCTAAAACATTTAATGCCCTAGAACATGGCAAAAAAGTTAATAAACATAACCAGATAAAAGAATAGATAATGGGTTCAATCAAATTTTAAATTCAAATCTACGTAAGATACTCATCGCGAAAGAAAATCAAATATCTTGAGTAATGATTACAAACCAAAATTAACTTTGCTTTTCCTTTAATAGGGAGGTGGGGAAATGGATGGTACTTGCAAACACTGGATATTGAGATGTTCACCAATAAAGAGAGAGCCATATAAACATTTCAGTTGCCCCTTCACCTCAAACTGAAGGACAAAATAGGCAAACGAATGATGAATACGAATGATGAATACAAAATTTGGCATCATTCATTTACTGATTTTTTACTTTTACATCGATTTGAATGTTTCACAAATCTACAAGTCAGTGAACTGAATGAACTGTATGTTATCGGCAAAGGTTTTGTAACTCCATTAAGAGCTCAAGTCTGACTTTCTCTTTCGAAGAAAAAAGGTAAAAAAGAATTATTGACGAATGCATCTCATCAATAATTTTCCTCGTAGAGGAATTCTAGCGACATGATGATTCCTCCATCTCCACATGTATCCAGGAAGAACAAATGAGGTTCAGCCAATAGATAAACCAGAACACATGCCAGTACTTTCTACTGATGACATATGCAGAAGAAATAGCTAAGGAAAATGGTCAGTTATGAGCTAATACCTTCATCTTGAACATGGGAATGAAGCTTATTAAGAGGCTTGCTTTCACCCTGATAATCTTCTGGGTCATCAGGTACAGTTGGAAAATTCCAATGAGTAGCATATCGACCTCTTCCTCCATCCATTTGTTGCATTGTCATTGACAATGACTTTTTCCTGATAAGTGAGTCATAAAAAGATTCTTCCATAACTTGATTGGATCCTTTTCCAGTAGCTGAGGGTGAGTGAGGCATCTCCGGTTCCCGCTGCACAACAGTTACAGCACAAGAAATATCCTTCACCTGAATGCCAGATTCACCATCTGCATTGAGAAACAGGATAGTCACACCTCATTCACTAACAGTCTCTATTCAAGATTCACAATTCTCATATAGATATCATATTCACCTGGAGCATATTCGCGTAATGCATTTTCTGACTCAGTGGCAGCCATCTGGGATTCAAGAAAATGCACAATTGCTTGCCTGAGAGATAAGTTTGGCAGCAGATCTTCCACTCTACATCTGCTAGAAAGGCATTTTGGGCACATTGCCTTTTCTAGAAGAGCTAGACGAATGCCTACAGATACATTCACCCAGAAAAAGTAGAAGTATATTCTCAATGCTCAAATCAATATTATCCAAGAACACAAGATGCTCAAAAAGAGATTCTATAAGTAATAACAAATGCAAAGAGTGAAGATAATACACATGACACACGCATTTCAAAAGAAAAAAATGCATAATGGAAGCAGGCACAGATGAACATACAAAATTGCTCAATAATGCATATTTTACTCACATTTCTCACAAAAGCTGTGCTGGCAGCAAGGTATCATCACAGCATCCTTAAAGAAGGTATTGCAGACAGGGCATTTCAACTCAACAGGCAAAGCACTATTGGGAACAGCTGGAAAATTGGAGCTTATCATCCTTCATTCATAAGACAACAAACATCAGCCGTGCTTGTGGGCTAAAGGAATGACCAAAATAGAAGGTAGAGAATGCAATACTTGTGCAATATCGGTGCATCAGGAGTTTTTGGTTCAGGTAAGTTTGTTGGGATCTTGCTATGATTAGAACCTGAGACAAACATTCAACACATTTTTTTTTTCAAATGAGAAGACAAATCAAAAGACACTTTCCAAGAGATACACGACAATAAGACCAACCTCTTTGGATAACCTGATTTAAGCCGCTTGGATCAAGCTTTTGACACTGAAACCTGGATGTGACAAAAAGAATCGCATTAATCACACCAACCATGTATTCATGCAAACATTTTTTAGCATGGTCCCATTGACAAGATTGCGAGAGAAATGAAAATTGAAGAGAGAAGCAAGTGGGGTGATGAATTAGAGAACAGTCAAGTTTTCAAAATAACACTATGCATCAGAAAACTGAGGGAATGAGAAAGGCTGTGTATTTGCATCGTTTGGCATGACCGACAGATATGCATTTTTAAGTGATACAACCTTAGGAACCAAGATTGAAAATCAGGAGCCCAAACACCACTTGTATCCCCAAAAAAGTAAGGTGTCGGGGGGGGGCCGAGACTACACCTCCTTAGGCTAGATATAAGAAGCCACCAAGCATAAATTATGGCCCGACCATACCCGAACCTATAAGCATCAAGAAAATCAAGATTCTTCGCACAACACAAAGGTTTAAAATTCTGTGCAATTAGTAATCATATATTTCAAACAAATAAATACAGACTAGGCAGAGAGATACACACATGCAAGGGAGAAGGAGCCCAAGAGCCAGGTCCCTACCCCGTCTGCAACTGAATTATTAGGTGTGTAGGTCCTCAAAGCACGAACTTAAGAACTTTAGATGCAGGAGAAAGAATAGAGGGAGGAGAACATGATGACAAATAGACCATGGGCATAGATCAATTTAGAAAACTGCGGAGCTCTATGAAGAGTTGACCAGCATTGACCAAATTTGACTGCAGAATTATCCATGGGTTGACTGTGTTTGACCAGCATCGGAGACTCCAAAGGCATTTTTTGTACATGGACCATATACACACCCCATTTCCACACGACCATTTTTGCTAAGTTTACGTCTTTCCTTGTTTTGACGTATTTGGACTTGGCTCTTAGCCCATTAGCTTACTTTGCCTAGCATTATAAATAGTGAATCTTCTAGTTTAGGTTTACTTTTTATTGATATGTTTATGTGATGCTTTATTGAGACCTTTGGATTCTTGAAGAACTCGTTGGATTACCATTAAAGGTGTAGATCTTCTTTAGTAATCTTCTTTCCTTATCTTTGAGTCAATTGTTAAGTAATTAATGTTATATACTAATTGTAACCTAATTCTATCAATTTGGTTCCCTACATCCTATCTCCTTATCTCCTCTTCTTCCTTTATTCCTATTTTCTTTTGGAATTTCCCTTATTTACTATTTCTTCTGTCGTCAGAACACCACATACATAATCACACCTCTTCAGTATGCTGTCTGGAAGAAATCTTATGGAGTGGAAAAAGCAAGCGCATCAGATGAAAATGGCAGAAAGAAAAGAACTTTTGGGGACAAGGAATGGTGTTGCGGTGGACCTTTATGAAGGGGATTTAGCATTTCTCCATTCCACATGATAAAGATGCAATGATTTTCAATGTAAGCATTATGAAAATGATGTTATCAAAAAGACATCATCCGTTCAATTTAGGAGAGAGCGCTGAATAATTGGAGATTGGAGATCTTCAGCAATTACTGAGCAATGAGCACTTCATATAATGAAAACTTGATTGAGAGGGATAGATGGAAGAGGATAAACAGGGACCTCATTGTCAAGCCATTCTATGATTGCTACTCATCTTAAAAGGGAAGGTTTCTCTCTAATGGGGCTGTCCAGGTGCCACACTCAGATTAGTATGCTCTCTTACAACTAATATTTGTACACTTTTTCTATACTAGAGAAATTGTTTGGGGTGCAATAAAATCTAATTTACTTACCAAAAGAGGAAAGTTAGGAATCTTGAGAAAGCCATTACCTAATATGTAAAACACTTCCTTTCATGGAATATGAACAAGTTCGCAACTTGTTGCTTAGTCTAAAATAAAACTTAAGAGGCATGGTCCTGTAGGTTTTACACCAATATACTCTTTTAACATTTTACTAAAAATGTTAGTTTTATGACATCAAGTTTGAATTCTAACCAACTCTTTTTTGGGTTCAAAAAAATAAGGGGAATTCAAAGGGCTTGAACAGTACAGCTACCAAGAAAAGATTCTTAAAAATTATACTTTTTTCCTGAATCTTGAGTCGCACAGAAATTGCTAATAAAACAATATATAGAAAGACAATGATTAGGATCACCAAACATAATGTCCCAATCGCTATTTTACCATTTTCAAAAGTGTGAAACACAATCCGCGTTTACTAGAGAATAGTGAATCATGGTATATATTATACACGTACTATGTAGGCTTTTGAGTATGTTTCATGTTAAGAATATTTTTCATAAATAGTACTAGGAAGAATACACTTTGGAATAATTTCAGGGCCATACATCAATTAAGTGCGGTAAGAGTTTTTTTTTTTGCAAGTCAAAATTTTCATCAAGGAACACCATATCAAAAGTTCGCACATGTTGTTCACAAGACTTGACGAGTCATGCATAGGTATCTATGAAGTTTAGAGGGAAAAAAAGTAGAAATACTAATCTCTTTTTTCTTTTTTCACCTTACTTTCCTTTGTCCAATAAAGATATTTTGGACAAACAGAAACTTATAAAAGAGGAGCACACAAAATTATATATGCCAAATATTGAGGAGCAAAGGGTTCCTCTTTGTCATGCCTGGGGCTTCAATTAAACTGCTCACATCCCTATCCTCTCCAATGTTCAAATGGCCTCCAGGACAAACTTTCAGCTTATACAAGCTGCCTAAGATAAAAATACTATGAGAAATATAGGAGAAGAAATATTATTGAATTGTCTCTACATTATTACACAAAGATCCTATATATAAACACTA
Source organism: Jaltomata sinuosa (assembly GCA_003996215.1). Classification (NCBI taxonomy): domain Eukaryota; kingdom Viridiplantae; phylum Streptophyta; class Magnoliopsida; order Solanales; family Solanaceae; genus Jaltomata; species Jaltomata sinuosa. Next base: position 156,735 of record QJPP01001850.1, on the reverse strand, counting down.
GATAACAATCCTTTACCAAGTAGAATTCTATATACTATTCTTATTCCTACTCTAACTAGGATTCTATATACTATTTCTACTCCAATTCTAACACTCCCCCTCAAGCTGGTGCGTACAAGTCATATGTACCTAGCTTGTTACATATGTAATCAATACGAGGACCGGTGAGGGACTTGGTGAAGATATTTGCAAGTTGATCACTCAACTTCACAAATTTTGTAACAATATCACCTGAGAGTATCTTTTCTCTGATAAAGTGACAATCAATCTCAATGTGCTTAGTCCTCTCATGAAATACTAGATTTGATGCGATACAAAGAGCCGCTTGATTATCACACACAAGTTCCATCTGACTGATTTCTCCAAATTTTAGTTCTCTCAGCAACTGCTTGATCCAAACTAGTTCACAAGTTGCTACAGCCATTGCTCGATATTCTGCTTCTGCACTAGATCGAGCAACCACACTCCGTTTCTTACTCTTCCATGACACCAAGTTACCTCCTACTAAAACACAATATCCGGATGTAGAACGTCTATCACTAGGTGATCCTGCCCAATCAGCGTCTGTATATCCATCAGCGTCTGTATATCCATCAGCGTCTGTATATCCAATGATCTGCTCATGACCTCGATCCTCGAAGAGTAGTCCTTTACCTGGAGCTGACTTTATATATCGCAGAATGCGAACAACTGCATCCCAATGACTATCACAGGGAGAATCCATAAACTGACTTACAACACTCACAGGATAGGAAATGTCACGTCTGGTCACTGTGAGATAATTCAACTTACCAACCAGACGCCTATATCTTCCCGGATCACTAAGTGGCTCCCCCTATCCTGGCAGGAGTTTAGCATTCGGATCCATAAGAGTGTCAATGGGTCTACATCCCACCATTCCCGTCTCCTCAAGAATGTCTAAGGCATATTTCCGTTGCGAAATAACAATACATGATCTGGACTGAGCAACCTCAATACCTAGAAAATACTTCAGTCTGCCGAGGTCTTTAGTCGGGAAATGTTGAAAGAGATGTTGCTTTAAACTGATGATACCATTTTGATCATTGCCGGTAATAACGACATCATCAACATAAACCACCAAATAAATACATAGATTTGGAGCAGAATGTCGATAAAACACAGAGTGATCAGCTTCACTACGATTTATGCCAAACTCCTGAATTACTGTGCTGAACTTTTCAAACCAGGCTCGAGGAGACTGTTTCAGACCATAAAGTGACTGGCGCAATCGACACACCAAGCTAGACTCCCCCTGAGCTGAGCAACAAAACCAGGTGGTTGCTCCATATAAACTTCCTCCTCAAGGTCACCACGGAGAAAAGCATTCTTAATGTCCAACTGATAAAGAGGCCAATGTCGGACAGCAACCATGGATAGAAAAAGACGTACAGATGCTATTTTGGCTACGGGAGAGAAAGTGTCACCATAATCAAGCCCAAATATTTGAGTATATCCTTTGGCAACAAGGCGAGCCTTAAGCCGATCAATTTGGCCATTCGAACCAACTTTGACGGCATAAACCCAGCGACAACCAACAGTAGATTTACCTGAAGGAAGAGGAACAAGCTCCCAAGTACCACTTGTATGTAAAGCAAACATCTTGTCAATCATAGCTTGTCGCCATCCTGGATGAGAAAGTGCTTCTCCAGTATAGGAATGGAGACAGAGGACAAAGATGATACAAAGGCATAATGGGGTGATGACAGACGATGATAACTTAAAAGGGTATAATGAGGGTTAGTATTACGAGTGGACTGTATCCCTTTTTGAAGTGCAATCGGTTGATTAAGAGGAGACAAGTCTGTAGTAGGTGCAGGGTTGGGTGCATGACGGGAATCATCTGAACCTGATGATGGACGTGGACGACGATGATAAGTCAGGAGTGGTGGCACTGTGGATGGAGATGTAGAAGGTATTATAGGTTCCCCAAAAGTCGATACGGGTAAGACTATTGGCACAAGGGATGGAGATGTAGAAGTAACGGTAGAGTCCTCAAAAGTCGGTATAGGTAAAACCTCAGATACGTTAAGATGCTCATGATCATAAGAAGATGTAAAGTAAGGCCGAGACTCAAAGAATGTGACATCAACTGACATAAGGTACCGACGAAGATCAGGTGAGTAGCAACGATATCCCTTTTGTACCCGAGAATAACCAAGAAAGGCACATTTGAAAGCACCGGGGGCTAATTTATCTTTCCCGGGGGTTAAGTTATGAACAAAACATGTACTCCCAAAGACACGAGGGGGAATAGAGTATAGAGGTGACTGAGGAAACAATATTAAATAAGGAATTTGATTCTGAATGGAAGATGACGGCATCCGATTGATTAAATAGCAAGATGAGAGAACTGCATCACCCCAAAAACGCAGCGAAACACGAGATTGAATGAGAAGAGTGTGAGCAGTCTCAATGAGGTGCCTATTCTTTCTCTCTGCTACTCCATTCTTCTGAGAGGTGTATGGACAAGAAGTCTGATGAATAATTCCTTGGTGAGCCATAAACTGCTGAAACCGAGAGGACATATTCTAGGACATTATCACTACGCAAGGTACGAATAGAGACACCAAATTGATTTTGTATTTCAGCACAATAACTCTTGAATATAGAAAACAACTCAGAACGATCTTTCATTAAGAAAATCCAAGTACATCTTGAATAATCATCAATGAAGCTAACAAAATAACGCAACCCTAAAGTTGAGCTGACTTTACTAGGACCCCAAATATCAAAGTGAGCTAAGGAAAAGATAGACTATGCACAACTCCCAGCACTACGTTGAAAGGTAGTGCGAGTGTGTTTCACAAGTTGGCATGACTCATAATCTAATGTGGACAGATTGGACAAACTAGGCACCATCTTTTGTAGCTTGAACAAACTGGGATGTCCCAAACGTTTGTGAATTAATTCTGGAGAATCTGTAACTGGACATGCTACGGAGGAGTTAGGAGAGTTAAGGTAGTAGATGCCTTGTGATTCATATCCTATACCAATTGTTTGTCCCGTACTGTGATCATGCATGATAAAAGAGTCCTCAAGAAATAGTATGCCACAATTTAGGGCACGAGTCAAACGACTGACAGACGCAAGATTAAAAGGACAACCAGGGACATAAAGAACAGAACTTAAAGTGACAGATGATAGGGGATTAGCTTGTCCAACTCCTTTTTCTTTGGTTTGGTTCCCATTGGCTAAAGTAATAGTTGGAAGAGACTTTGAATAAACAATATTTGACAAAAGTGATTTATCACCAGAAATATGGTCAGAAGCGCCAGAATCCACGACCCATGATCCAAAGGTAGAAGACTGTGCGGCTGAGGCTACTGGTAGAGATGTCTGCTTATTTGTTCGATATCGAAGATACTCATTATATTCCTCTTCAGATAAATAAACCCATTTATTACTTGTGGTGTTAGTCTAAGCAACATGAACATCTTTAGGTGGTCCACCATGCAAACAATAGCATACTTCACGAGTGTGGCCAAGTTTATTACAATAACTACACTTAGGTCGAGAATAGCATACTTCACGAGTGTGTCCAAGCCTATTACAATAGCTACACCTAGGTCGAGATCTTCCAAAACGACCTCCCCCTCGTCGATTCTTCATGAATTGTGATGTTTGATAATCCGATCTCCTCATTAAGGGTTCGGACTTAATCATAGGACTACAATAAAAAGTGACCGGATCTTGAAGAAAATGGTATGGGTCAGCTCGGAATCTCTGCACGATGCTGACAATAAAATATTTCTTCAATAAATGGCCGAAAAAAGTAGATCTGATCGCCGCAATCGGGACGGAATCAGGAAACAATTCGCCGAAACAAAGAGAAAACACAACAGCAACTACATCTGCCGAAAACAGTCAGCAGAAACTCAGATCTGTCGGAGAAAGTGCAGCAGAAACTCAGATCTGCCGGAAAAAGTGAGCGGTCGCCGAAAAATAACATTTCTTGCCGAAACTTGAAGAAAACTATTTGGTTGTTGTCGGAACAGCCAGGCGACCTGAGTGGAAAAAAAAAATCTCGAAAAAAGTGGCCGGAAGGAGGCTCACGATCCCGACGCGTGATTTAGATGTTGCCGGAGATTCTGCTCCGGTCGGCGCGTGGAGAGGCTTCTGACGGTGAAAATTTAGGGTTATGGTCGCTAGAGGGTGTGGGACCCGTGGTGGTGTTGGTTTTTCGCACAACACTTACGGACACGGGGTGACGCAACACAGCCCTAGAAAGTTGCCGGAATTTGACGCACGGCGACTGTTTTGACCTAATTTTCTTTCACCGATTTTTGTCACCAATGCTCTGATACCATGTGAGAAATATAGAAGAAGAAATATTATTGAATTGTCTCTACATTATTACACAAAGATACTATATATAGACACTAGATAACAATCCTTTACCAAGTAGGATTCTATATACTATTCTTATTCCTACTCTAACTAGGATTCTATATACTATTCCTATTCCTATTCTAACAAATACAATATTCTATTTGGTCACTCAGCTTGATTAATCCAGAATATCTATCTTATCTTTCAGTGCTTATCAAGATCTTGAAGTACTGGTAAAATTATCATTCTACTGCTGGAACCACAAAAAAGCATAAATTTAGCAAAGTAAGTATATATGTTTGTAGGAAATTCATAAGAGAGTACAATGTACACAGTGATTAAACAAGCTATCATTCTGCTTCCTTTTCAGTTCAACCTTATTTAATTGTAAAGCATAAGTAATCCACTGACTAGCAGTTACTTATGCAGCGTGGCTGAAATAGTACACAGAAACATATATGTGAAGCAGTAGTTTCCCAAGCTGTTTCTATTTATTTTATTTTTTTGAAATAGGTAACTTTGCTGTTTCTATTTAATTTTTTTAAAACATTTTCCTGGTGGTGGGTTAGATGGTGGCTAATCTTACTAATGTTACTCAATGAACCAGAGGTATAGTTTTTTTGCTGAAGAGAAACTTACTCCAAATTAATAAAGAGAGTTAGAAATAATATACCTTGGACCTGAGAGGTTCTCTTTCTCACAGTCCCAGCAGTTCTTATGACCAAATCCTACATCAATGTCGGGAAGTATTCCCTCAGCCACGGGACAAATGTCATCCCCAAAGTCAAATTCATCGACTTGCGCCCCCTGTAATACATGCAGTACATTAGACAACTCGTGCACAACGAAGTTTTCGGTTTCCAAGTGACTATCTACAAGGAAAAAAAGAAACAGATAGCATGAGTGTGGCAAGTAAAAATGGTAGCCACACTTACCACATGATTAATAGGATCAACATCTTTCAGCCCTAAATCCTTCATGGTACCAATTGGTGGCCTGTTACCGTGTCAGATCATATGAGAGACTTCAGAAAGCAGCAACAAACTTAAATGGCATATCATTATAAAAGCACCTCAGTATCTAGACAAATACATTGTTCCAGGAAGCATAAGAATCATGACTGACACCATAAACATTCCACACAAGACAGGAACTTATACAGTGAGAACGGCCAAAGAAGAACCTTAACATACAAAAGGAAAACAAATAGAATATCTTTCAGATAAGTAGCTGAACACCAGGAAAAAATTGCCGTTTATACCTATTTATGTGACAGACTGAAAATAGAATTTCCGTATCAGGTAGAATATTCAAAAGCATCACCAACTTAGCTTCAACCTAATAACTACTATATATAAGTTAAACTACACTTCTGTAAGCTGGGACTCATCCAACAATAAACAGGCCAAGGTCCATTCATCTCCACTTTGTTAAAACTTTAGAATATGCAACTCAGCAAGTCGATCTATGCCAAATCCTTTCAAAGCCACCCCATGAAAATACCTCAATCTTGTGAAAAAGTTGCTATTTAAAATGCCAAGATTTCTAGAGGTTCAAGCAGTAAAACAGAGGCAGCTCAGATGTGGGAGAACTAATTACTGTATCATAATGAATAAAGGAGCACGTTTTCATAAACAGGGCACAGTGGAATCCTCAAACTGCCATGTGACAAGATAAAGGAGGAAAGGTATATTAAGAAGAAAAAAAGGAGAAGAAAGAAATAACAAATGGCAATTGAGTACATGTGGCTCTCATGAATATTCAGGGGTTTTGAATTTTAGTATGATATACCAATGAATGATATTCACTAGAAGACATCTCCCTCTTCTCCTGCAGTTGTCCTCTGCCCGACTTCAGTATGTAATAGCAAAGTGCTGATAACAAAAGATATACCCACTTCTTAGTTATCCTATTTTTCTCCTCCACTGCCTGATTTTAATGCATAGCCAAGGTGTAAAGGAGAGGCTAAACTCTAATCATGCAGCATATTGGACCCAAAAACAGGATGCAACTCAATAGAAATCCCTTGTAGAGCATAGGTATTGTCCTTAAACGTGCATTAAAGTAGAAAAAATAGATTACTCCAACTAATAAGGTGCTTCCGGTTCATAATCTTATATTTCCATTTGGCTAAATGACAGCACTAAAGTCCAAATGGTCTAAAACCATGCGCATTTCCTAGCTCAACAGTAGTTTTTAACGACATCATGCTTGATCCGGTCATCGATCTCATTTTATACCTTTATACCTCATTGATATCATAAAAGCAAATTATCCATTGTAAATCCAAGCATCTCTAAAAAAAAATTTACTGACAAGAAATCCTCGAGGGCCAATGGCACACAGCCCATAACTGGGTAGTAATGGGCTCACCCTTCTCCACTAAGTAGCAGGCTTTTGTCAGAAACAGAGTCGGAATCCATGACATGCATCCAACACACACATCACGCACAACACTCTAACCGCTAGACAAATGCCCTAGGGCGATAAATCTTAACATCTTTACCATGAAAGCTTCTAGAAATAAGAAATAATCAAACCATAAAAAATTGCCTTTTAGAATTGGTACAAATAAATCTCTAGTCATAGAAGGCTCTAAAAAGATGCTTAACCGACGCATCTATCATGTGAACAACAAGACAAAAAATAAAATGGAACTAAGTTGTCAGCAACTCAGCATTAATGAATGGATGCTTGGATGCTTGCTGTCGAAAACCATATTAGCGCATAAGATTCTCTAATTTTGTAAACACAATGGATATAGAGATTTTCCTTACTTCATAAATAAATAACCATCTTCACCAAAAAGATGTCACTAATTTATTAGGGAAAATGAAAAGCATGCAAGAAGTTGCCAAAATAATTCCTACGCAAAGACTAAAAGATTGATTGGTAAGTCAATTTAGCAGTTAAAACCGAACGAATTATGTTTGTGCTGATCCGAAGATAAAATATATTTAGTGCATCTTTTATTTTAGATAACGTAAAAGACAATCTTTTACTAAGAAGCAGCACCGAACCGAGATAATTCGATACATCTGTGTTACTTAAATTATTTTTGATGAAGAGTGTTACTTTAAATACTTGGGTGTATGTTTCCGTTTTAAAAATATAAATGCTATAAAGGACATGTAGGAAGGAGCCGTCACTAGAGTGAAAACAGTGGTAGGTAATACAAAGGAGTTTCCCATAACAATGAGTTTACACCTGCATGTTTACCCTAGTTATGGACGAGCTAACCAACACAATACAAGAATAGGTCATGGTGTATGCTACCTCCGGATGATGTTATGTTAATTGATGAACTTAGCGAGGGTGTCAACCAAAAGCTTGAACTATGGAGAAGCACGTTTGAGAGTAAGGTTTTAGGATAAGTAGAAGTAAAACTAAATACATGCATTGCCGGTTTAGTCAGCATGAGAGGAGAGTAGTTGAGGTGAGACTAGATGGGATTGTGTGCCAAATGCAAGCAATTTAGCTATCTAAACTCGTTGTTTCAAGAGAATGGAATGATAGATGAAGATGTTACTCACAAGATTAAAACTGGATGGTTGAAATGGAGAAGTGCTACCCCGGTGTCATGTGATAGAAGAATACCTACCAAAGTGAAAGATAAGTTCTATAGAATAAGACCGACTATGTCATGTTATATGGTAGTGAATGTTGGGCTGCTAAAGTCCAACATATCCCCAAGATGAGTATTGCGGAGATGCAGATGTTAAGATGGATGTACAGTCATACCAGATTAGATAAGATTAGAAATGACCTCATTCGCTCGAAGGTGCAAGTAGCACATATTTGAGGATTAAATGCGAGAGGTCGCTTGAGATGGTTTAGACATGCTCTACGTCGACCTGGTTCGTAGATGTGAAACTATGGTAAGTGAGGTATTAAAAAAGGACAGGGTAGACCTAAAATTACATGGAAGGAATTTTCTCAAAAAACCTGCAAATGTTTGGTATCACTACCGACTTAGCTAAAGCTAGGGCACAATGGAAGAAAAAAATACATATAGGTGATAGCTACAAGTTGAGGATAGGTTTTAGACTTGTATGAAACTTTATTATTATTATTATTCGTAGTAGTAGTAGTAGTAGTATTTATATATTCTTTTAACGTACTTTCACTTTAATTGTTTTTTATGCTAATATGATATAAGCTTAAATGAAGAAATGAGAATTTATACAGCCGGCCCCAACTTGTTTGGGATTGAGGTGTAGTTATTGTTTTTTTCCTTCTCACCAATAAAACCATTACTTCAAAGTTTTTAAATACTACCTTTTGACAACTGCATAGACATAATTAAATATATGTCTTTTGGAAAAAGGTCTATTGGAAACAACCTCTCTAACTCCCAAGGTAGGGGTAAGGTCTGCGTACACACTACCCTCCCGAAACCCCATTTATGGGACTAGGATTGCACTGGGTATGTTGTTGTTGTCTTTTGGAAAAGGGCATGTTATAAATATATATTGTATTTAACAACATAAAAGAAAAGAAAATATTGGTAGCAGTCACCTCCATATGGGGGAGAGAACTCAAAACAAACAAAAAGCTTTAGTACTTATATTTTAGTTGATCATCTGGTGATCAGAATTCTAGCCAAAAAGTCTTCATATATCTATATCAAGTTTTACCAAACAACTTGAACTCAATGGTTTTAGACTTTTTCATTTTCGATTGTCAAAATGTACTTTGTTGGTACTTTAAAGCAGGAAGGAACAAGCTTCATCTAACCACAACCTTATGACAAAGCAAGCTTCATCTCTTGACTATCGCCAAAATCAAGTTAGTGCCTCCACATTAACTAAGGTGTGACCCTCAACGTGACCATGTGTCAGAAACTTCAAGGATACCACCTCAAAAAACTCTGATTTCTAGCATTAGACATTCTCCAAAGATGAATATGCAGTCTGATTAAACTAAACACAATCATTCCCTTCTTCCTTCTCAAATTTATACGTCCCAGTTTGACAAATCAAAGATAAATAGTAGGAACAATTCGTCCATCCACCAATTTCCTCTAGAACTCTCTAGGATTTGGCTTTAAACGGGAATTTAAACATTACTAATGCATCCCAAGTATGGACACCGTCAAGCCAGAAGTTACTACTATGTCATCAACTATTAAGGTCAAGTTAGATAAATACATCCTCTTAATATTAATGCAACATAACCATATCAAAGACTATTTTTAAGACAAGTCCGCTCCGCATGACAAGTGAACCATGCAAAAAGATATTAAATGATTTATGCCACACTAGAGGAGAAGCTGAAGAATTTTCAAAAATGCTCATCCAAAAGTAGAAATATCAAATTAAGTATTACTCGATGTGCAACGATGCACAAAATGAACTCATATTTGTAGATTAGACAGTTTCCCTCTTGCTTTCTCTACCAATTAATTGAAGTGAGAGATGGAAACATGCACTTGCTATATTAGGAACTAACAAATAAGTCAAATTTAGTGTGACCTTGCATGGCTATTTGCACACTGAAGATGGCGTCTAGAATAAATTTGATACCTAATCTGCCGAAACACCATCTGGAATTCCTCCATTGTTTGACGTGAAAGAATATGAAAAAGAGTAGGATTACATTTGGATTCCATGTTTGCAATACCAAAACTTTAGGAAACCAATTTGGAAAGACAAGCTTCGCTTAATGCGCAAGTTGGTTGGGCCACCACCATGATTAGAAAAAGGTTCTTAATAAAAGAAAAAAAAGGTTGGCTGCATAATCTCTTTTAATGTAAAGTATATATTAGTATATTGTGCTAATAAAAACACATTCATGGTATTTAATTATTTGTAAGAGGATTGATTATGTTGGTAATTTGTCTTGTGTGCCCATTGCCCAATAACATAAGGTGCAAATACAGTCAACAAATTCCACTTCACTAAGCATTAACAATCTGAATATGAAAAAGAAATCTATTTCTGATATACTTCCTTTGCTAATCATTTTTAAATCTCAAAAATTTAGTTCTTAAAAAAGTACAAATGTAAATTCAAGTATGTTATCAATGAAGCATTGCTCAAAACCAATAACTTTGACTAAAATACATCACCACGATCAATAATCATTTAGTGTTATCAAAGGTGACAAAAAAACTGAAGCTAATTGGATCTCTAAGCGCTAATAAAATGTGGGATTTAACAAGAAAAGCACAATTTAAGGGGAAAATGTGTTCAAGGAAAATGACTATAAACACAAACAACAATTATGTTTAGTAAGCAAAAAAATTGGAGAAGTTACATCAGGTGAAACATTATTGTCTTGTTTAACGCCTCCATGGTCGTCGGGGGTTGTCGCCTTCTTCAGGACAGATCCTACGGGCAACGAGGCGAAGTTACATTAGGTGAAACATTATTGCTTGTTTTACGCCTCCACAGTCGTCCGGGGTTGTCACCTTCTTCAAGACAGATCCTACAAGCAACAAGGCGCCTGCCTTAGCGCCTTGGTATTACTATCACTTAAGTGAGGCGAAGCACACAACCTATTTTAAACCTAATTTCAGGGTTTAAGCGTGACTCAGATAATCCTTTGACATCACATCACTGCAATCATTGATAAAGCAATTAAACTTCCTGTTGTGATTCCTAATTGGCACCCTTGTGTAACATGTGATTTTAACCGCCTAGGCACGAACACTACGTTGCATTCAAGACAAATCCTTCGCAATCGCACTTTAAAAATGCAGCTAAGCAAGTCTTCCACTTCACCACTTTCCGAATAGTAGAAAATTGCAACCCGTCCAACTCTGTGAATAGCACATACACTATTGTTGGGTGCTACTCAAGCAAAATTGGTCTCAATGAATATCAAGAAAAATTATGACATGTGCTATTCTGTTTTTTGTGACTATGTGGTACTTACCGTGTAGGCATATGCAAGTGGTGCTCAGTAGCACCAACCTTCATGCGAGCAACAGTTCATTGTTACACCATGTCACTTCAGATCATGGTCATGACCACTAACGATTCTATCCATGGCTCCACGTCGTCCAGCTCTCTTATGTCATAACTGTGGTGCCCGGACTAGCTTACATGCATCTCGACTAATTCCATAGGATACCTACTACCTCCCACCAGAACAGATGCCAGATACCGAGTAACTTTGTCCACCAAAGCTTGGACAGATGGAAAGAAATCACCTAGTGTTTTTGCCTCCGCTAAGATTTGAACTTGAGCCTTCATGGTTCACAACCCACTTCATTGACCACTAGGTCACACCCTTGGGTGCAGCACGTCATCCATATCATCTATTAAGTATTAACTAATCAAGTTCAGATATAATCGAATCTCCTTTTTCATTGACATCCATAGTGCTCTAACTCAAATAATTACCAATAAATGCCAAGTTAACAACACAAAGCCCATCCAATATTGAACATCAATTTTCTTTTATACAGTTCACAAACTAATCTTACCTCATTACATACATACCCGTTAGTCACTGCATGGTCACAGTTTTACAGCAAAAGAAGAAAGAATCTAAGTTATAAAAGGAATTCAATTGAACTAATACCTAAAAAGACATTTAGTAGTAAAAGTCCTCAAAAGGATTTTGCATTTGCAAGTAGTAAGAACTCACTTAGCAGCTGAAGGAATCGTTCCAGCAGGAACTCTCTTGACAATTACACTTGACCCACTCGCAATCTGAAAATTTTCGTCTTTATACTCTGCAACGACAAACACAAGAAATGTAGATCGAAGTTAAGCTAAATTCCACGCTTGGTATGCAGAGATATATGTCACTCTGATCAGCACAGGAAAATTAGAAAGTCACTAAATTTCAGGAAACTGCTCTCTCTGTCTCTGTCTCTGTCTCTCTCTCTCTTTCTCTCTCTCTCTCACACACACATCTTAAAAATGCATTTCAACATTAAAATAAAAACGGATGAAAATATACACACTACCTATACATTGATATATGTAGCTCTGAATTAAATAGAAACTTGAGAAACATATATGTGTAGATTGCTTAGGACTAAAACAAAAACAGAAGGAATAAAATCAAAAGAATTGAAGGACCTTTGCCGGAGATTTCATCGGAGAAAATGAGATCAAAGTCCTGACAAATGTTGAGCTTCTTTTGGCGGGCGATCTTCAACCTCAACTCCCGCACCGAGATAGAGGGCAGGCCATCTATATCAACAGAATCGTAGCTTTGACAGCTCCTGAATTTGAAGCGAATTGACATTCTTTCTACCACACCCAATTCAATCGATCCTCAAAATCTATCTGTATATATAGAGAGAGAGAGGGAGATATATTCGAGGGTTCTTCAGGAAGGGGGCTAAATAAGTAACGGAAGTTGAATAACACAATACACAACTAATAGAGAAGCCCCTTTTATATCAGACCGAAAAAGAGAGGAGAGGGGTCACGTGTTCTCCGCATGTCCAATACGTGTTTAAACTATTAAGACAAATGGAACACCAAAAGCATTCATCCACAGTGTCCAAACGGTAGCGTTTGGGTTAAACCCCAATATAGTATATGTGCGCTTAGTGTGTGTTTTGCATGTACTCCATTTATTTATTTAAGGAAAAATATCTGATATATCTTTCAACATTGCGTTTTAGAATGAATTGTACATATATATATGAAGTTGGAGATGTAAAAATAGAAATTGCTTCTGAAATGAAGGGACTAAACAGGAACAAGAGGGATCCACTGAAGAAGATCCTTATTCTTCTCCTTCAAGCAGGTAGCTCTTGGACAACGTGCCTGCTTGAGCTGCCTACTTAAAAAGTCCCGCTACAATATAAGAGGTTGGCACCTCTTCCCAAGCAGGCAGCTCTTGGACAACGTGCCTGCTTGAGCTACCTGCTTAAAGGGTCCCGCTTCAAAAAAATTAATATTTTCTCCGTTTTAATTTATTTGTCTTACTTTTCATTTTAATATGTTATGTATTTGCTCAAAACATTATGTTATGTATTTGATAATTACGTAAAAAAATATTATAAATCACGATATAAAAATTTTGTTGACTCTCGAAATTGTATTAGTACCACATAAAGAGATAAAAATGAGATAAAAAGTATTATAAATCACAATAATTAAAAAATATATATGATAAATTTAGTGAATTTAAAAATTCTATCTATGTAATATATATTGAGCCCGTGTTGGCACGAAAATTTGTGTATATTCTTATATGACTTTTATTGATCTAAATAAAATAATGTATACATATCTAAAAAAATAATTGATCTAAATAAAATAATAATGTATACATATCTAAATTAGGTATATCTTACAATTTTCGAGTATTAACATTGGACCCGTGCATAGCACGGAATTTGATATCTAGTATAATCATAAGTAACTCATATATACTCATAATGTTACATAAATGAGCCTGATATACCTTTTCAACTAAAGAAAGTAAAAAATATTATTTTAAATTTATTTTTAAATTTTTTTATTAAAATAAAATCAGCTCTAAAATGTATATACTTTAATTTACATAAAGTGATATCACTATTTACTTTCTTGTAGTAGATTTAAGTAATCAATTTATGATTGAATGAAATTTTACAATAGATTCAGTAATCCATTTACAATTGAGGTATATCAAACGCTAGATTTGTCAAGTATTAAATTATTAAATTTACATTATTTGAATTATAGGACGTTATATTGACCATTTACGTTCTTAAAATAGATTTTAACTTTCATTTATAATTAGTGAATTAGTTCGCGCTTTGCGCGATTATAATTTTTTTATTGAATTTATGAAATATTTTTTTAGCATTCGAATAATAAGATAAATTAAATCTTTTTAGTTCACAAATTTAAATGGATTAGATTTTATGTTAAAAAATAAAATAGAAAAATATTGCATCCTATAAACTCATTACTCGCTATTTTTGAAATACAAAATAATCACAATCATGTATAAAGTATAATGTTCTAGAAATAATAAAAAGTAAAAAACAAAGAGTTCAAAAGAACTTACCTGGCATAGTAAAGAATGACAAAATTGATTAGCAGAAAGTAGTGATTATGTGTTACTTATCATATGTTATTTTTTCGAAGAAAAGTAATAATGATATGCAATCAAAGCTAAAAGAAATTGAAACTTTTACAATAATAACATATTCAGTATAATCCCACAAAATGAGGTATGACAAGGGTAAAGTGTATATAGATTTGATCTCTACCTCAGAGGTAGAGCGACTGTTTCAATTACCCATTTATAGGTTATTTTGAAAGAACGATTTCAAATGCATAATGAAGAGCAATGTATGATGAGACTTCTATTAGTCCATAAGTTAGTAGCAAAAATGAATGAAAAAATACAATAAAACGAAAATGCCAAAAGAAAGAAAAGAAAAATGAGAAATGCAAATACTGATCCTAGAGAGATTATACATTATTCTAGATTTACTATGTATATATAAAATATCTTTCGGAACATATCCACAAAATCAAAAGAAGGGATGATACTCTGAGTGGTAACAAAACATTAACATTTTCAATGAATTCTTTTACCACTACTAATTTAATTTAAATGACATAAATCACTTAACTCCATTTTCACGTTATACCAATTCTAAATAACTATTTGTAGTATTTCATTCTTTGTCATTTTTAACAAAGAGCTTAAATTTTAGTTTTTCATATGAAAAGAGCTTAATATATGTCAGATATTATTAAGAGCCGTTTAGCATGTAGACTAAATTATCCCGAGATTATAATTCTTAGACTAATTTATTTCATATAGGAGATGAGATAAAATAATTTCATGTTAGATGGGATAAGATGGGATATCCCAAGACTAAGTTTGATATTAGATTTATACCATTTTTGATTGATGGTATAAATTAATTTTGAGATTAATTTTTACCATTAACCAAACATGGTATAAATCTAGTACCAAATTTAATCCTGAAATATTCCACCTTATCCCGCATACTAATAGACCCCTTACCCCTCCTTCGCTTTTTTGTTCTCTTTCATCCCTCTCCTCCTCCTCTTCCTCACACCATCATAGGTCATATTTCTTTGTAGATAAATTTTGTTGGGTCCAAATGTGAAAAGTGAATGAAAAATGGAGGAAGAAAAATTGAAATGTTCCTTTACTTTTTGAAAGAAGCATTTTTCTCACATTGGTGGTGGAAAGTAACTTTCATGTGCTTAAGTATAGAAGCACTTCTTCATAGTGTTAAAGGATTGAGAAGAAGAGATGTCTCACGATGTCGTCATGGCCGCTTGCTCAGCTCGATTTCAGCTTTGACTTTGGATTTTGAAAATGATCGATCGAGAGATTATCTTTTTGAATAAAATTTATTTAAATTTAATTATTTAACAATTATTTAATCTAAAATTTTGACCCAAATTATTTTCTTCGTGTATGGACGCATAAGGTGATGTGCATCTCTTCAGCTCACTATTTCGGTGTGCTTTGGGTGGAGTGTGGCTGCACAAGGTCATTGACGAGACCTATATATATATAGGTATTTTCAGCTTATACTCTGTCAAATTCTAGTATAGTTTATGATATCATCACACAAAGATTGGATGATCTATGCTACAGATTTGTAATATCTTGACTACTATTTGAGAGAACCAAATTGATGAAATGTGAAGTTAAAATTATAGAATACTTAAAATTAAAATAAATCACTTTTAGAAAGATTTATAGTTAAAAAGAGTTGGGAATCGTTGAATTCACTTGATAATATTTTTACAATAAAATCTCAGTTTTCATATGTATTTTTTCTAAAGAATAATTGTTTATTGCTAATACAATTATATTGTGCTCACTAAGAAATCAATAAATATTTAACACTCCGTGAGGTTATGTCAATTAAGTAATTTAATTCTAGCAACTGTTAAGTCAAAATATTTCTCTTGCCTGAATTGTGCTGAAAGGATAAAAGACCTCTTGCGATTAGCCTTTAAATCAATAAATTTATTTGAATCAATTTCTCCGCGAGAATTAGAACGAAAAAAAATGAGATAAAGATCCTTTAAATCGTCAAACTTATTTGAATCAACCCCTCAGTGAGAATTAAGATTGAAATAAACAAGTTCAAAGATTTAGAATAATAGATAACTAAAAATTACTTTCACCTTACTATTTTACTCATTAGTTACTATATATTAATTTTGCTCCGTGAGAATTATAAAATTAATGTAAAAATAACTTAGAGATAAAATATATAGACGTGATAATAATGATTAATTAAAAACTATCACTTCAGCATAGTTTAAAATATTAATGAAATATTTCAGGCCAAAATATTTAAGAACTAAGATAGTATTATAATTATACCAAGCTACTATCCCAACAAAAAGAGATTACTCCATTATGAAGCAAGAAAAACTAAATAAAATAAGAAGTACTTTTACTACAGGAAAAAGACTAGAGAAAGAGACCAAGATTAATTCTTCTCTTCTCCTTAGAAAATTTAGAAAACTAAATAGCAAGTTAAAATACTAAATGAATGATAGTTGGATGATTTTCTTCTACAAACACATGCCTATTTATAGAAAAGTTCCTAGTGGAGGCCTTGGTGAGAAATTGAAAAATAATATCAATATATCATGAGGTCTTAATGAGAATTTGACATGATAATTTATAATGAAATTTTGGTGAGATTTTGACATAATAATTATCATGAAACTTTGGTGAAAAATTCAAAGGCCTTGAAATTTCATGATTTTATCTTCCTTGTCCTTGTGTATTCTTTGATGAATTTATAACGGATGCATCTTCCTTCCTTGATTTATATATTTTTTCTTTCTCTTTTCTTGTTTCTCATGTATTCTTCTTCCTGCAAGATTTGTTAGGAAATATAGGAGAATTAAATATATTTATTCATGCATTTATTAAAAATTAATATTTTTATATATTAAAATACATGAATAATTTATATTCATAGGTTGGCATCTCTTCGTCAAACAGGCAACTCTTGAACAACGTGCCTGCTTGAGCTACCTGCTTAAAGGGTCTCGCTAAAATATAAGAGGTTGGCACCTCTTCTTCAAGCAGACATCTTGCTACTTTTGTAAAATAAAACTTTAATCAAATAAGATCTATTATACTTTCAAACTTTATAAATTTTCTATATCTATCAAATCTTTACTTTGTTTATGCTTTTATTTTCATTCAACAAAAGCTGCATCTTCTATCTTTTTAGGGACTTCTCTGAAATTGATAACTTTATGATCATATGCATTGAGTATTTTTTTTTATCTTTTGTCCATATGCTTGTTCTTTATGTCTATCTACACCAATGTAGACTAAACATTGATTTTTAAAATCATTTTTGACTTGTAATATTGGCTCCAGGCTGGTAGAAAAAATATTATATTTGTAGTGACTTGCCTTTTTTAACTTTGGAGTAAAACTTTTATAAGATCATACTCTCCACATATTTGCTGTTGATGTATCAATATATATATTTAGCATTTCATTGCTTTTTCTTTATACATAGGATCAATCTTTTTTTTCCATTAATTCTGATTCTTTTTTCGAGATGAGCTCCAAGCTTATTTTTGAAAAAGAACTTTCAAATCATAAGTGTGAATTTGCATATTTAAATTTGAGCATAGTTAGGTGTCAAAAGAAAGTATTTTTGTTTGTTTTTTACTTCAAAGTGAGTTCTATGTATATAATTTTTTTTAAAAAAAATTGGTGTAATATTTAGAAAGACTGGTGTAAACAAAGAAAGCCTAATTTCATTTTTTTAAAATCAGTGGTGTCTAAGATTTTACCTTGAAAGACATTCGAGGCAAGTTCTAGCATAAGATTGTAAATTCTACTTGTTTTTTTATCATAATGCTTCTCAATCTCGAAATGTCCTGCCAAGTGTTGAAGATATTAGTTTTTACCTTCACAAAAATAAATTCACAAACAAAAAAGTTATATAGTAAATATTGAAAATATGAATTTGATATAAAATGATGAGAATTTTATTTTGATAATTAAAATTGCACAAGAGGCATACTTAAAATATAATAATATATCAAAAAAAAGAAGAATTTTTTTTTGGCTTTCAAATATACAACTGCAGAAGAAAGCTTGAAAGAAACTGCAGTCACTCACATTTTACATAAAAATAAGTCTAGTTTTTATATAAACTAGAAAATTACCTATGTCAATTATTCAATTAAATTTTCTCTACGTTCATTGGACTTATAAGGCTCCATTGCTTCACCCTCAATGGCTACAAAAATCTTTATAGTTAAATTTTCTTTTATTTTTAATTTTTTTTATAATCTTAATGTTGAAACATAAAAAGTAACAACATAAAAAAATACATGTTTAACAAGAAAAACAATAATATTAGTAAGATAAACATACTAAAGTGAAAATAATATTACTAAAATAACATACACATATTTTACATATTCTTCCTTGGTTGCTACATACAACAGAAGTTAGCAAAATTACTTATTCAAATACCATATATACATGATGATATTTAAAGGATAAGATCAACCAAGATATATCTTAACAAAGGATTAACAACACTCAAAAACTTTTTCCATACTTGGATCTTTCATCCTCCCGGATGAAATTACTTCCAACATTTATCAATCATTCATTCTTTTTCTTCTTCAACTTTCTCTCGTGGACGCTTTTCTTTTTTCTCCGAATTGAAATTAATGTTAAGAGAGAGTGGTGTGAAAATTGTGAAATCATCGATATTTGGAAAAGTAGTTAGTAATAATGAAAGAGATGGTAGAGATGATGATGCAATTTGTGAGAAATCGATGAAATTATCATCAGTTAAACATATTAAGAAATGAACTAGTAGATGGATCAACAAAAGTAAGTGATAACACATTCATTAGTGGATTAGCATAATCCCAATTTGTGGTTATATCACCTTGAAGATTGATTGTAAATTCTCTTTTTTCTTTTTCATTTAACTTTTGCAACAATTATATTTTTATTTCTTCAAATTGCACTGTCACAATCCAAAACTGGGCCTTGATGGCGCCTACATAACCCCCTAGTAGGCAAGCCAAATCCAACAATGCGGAAGATAATAAAAGTAGTTAAAGTAAAAAAAGCGGAAGACATAAATAAGGAAGATAGAGCCAATAGCATATATACATACCAACTGTACCAAATATACAAAAGATGGCCCTAAAGTGACCAAGAAGACAAAACATACACGAGAACCAACCCGGACCTGGTGTCACCAGTACAAGAGTGACTAAAGTACGGAGTAGCTATACAACTGACTTTGTCTATCTAAAATATAAAATATAGACAGAAATAGGAGATGAAAAGCATATAAAGTCTCCAAAGCTGTCGGGAGCTCAACACGATCCAAACTGCAACAGGCCTCGAACGATGAGAGGATCAGTGAGGGTGACTCGTACTAGGTGCTGCATCAGAAAAAGATGCAGAGTGCAGAGTGTAGTATGAGTACCAAGACAACGGGTACCCAGTAAGCATCATAGGCCAACCGAGCGCATAAAGATAATATATAATATAACTTTTAGGAAAGTAAGCAACTACAGGGATCCACCTAAATCTAGTTATAAAACTAGAAGTCAACGCTAACCTGCTAACAGAGAGGAGAGTAGCAATCAAAGTAAAACCAAGGTAACAAATAATCCAAGTACGCTCCAACATGATGCAATGCGATAAGAGATGATGAGATGATGTATAATTGCATAAAAGTAAAACCCGTAATGTCACATCAGACACTCAGAATTTAACCTCGGACTCATTGACATATGCAGGCGCCTGGAGTCGATCATCGGACTCATCAACAAAAAAGTAAATGAAAAAAAGGTCCAAAAATATTCCTCGGACCGGCATAAAAATAGTGTTTTCCTTTCCTTTTCAAAACCAATAGTAAAACCAAAATAATTTTCTTTAAGGTCCGAAAATCATAGTAGCTATAGTAAATCTCAAGTCTTGAACAAAACCTCAAAAATCATTCCTTTCTACACCGATGGCATGAAAATACAGAATGAGCATGCAAATTTTCACGTTCAGAGAATATAGCACACAACAGGGCAAAACAAGAGAACTGACCTGGAACTCTGCGCAAATCCAAGTTATGACCTCGGGCCCACAGATACACACAATAATAAAATAACATAGAAAGAATGGAGAATAACTATGAAAACAGCTAAAATCAACTGCTCTTCCTCTAAAACCTCCTAAAAGTATGCTAATGACCCTATGATAGGAATAACAATACTACGGGCTCCTAGACTAAGGATAACATGAATAATTCTAATCTATGATCCGAAATGGCCAAATAATACAAGTACCATGATTTAAGCCTAATTCTACCTAGAGGCCAACCTAACATTTCAGTAACATATATAATATAAAATCTAACTAAACTTAGTCTAGAAAGTAAATCGTAACCTACCTCGGGGCCGAACTGCAAACATGAGCTGTCACTCGTATGCCTTCCCCTTCCAAACAGCTTTAGAAAGCTTCCATGCTATCAAAAACATAATCCAGGTGTCAAAACGAGAAGAATGACACCCATATTACTATATAAAAAATTGGACCAAAAATTGGGTCGGAAAATGACCTGTCACGACCCAAAATCGGGTCGTGATGGCGTCTACATAATCCCCCAGTAGACAAGCTTATCCCAAATACACGAAAAGCAGTAAATAATCATGTAACTAAAGAAAAATGGAAGATATAACAAAAGATAGGGCCAAAAGCATATGTATACAAACCAACGTACATAATATACAAAAGATGACCCTAAAGTGACCGAAAAGACAAAACAATCCGAACACCAACCCAAACCTGGTGTCACTAGTACAAGAGCGGCTAAAGTAAGGAGTAGCTATAAAATAACATCTGTCTATCCAAAATACAAAATATAGACAGGAAGTACAAGATGGAAAGCAAGTAAAGTCTCCAAAAGCGCCGGGAGCTCACCACGATCCAAACAGCAACGGGCCTCGAACGACAGGAGATCAACGAGAGTGGCTCATACTAGGTGCTGCATCAGAAAAAGAGATGCAGAGTGTAGTATGAGTACCAAAACAATGGGTACTCAGTAGGCATCATAGGACGACCGAGCGCAGAAAGATAATATATAAGTATAGATTATAGGAAAGCAGCTAACTATACAGGGATCCTCCTAAATCTAGTTATAAAGCCGGAGACATGTCAATAAATAAAAAGAGAAAGGGAAACAACATCCAGCCAAACTAGAGTTCATCCACATGCCAAAGCAAATGCAATGCGATGCACGATGATGCATATATGAATGCAATATAATATAAATCCAAAATACCGCATCGGGCGCCTGAAATATCGCATCGGACTATGCATATATATATATATATATATGAAATAATAAAATACCTGAAATAATGTATCAGGGGTCCAAAATATCGCGTTGGACTAATATGTATATAAATGAGAAAGTAAAATACTCAGAATAACGCATCGGGGGTCCGGCATTGGACTATAAATTTATATACAGAAAATAGTAGTTTCTCTTTTCCCCTCTCAAAAACCAAAGTGATACTCAAAATAGCTCGATTTAGTCCAAAATTCATCACAACATTAGAAAAACCTCTTTTCAAACCCAAAAGCCTTTGAAAAATCCTTTCCGTACTGTACCAATGATATGCCATGCGATATGAGTATGAATGTTCACAACAAAGGAATAATCACACCATCAGATCAAACAGGGCAAAAGTACCCTCCAAAATAAGAGAACTGACTTGGAATCCATCCAAATCCTAGCCATGGCCTCGGGCCCACAGTTACATACAATGATAGAATAAAGCGGTAAAGCAAAAAATAAAAGCAGAAGACAATGGGCAAGCTCTATTCTACCTCTAAAGCCTCCTAAAATCATGCTAAGGGTCTTAGACTAGTCACACAGAAGAAACAAGCTCCTAGGCTAAGGATAACATATAGTCCTAGTGCTAAAAACCCGAAATGGCCAAATAACATGATTAACAGGATTTAAGCCTAAAGTCTATCTAAAATTCAACTTAGCGTTCCAGTAACATATAAACATATAAGACTTAACTAACTCAGTCTAGAAGGTAAATCGTAACCTACCTCAAGGCCGAACTGTAAGCACGAACTGTCACTCGTATGCCTTCCCCTTCTGAACAGCCTTAGAAAGCTGCCACGCTACTAAGAACATAAACTATGTGTCAAGACGAGCCCAACGATACCCATATTGCCATAATTGTAGCCGGGTCGATATCCGAGTCAAAAGCGGGCCTGCGGGGCCCATAATTCAAAACCAAAAACGAAAAGAACTACGATGACCCCAATGATGCCTAGAAGGCATGCTCCAAATTTAAGCACAATTGGCCAAGGAAAAAGGGGTCAAAACAACCTGCAAAGGTTGGGGTTTAAGGAATGGAATTTTGGAAATTAAAACAAAAATTGGGCAAGAATTACTTACCACAATGATGGAATTCCAGCCAACACATGTTCGCATCCTCAGTGGGCTTGCCGGCAAATAATCCCTTCAGTTTTAGCAGTTGAATCATAGTGCTCGTAATATCAAACCTTACACCATAGGGAAGTGGTGTCAATACTATGGGGATAGTTTTCCCTGCATCATCCTTATCAGCATTGTTCCAAGGGATGTGTCAGGGTTGCTATATCTGTCTGCCTCTATTAACACTTGATGCGACTGGATCCCTAGGAAAATTTCATCTCACTGCATCATCTCCCGCAGCTTGAGCATCGAGTTCGACTTGACGAGCAACTTGTTACCATGCACTCCTTGCTTACTCAACTGCCTGGTTTTGAGCTGTAAGGTCTGATGCAATTTGAGCATCTTCAGCAATTTGGGCCTCTTCTTCTGCCTTCTTTTGCTCTTCTTCGGCCAACATCCAAGTTGTGGCCTCTTAAAGTGTCTCGTAAATGCCCTCTTTGACCATGTTTCACAGAGTTTGTTAGAGTTTCGGATCGAATGGGATCAAGGGATTGCCTTGACTCCTTGTACTAGGCATGCACAAGTGTGCAATCTGTGTAACAAAACAAAAACAACAGAAAAATTAAAATCAGGAAATAAAGACTAATAGTGAATTAAACACAATTTCTCTTAATCCTAAACTGTATTCCCCGACAATGGCGCAAAAATTTGATACGCCCAAATTACACCTCCTTTTAGAAGTGTAAGCGGTCGCTGTTCAAATATAGAACCCAACGAAGGTTGGGGTCGATCCCACAGGGAATATGGTAGGACTAGGGTCAATTATGTTTACTCGCACTCTTAGTCATTTATTTCCCTACGAAAGGGGGGGGGTTTATAGTAACAATTAGTAATTGTAATTTCAAATTCGTAAAAAGTAACAAGTAACAATTTTAAGAGTTGTAATCAATGAGAGAAGTGACTAGGGTAGTGGTCCCCGTGAGATCATAACTTAGAAAGGCGTTGTACTTAGTAAACTAGTTTGGTGCTTAGCATGCAAGATCAATAAGTTAGGTTCACCTACATGGTTTGTCCCCTAGATAGATGAATTTCACCATGCGCCTTGGTCCGGTCGCAGGTGTATGATTCCCGGACAAGGTCAAGCTATTAGATGAGGGTTGGTAGCCTCAAATCTCCATTGTTGAACAACCCTTTTCCCATTCGTTACCTCCTTGGTCTGGTAAGTAAGAAAAAGGTGAGTTCTAATGTTTGCAACCGTTAAAAAGAAATCTAAGCGAAGGGAAGAACAATGCATGCATAAACACTGCCCTAGAATCTCTAAGTACTTTGCCTACTTCGTTAATCCTTCATGGTTCCCACAACCCTAGTTGTGGATTTAGCTACTCATATTCATAAGTAAACGATCAAAAGTTGTTGAAGAAATTATGATCATATACTTACAAGAAGAAATCAAGAAATTCGGAATCTTGAATAATTCTCAAGAACACTTCAATAAATCAAGAACAAACTTTGAATTCTCAAAACTATGATATGATGTCTCCGAAAATGTAACAATGTCGTGAATATCGTGTAACAATACGTGACAATGAGTAAACCTAAAATAAAACCTAAGGGGAAGTATTTATAGACAAAATAGACCAAATCCTAAGTAAACTAGGAAAGCTGGACGTGATACTTTTGATGGGATACCCCACGGGCTGTCGTGGATGCGACGGGCGTCATGGGTTCCCATCGGGCCTTCTTCATGTTTTGGCTCCAGGCATCTGCATTGTATGTATAAGCTACTATGAAGAGACGTCATGGGTACGATGCCTGTTATAGCCATCTCGTCATTTCACAGGCGTGATCTCCAATCTCCACTGGCTCAATCTGACGAGCTCTGTGATGTCCCGTGGCTGGGCCGACGCCCGTGGCAGGTCATCAGAGATGGTTTTTGCCTTTGATTCTCTCTGGTTCATTCCGATGGATCCTCCCTCAGGACGTGGTGGATCCCATGCTCGTGGGGCATGTCCTTTTGCCCAAAAATCTGCAACTATTTTGTATTTTCATCTTTTTAATACTTTTTCCTATACATGCAACAAATGACATCAAATCCAACATTTATACTTAAGAACTCCCAAAATTCTTTGTTTGAAGTGTCAAAAGTTGCATGAAATCCTGGCACATCAATATTTGAATGCTTTTATGGAAGCTATTATTATAAGAAGACTCAATTAGTGGCAAATGGTCATCCTAACCCCCATTAAAATCTAGTACACAATCTTGTATCATATCCTCGAGTGTATAAATAGTGTGCTCAACTTATCTGTTTGTTGATGAAAAGTTGTACTAAGACTCACTTGAGTTACTAAGATTTTCTAGAAGGACCTCTAGAAAATTAATGTAAGTTGAGCACCCCTATCCGAAATGATTGAAATTGGGACACCATGAAGTCGAACTATTTCTTTAATATACAACTTGCCATAGTTTTCAACCGTATAAATCATTCTGACCGAAAGAAAGTAAGCTGACTTTTTAAGTCTATCTATAATCAGCCATATGGAATTATACTTTCGATAAGTATGGGGTAAACAAGTAGTAAAATCTATGTTGATCACCTTCCACTTCCTTGTTGGAATCACTATGCTATGTGTTATCCCTCCAAGCCTCTAGTGCTCAACTTTACTTGTTGACAATCCAAGCATTGAGCAACAAACTCTGCAATATTTCTCTTCATATTATTAAACTAATAAATTTTTCAAATATCATGAAATATCTTCGTTACTCCTGGATGGACTGAATAGCAGGAATAATGGACATCTGCCAATATTTGCTTCCAAAGCTCCCCGACATTTGGTACACATAAATGACCTCTATATCTGAGAATCCCATCTTTCTTAAGTTATAATACTGGTTGCTTTTGCTGCAAAATTGCTTCCCTCAATCTTATTAACTATGGATCATCATATTGTCATTCCTTTACCTTTGTTACAAGTAAGGATTCTGCTACCTTCTGAATAACAACTTCCTTATTACATGGTTCTAGGAGTTAAACCTCCAAATTATCTAACTAATGCATGTCTCTTGTTATCTAATTTTTTCTAGTTTTCACGTGGCTCAAACGTCCCATGGATTTATGCCTAAGTACATTAGCCACTACACTGGCCTTACCTGGATGGTACAAAATATCTACGTCATAATCCTTTAGTAGCTCTAGCCACCTTCTCTTCCTTATAATTAATTCCTTTTGTTTGAATAAATACTGTAGACTCTTGTGACTACATGGATTCCATAAATGTAATGTCGCCAAATTTTCAGGGCAAATTTAACAGCTTCCAATTAAAGATCATGAGTAGGGTAATTCTATTCGTGCTTTCTCAGTTGTCTTAAGGCATAGGCAATAACTCTACTATACTGTATCAGAATGCATCCCAACCCAATCCTTGAAGCATCACAATAAACAACATAACCTTTTGTGCCCTCTTGGAGAGTTAAGACAGGCGTTGATGTATGCCTATCCTTCAACTCCTTAAAACTCTTCTCACATGCATCTGACCAGTAGAACTTGGCTGGTTTATGAGTCAACTTTGTCAATGCTGTAGAGATAGAAGAGAATCCTTCCACAAACCTCCGATAATTACTTGCTAAGCCCAAATAACTATGAATCTCTATTGGATTAAAGGGCCTCGGCCAATTCTTTAAAGCTTCAATTTTCTAGTCATCAACTCTAATAACTTCATTTGTACTTATATGGACAAGAAAAGTCACCGAAGTCAACCAAAACTCACACATTGAGAAATTTGCATATAATTTATAATTCTAATGTTTCTGCAACACTTCACGCAAATAATCCACATGTTCGGCTTTGGACAGAGAGTAAATCAAGATATCATCAGTAAATACAATCACGAATATATCTAGGAAGGTATTGAAGACCCGATTCATTGGGTTAAGATATCATCAATAAATACAATCATGAATATATCTAGGAAGGTCTTGAAGACCTGATTCATTAGGTCCGTTAAAGCTTTTTGGGCATTAGTAATCCCAAAAGACATTACTAGAATCTCGAAGTGTCCGTACCTCATCCTGAAGGTCGTTTTGACACTTCTACTCTTTTAAATCGCAGCTGGTGATACCTCAATCGCACGTCAATCATTGAAAAATATTTGGCACCTTGCAACTGATCAAAAAGGTCATCAATCCTTGAAAAGCGGATATTTATTCTTGATTGTAACATTGTTCAGCTACCGATAATCGATACACATTCTCAAGGACCCATACTTTTTATGAACAAACAAAATTGATGCACCCCATGGCAATGTCATACGCCTAATGATGCCTTTTTCAAGCAGATACTTAAAGTGTTCCTTTAACTCTCTTAGCTCAGCAGGAGCCATCCTCTAAGGGGGGATTAATATCGACTGAGTATCTGGGAGTAGATCAATAGAAAACTCAATTTTCCTTTCTAGAGGGATTCCTGGAAGCTCATCTCGGCATACATATAGAAACTGACCAACCACATGAATCAATTAAAGAGTCGGTGGTTCATTATTTATGCTCCTTACTCGAACTAGATGATATATACTGTAGAAATCATTTTTTGGTCCTTAAGGTATGAAATAAACCTACCTCTTGGCGTGGTAGCATTACCTTTTCACTTCAGGACTTGCTCTCCTGGAAAGAGGAATTTGACAACCTTAGTTCTGCAAATGATATTAGCATAACATGCAGCTAACCTATCCATACGCATAATGACATCGAAGTAAATCATATCTAACTCAACCAGATCAACTGAAGTAAGATGATCATAAATCAACACTGCACAATCTCAATAAACAATCTAGTTAAATAGATTCACCAACCGGCATAGACAAAACAAAGGGTCTAGGCAACAACTTTGGGTCTGCTCCAAACTTGCCAGCAACGAGCAGGGTAACATATGAATGATTAGATCCAGGATCGATAAGTGCATAAAAAGCATGAATAAAAATAGTCAATGTACATATAAAAATCTCAAGTGATGACTCCAAGTCCTGGAAATCGGCTAGTGCATAAGTGCGATTCTTACCACTGCCCGAACTGGATGCTCCTCTTCTTCCTCCACCTCTACAGCGGCCTGGTATGGCATGTGGCCTGTCCAAGGGGGACAAATAGTAGATAAAAAAGACATCATCAATATAGTAGGCAGGGCCATCTCACCCCTTCCTCTGCTCAAATGCTCTCACATAAAGGGACTAGGATGCCTACACAAATAACAAGTATCTGAACCCAAGCGACATATCCCAGGATGCTTTCTACCGCACTAAACACAAGGTGGAAAAGGTGGCCTCATCAGACCTGAACTCACTGGTGATAGGAACTTGATGCACCTAGACTCTGTCTTGGTCCAAACTGAGAAAAATAATTCTACCTCTGCCTTTGAAACTTAGGTGGGGCACTACCTGATAAGATCTCGATTAGGGATGAAACTAATCAAAATCCAACACGGAAATTAGATAGGAAAACATATGTGTAATTGCTATCAAAAATAGGTTTATGGGCAATATGGGACTTAATACCCACAACTCCTAATTGAATCACAATTCAATAACAAATATGACTAAAATTAATAAGGCAGAAGTACTATAGATTAATCCACAGATGAGTATTCTCATGTAAAATTCAAGCAACCAAGGAAATCCACCCTTAATCACTTACCTAAACTACTAGGAATCCACCCAATAGATTTTAGCTACACTAAAATAACTAATTGGGAATCCACCCAAGCTAACAAGCTAAAACCTTCAAACAGATAATTCCATATCAATCAACAACTAAGGAATGGTAATGACTAAGGCTTCTATTTATAGTGTTTGATTGTACAATTAAAGGCCCAATAGTGACATTGGAAGACTTCCAACTCAGCACATAATGGGACATGTGCAAAATGAGGTGCTGTGTCGCACCCTGCATTGTGCCCTTTGCCCACTAGTCGCACCTCATATGCGATGTGAGGTGCGTTCTACACCTTACATTGTGCGTTTCACACAAGGCTTCACCCCTCCTTAGCAGATGTCATCTTTGTGTTGTCTTCTCCCTCTTACTTCTAAGCAATCATCCAAATGTTGAATTACTTCACTTGGAGTGTAATGGGGCTCTTCCAAGCTCCCTTTAGTGCTCCAAGGGTAAGTGTGGCTTGGATCCTCTTGTCTAGACCTTGAAGTATAAGTCTAGTATAAACATCACTGAGCAATATCATATCATCCTCCCCTTTTTGAAAAGGATTCATCCTCGAATCCAAACCTTGAAAAAACATAGGAACGACAAACAACCACAAATTCCTCATGGTATGAGAGTTAGCATATGGGATAGCACAAGAAGTAGTATGCCAAAGCGGCACATTCTCAAGGAATAACCAAACACTCCCCATTGCAATGACAATGAAGTCAACATATGAAGTATAAGAGAATAGGTTATTCCATTCAACACAAAGATAGGACCATCCAAAGGGTGGTACCATAAAATCCCACATGCCTATGAAAGGTCTCTGGGATCAAATGGATATGAGACCCACTCAACATGGTCACACAAATAAGGGTGTAACCTAATGACTAGCCTACCCCTATCACATTTACTTTTAAGACCAACATGAACATCATCAAATTAAAAGAGGTAGTAGAGAAAGGTAGTTAGCATTCTAGTCTCATCCAAGGTGTTTCCACATGCAAGAATACCATTAAGTTCAAGAAATGTATCAGGCAATTCATAACAAGGTGGAAAACCTTAGGATGAAGTGATAACATTTAGGCATACCTCACCTTCTATTTTCACATAATTCAAGCTCACATAAGATGGATACTCAACACACTCATGAATATCATCATATGCAAAAAGATAGTAAAGAAAGGTAATAAGATCACTAGTTTCAATCATGGTATCCTCATATTCAAGTTCACAATTAGGTACAAGGATCCTATCAAGAATATTCTCACATGTTTGGAGACATGAAATCAACTTGTGGTTAATCACACAAGTGTCGCCTTTTCTTTTCAAACAACTCTTCAAAGGGAGGGTATCTTTTAATGGAGTCATGCTATAAGGGATGATGTGGAATCTATAAAAACCTAATTCACTCCCAATCCAATGGTCTTCCCAAGAAGTTGGGTTCCTTCTATTTATGGAACTAAGCATGCTCCCAAGATTCTCATTTGATACTTCAAATTGTCCAACCCTATGAAGGTGACAAGAAGTCTTGAACATCCAAGGACTCTCACACAAACAAGTAAGAAACATAGCATCCACAAGTTGTGGCTCACACAACTTAAGCATGAGTGTGTCAAACAAGGATGAAAGTATATAGTTAACACCCAAAGTAAGCAATGACACATTTTCCCCAGGCGTCACAAGCATGATATCATCCACTAGCAAGGTTTCATCAAATGCAAATAAGTAGTAGAGAAAGGATTAAAGATCACCAAACTCATTCCAAGTGTTCTCAATTGTAAATCTATACTTCAAACCTGGAATGCTAGCAAGAAGTTCATCACTATTTAGAACAAAAGGAGGGAAGATAATGCATTTCAAGTACAATTCACCTTTCTTTCTCAAACAAGCTCCCAAAAGGAGTGTATTAACACATGCAATTATGCCACTAGAGAGATGGAAGGAACTATGTGTTACATTTTCCTTCAATAAATAGTCCTCCCAAAAAGTTGGGTTCTCCCTATTCATGAGTCGTAGCATACTCCTAAGAGTCCATCCTAACATTTCGACTTGCCTATCCCCATGAGTATGACAAAGAGTAGGAAACAAAAGTTTGGCATTAATTATGCACCATGGACTCTTTGCAAAGAAACAAATAGATGGGGCTTCCGGATTGTGGAGCTCACACAATTTAAGCATATAATCAACAAACCATGAAGAGGTTTGAGACACATCAACACTCTCAAGGTAGGACATTAAGTAACCCAATTTCAAGAATTGGCCTACAATAGGGAAAATGTCATAATGACTCCAAGGGTCACTTAGAATAGGAGGGAATTGATACATACCATAGGGTTGAGGTGTCAACTTGGCATGCTTGTGTATCTACCATGGCTCGCAAGGTATTCCCATCTCAAGCATCATCTTGGACCAATAGGATTGGTCCTTCATTTTCTATTTCAAGTTGTAATCCATAGAGTAGGATCCCATTAAGCTTTCAATTCCTTCTTGGTAAGGTAATCCTTTAGGAACCTCATTGGAAAGTATTCCTTCATGAACCTGCAAAAGAGAAGAGTTAGTGCTTGGAAAAATGCTAGTACTTTGGTTAGTTTGCAACACGAGATCTGTGTTTATGAGTCCCACTAAGCAATGTTCTTCATCCATATCTTTCAAGCATTCATTTGGCTCCACATTCAAAAACAAGTCATCTTCTTCATTACCCAAGCCCTTTTCCTTTTTCATAAGCAACACTTTGTGAAGTTCTCTCATGATTTTATAATCCTCACTCATTTGATGGGTGTCAAAGGTGCAAGACTGAATTTTCGTCCTCCAAACACAAATGAGTATTTGTAAGACCTTTTATGATATTTGACATCCCGATCAACTTGCCAAGGTTTTCCAAGCAATACATGACATGCTAGCATGGGCATATGCATGACATCACATAGGAATTCATCTTGATAATTTCCAGTGCTAAACTTTATGGCTACTTGCTCCGTTACCTCTATTTTACCACTCTCTTTGAGCCATTGGAGTTTATATGGATTGGGGTGCCTTTGTGTAGGGATATTCATTCGAAAAACCATCCCACTACTTACATAATTAGCTCTACTCCTACTATTAATAACCAAGGAACATACCTTCTCCATGAGATTACACCTAGTATGAAATAGGTTCACACTTTGGTCAAGTTCCTCTTTAGAAAGGTCCTCCATGATTTGTCTTAAGACATAAGAAAAGTTCAAGTTCTCCTCCAATTGCTCATTATATCCTTTCGAGATTGCTTCCTCATGCCTAATCTTAGGCTCATGATTATTACGCTTCACCTCACACTCTATCATATTACGAGTACAAGATGTATCACAAATGGATACAATTGGCCTCTCATGGAGACATTCACTTGCAATGTGCCCTCTACCTTGACATTTATAACCTTGAATAGTAGAAGGATGAGGGAAGTTAGGACTAACACAATTTCCTCCTATAGCTTGGTCTCCCCATCTAATGTTGTAGTTAGCTTGACTACTACCTTTAGAATTTGGAAGGCTTACTTGGATGGTATGCAACCCTCTATCTTGGTCCTCATGATCTCCATGATGATCACAATATCTAGTATAATATCGATCTCTATATCGATTATCATGTCAATCACAATATCTATCACTATAGTGCTCAACTCGAGATTCATACCCTTGTCATTCTGCACCTGGTTTAGACCATAGTCTTCGGGTTACACTCTTCCTCTTAGTGCACCATAACCATATTGACCAACATGTTGAGGTCCATCCTAATACCTATTAGCATGTGTCTCATCATATATCCCTTTGTAGAGAGGATTTTGGTATTGGTTATCTTGGTAAGGCTCTTAGTTTAGATAATATGTTACATGTAAGGAAGCATGTGATGCATTTTTTAGTAGAGTTTGGGTTTGAGTTGCTACAAAGGAAGGTTTCCCTTGTAGGAGGTGATTTGGTTGGAGACTTGGGTAAGAAGAGGTTTGTATAACATTACTCAGGAAGTTAGACATTTAGACATGGGGATGTTGGATATGTGGAGTGGGACTTTGAGTGGCTTGGGGGGTAGCATAACTCGTGTGCTTGCCCTAGAATGATCGTCATCAAGGAATGCAGGCTCCTATTTTCTCCTGACCTATAGGTGGGATGAGGTGTATTTTTCGGGCTTCCAACCTCACCATAAGCCATCTTATTATCATAAACATCCATCCTCCCATTCATCTTTGCCAATTGCCTTGCCGATTCGGCATACGACTCCACAAGATTCATTGAACTTTCCCTTTTAGGGGAATGTTTAATAGCCTTATACATTGGTATATGCAAAATGAACAAACAACGTTAGTAGTAAAGTTCCTCACACCTCTCGTATGTAGACGCTCACCTTACCTTCTATGGCATCTTCCTGAAGTTGATATCAAACTTGATTTGCCTTCACCTTACAAGGATTACTAATTCTTTATGGAAGAATATATTCTTGTTTAATCAAAGAAGGATGACTCAAAGTAAAATACGGACGGAGCCAAGAAGTTATACAATGAGTTTGTAAACGATAAAAGCTTTGAATGAAGAAGCACGGAATGAAAATAGACTCAAGAACTAATCACTAGTAAGTAGATCAACTACTTGTTGATAATTAGATTTAATATTTATATTTGATAAGAAGAACCAAAGAAAATAAATTAAGAAGATAGAATCTGAGAATTGTTTGATAAAATTGAATTTCCAACTTTCAGCATGTGCTAAGTGAGGTGCATTTTGCACCAGCCATTGTGCTTCTTGCACACTATTTTGCACAAGAAACCAAAATCTTAGCTTCCCTGGGGTGAAGTCCATGTGCATTTCGCACCAAGCATTGTGCTGGCCGCACTTGATTTGCACCAACCCCGAGGCAGAACACCTGAAGCTTCAGATTTTGCACTTTTTTTTATTTTTCTTGTACTTTTGTAATAATACTTGTCCTTTTTGGTAATTCCTTTTGTACTAATAGAAGTACTATTTTCTTTTCTTTCTTCTTTGGATGAAGCACCCCTTTTTCAACTTCTTCTTCTTCAAGACACCATGAACACCAAGAACATGAGGAACAACCCAAAATATGTACCTCAAGATTTTGAACTCGAATTTTCTTCAAATTTGATATTTGAACTCCCCTTGGCTAGGAGAACAATCACCAATATGTTTTAACACCAATTAAAACTCAATCGAACCCTGATTTGAAATCCTCTTTCTTCATGGTATGAAGAACACCAAGAACATGAAGAACATTTAATTTTTGAACCCAATGGATTTCAACTCTTATTTACACCAACTATGAGATTTGAACTCCTTATGATAGGGAGAACAAACCCCAATACATTTGAATCTCCAATTTCACCCAGATCTTAAACCTACTTGTTGGATCTTCAAGCCTTTCTTCACTCAACAATGGTGAAAACATCAAATCCACTCCAAACAAGCTCAAACTTAAGAGACTCAATCAATACTAGAGAACACGATTCTAGTATCTAAACTCAAACAAAACACAAGATCAATAAAAAAAATTGAATTTTTTTGTCAAAATGTTTTGGACCCATTTTTTTTTTGAAATTTTCAGATTTATGAACCTAGAATAAGAATTGATGGAACAATCCTTTAGCCTAAGCTCTGATACCAAATGATAAAATCTTGATTTGGGATGAAACTAATAAAAATCCAACACAAAAATTAGATAAGAAAGCATATGTGTAATTGCTATCAAAAATAGATTTATGGGCAAAATGGGATTTGATACCCACACCTCCCAATTGAATCACAATTCAATAATAAATATGACTCAAATTAACAAGGTAGATGTACTCTAGATGAATCCACAAATGAGTATTCTCATGTAAAATTCAAGCAAAAGAAGTTATCAAGCAACCAAGGGAATCCACCCTTAATCGCTCACCTAAACTATTAGGAATATACCCAATAGAACTATTAGGAATCCACCCAATAGATTTTAGCCACACTAAACTAACTAATTGAGAATCCACCCAAGATAACAAGCTAAAACTCTCAAAGAGATAATTACATATCAATCAACAACTAATGAATATAATTGACTAAGGCTTTTATTTATAGTGTTTGCCTTGTACAATTAAAGGCCCAAAAGTGACCTTGGAAGACTTTCAACTCAGCCCATGATGGGATATGTGCAAAATATGGTGTTGATTGCACCCTGCATTGTGACATTCACCCACTGGTCGCACCTCATTTATGATGTGAGGTGCGTTCCGCACCTTCTAATGTGCATGTCGTGCAAGGCTTCGCCCCTCCTTGGAAGACATCATCTTTGTGTTGTCCTCTCCTTCTTGGTTCCAAGAAATCATCCAGATATGGAATTGCTTCACTTGGAGTGTAATGAGCCTCTTCTAAGATCTCTTTTGTGCTCTAAGGGTGAGTGTGTCTTGGATCCTTTTGTCTAGACCATAAAGTATAAGTCTAGTATAAACATCGCTGGGTGATATTATATCACTACCAAATAGGGTGGGCTAGCCTCCTATGAAAATATGGCAAAATATCACCTCGTGGCTATCCATAGGACCTGGTAGATCTTGATCTTTTATTCTGATCCCTCTCTCAGTTTTGGTTATCTCCAATCTGGAGTACAAGATCCTCTATAGTCTGAGCCATAGCCTGTATCTGAGAAATATTCATATCCTTTTGTGTGGCTATTATTGTGCATTCCTTGATCAATTAATCATTAAGGCCACCTACATATCGATGAAATTTAGCTCATTTCATTCTCATAATATTAGGAGGATACCTGGCTAATGAGTTAAACCTGATGTTGTAATCTCTAACCCTCATATTTCCCTGCCTGAGGGCTAGAAACTAATCATGTTTGGCCTCTCAATCCTCCCGTGGAAGATAGTGAGCTAGGAAAGCCTCTGAAAAATCCTCCCATTCAGTTGGTGGTGCATTCGATACCCTAGACTGATCCCAAGCCACAAACCACAGAATAGCCACATCCCGTAGCCTGAATGGTGCAAACTCCACTACCTCCACTACCGATGCATGCATGACTCAAAGCACCCAATAAAGCTGATCAATACACTCTTGACGATCCTTATTTGGGTATGAGCCAATAAATATAAGAAGACTAAGGCTGATAAACTCTTAGGACCTAGAACTTTATGAGCCACCTGACCTAGCACTCGTTGATACCCCTATATATTACTGCTGTGTGGCTACCATTTAGGTCAATAATCAAACTATACTTCTGATGTCTTGGTCCTCTACTTCAGGTGGAGGAACTGCAGGTGTTGGTTAATCTTTAGCTATCTAAGGTGCCACTTGATAAGGTAGGGTCGAGGGTGCTGGATCCCCTCTCTCTAATCGGGTACTTGCTAAATTAGGATCATTGGAGTCAGTGAATCACTCTGAGCCTCTAATCTATCCATCTAGGTAAGTAGGGAATGACTATTACCTTCTCCCACATCTATGCCAAATCACTGGCTAGTCATGTATCCAGTCACAAGCATATCTTTAAACAAGGAATATAAAAGAATAAGTTAGACTTCAAGTATCTTATGACCTTGCTCTATTGCACAATATAGCAGATAATAGAAGAGTAACAATTCCTAAATTTCAAATAGCCTCATGATTATAGGTATGGTTCACAACACACCCATAAGCAAGACTTTACTAGACATGGCTTGTCGACTCCCTGGGATTTGACGTGCTCTGATACAAAGTTTGTCACGCCCCAAACCAGGGGAGGCGCGATAGGCACTAGAAGCCTCAAAAGGCCAAGAGCACCAAAGTCGAGTGTATCTCTATTGAACCTTCTAGAGGTCTGAGACCTATAAGGATTCTAAATATAGCAATAAAAAATACTAATAGCTCAATAATAAGTAAACAACTCAAGGCCAACAAGGTTAACACCATAATAAACAACTAATAATAAGGCTGGCAAGGCCATACCCAACATTGTCATGTATTACACGTCTATAAGCCTCTATGAGTAAATAAAATATCTCATAGCCATTATAGGTTCGTATCCTATCCATTAACTGTACATATACATAACTTGATCTAAATATAAGCTAGACATCTGACTCGTCATCTTTAGGAAGAATGTATGTTACCAAAATAGCTGAACTCTACAACTCCTACTGAGGTGGTCTATCTGAGTTTTAGTATGGACCTACATGCATTAATGCAGCACCCCCAGACAATGGGGACGTCAGTACAAAAATAATGTATTGGTACTAAGGTAGAAACATATTAGTAAGCTGTAAGTAGTAAATTTAAGTAAGATATAATATGAAACTTGTAAACTGCAATTTGTAAGAGTAGTTATGCTCTTTCCTCCTTTATTCTTTTAAGAACACAATGCATGCCTTAACTTATGCGACAACTCACTCTTTATAATACACGTTGAATCAAAATAGCACCTCGGTGCACCCTATATATAACAACCTCAATAAGGTAGTAGCGCCTCAGTGCACACTATGTATATAACAACCTCAATATGACAGTAGCTGTCACACCCCAAACTTAGGAAGGTGCAATTGGCACCTTGTGCCTTACTTGATTGAGCTAGACAAAAGAAACCAAACCAAACAAAATGAAACGCAATGAAAACAAACTCAAATATAACAAAGGATAATACAAGGCCCGCCAGGCCATAACTAACTCTGAGACCCACGTCAAATATCTACAAGCCTCTAAGATGAAAAACTACTAACCACGAGTCTGTATAGGGCCCCGACATACCCATTACCAAAACAAAACTAAGAAACACTCTAGATTCAACAACTCCAAAAAGAATGGAGTGTACCAACCATCAGCTGAACTTGACCACACACAATCAGAACCACTGTCTACTTGATAACCTGCAGACATGAATGCAGCGCCCCTCAGGCAATGGGGACGTCAGTACAAAAAATGTACTGAATATGTAAGGCGACAGAATAACTGAAGTAGTATAACCCAAAACTGAAACCACAATATGATGAAATTCAAAATAGTAACAATACCAATATCTCAGCCACAACCTGCATAGACACCACATCACCCCAACACTACCTTACTTACCCCTACTCCAAGTAACACAACGACCACAACCTTGACCATATATCACATTCAAAACTCCAGATACAAATAACCAAAACAATCAGAACATATGAATGCAATATGAGATGAAAAACATAATACAAAGGGTCAACTTGTGGAATAAACTAACGCCTTATGATAAGACACACAAGACCCATCAATCAGCTCCTATAAAACTCACCATACTCACAATACAATAGCAACATATTAGACTCACGGCTTCCGATCACCGTCGCATGAGTCCTTAACAACAATTCAACAAAATTTCCAACCAAACTTCCATACAAAAAGATGAATATAGGAAGAGTACTTACCACATTTGATGGAATGTTTTTATACTCAATTTCTTGATTTCTTGAAAAGCTTAATTACTCCCTACACATACACTAACAAGAGTAGAAGAAACCTCTTAATTGTTACATAATTTTTGAGTGTCCAATCTTCTTGAAAGGGCTGCCATCTTTCATAAACTATTCATCACATGACTCTCTATCTATATGTAGAAGAATAGTACAAAAATCATAAGTTATTTATCTTACCTTAATCTTGGAGAAAGCTTGGAGTACCAAGAACCCTAAAGAATCTAAGGGGCTGCCACCAAGAGCAAGAAGAGAAAAGAGAGTTCTGGTAATTATTTAACAGCTTTTTGTGATCAATATTGATCAATATAAATTCTGTATATGGCGGCCTCTTTGGACAAATGTTTTGACTAGTTTTGGGCAAAAATAGTTCAAGAAACTTGGGCCAAAATTTACCTTTTCTTGGACCTCAAATGGATTAAGTTTTGTGGCTTCTCTTGGGTAAAAATGTGGTCAACAACTATGGATACCTTTTGTACTTGTTTGGGCTACATCTAGTTTAATTTTGATAGGCCAACTTTTAGCTTTATTTGGGCTACCGTTAGGTCTAATAATCCATGTGGATGCTGCACACAATCGGCTCTAGTAACTTGGTTCTTTAGCATAAGTTGGTGATGCACCTACTTGTCACCTATGAGATTAATAAATCGAAAAAAGCACCTTACTTGTTTTATTTAATTTTTCAAACCTTCACCCTTATACTTTACCTTAACACATATATACATTTGGCAATTTCAAATTCTAGGCCAACGTACCACCTCACCAGCCCAAGCATACATGTTGAAAGGTACGGGGTGTTACAATGAACTTCTTTGACAGTCCATCCCAAGTAGTAATTGAACTTGCTGGTTCATTCTGTAACCATTGTTTTGCTTCCCTTATAAGTGAAAAAAGGAACAAAGAAAGCTTTGTGTACACATCCGACACGCGCTTATAGTGAAATTATCACTCAGCTCCATGAATTTTGTCAAGTGTTTGTGTTGATCTTTGTGTGATCTACCCGAAAATTGGCAGATATTCTGCACTAGCCGTACCATTTCTTTTTTCAGGTTAAATATTACCCATAATTGATGGCTTAACTATTGGCTTGGCGGCATTCTCACAATTTGGCCTAGAAAAGTGTCACGACCCAAAATCGGACCATGATGGCACCTACCTAACTTCCTAGTTGGCAAGCCAACCCAACAATTGCAGAAGATAAAATAAAGCAGTTTAAGTAAGGAAAGCAGAAGAGAAATATAAGGAAATAAGGGCAAACAATATAGATATATACCAACTTTAATAAATATAAAAAAATGGCCCTAAAATGACCGAGAAGACAATATATGCACAAGAACTAATCATGGACCTGGTGTCACCGGTATAAGAGCGTCTAAAGTACGAAGTAGCTGTACAATAAGTATTGTCTATACAAAATACAAAACATAGACAGAAATGTAGATGGAAAGCAGTACAATTATCCAAAATGCTGGGAGCTAACCACGATCAGAACAATGGCTGGCCATGAACGATAAGAGGATTAAAAAAGTTGGCTCGTACTAGGTGTTGTATCAGAAAAAGATACAGAGTGTAGTATGAGTACAAAACAACAGATATGTAGTCGTCATCATAGGTTGATCGAGTGTGGAAAGATAATATATAATATAAATTAAAGGAAAGTAAGATAACTACAGTGATCCACCTAAATCTAGTTGTCAAAAGAAAAATAGAACTAACCGAGCTGACAGAGAAGGAGATAATAACAACACTTAAATCAAGGTAACAGACAATCCAAGTACACTCAACCTAATGCAATAAAATGAGGGATGCTGTGATACATGAATGTAATAAAAGTAAAAGTAAAAAATCGGTATCAGGTGCCTCTGGGCGACCAGTATTTAACCTCAGAATCATCAACATATGCATAGAAAGTAAACCCCGGATATATGCTCATTGGGGCACCCAGAATCGATCATTGGACTCATCAACAGAAAAGTAAAGGGAGAGAAGGTCCAGAAATGTCCATTGGACCAGTATAAAAGTGATACATTTTCTTTCCTTTCAAAAATCAGTAGTAAAACCAAAATAGCTCCTTTAAAAATCTGAAAATCATGATAAATGTTGTAAACCTCAAGTTTAGTCCAAAATCCTAAAATTTCCTTTCCTTTCTGTACCGATAG
This sequence comes from Jaltomata sinuosa, assembly GCA_003996215.1. Classification (NCBI taxonomy): domain Eukaryota; kingdom Viridiplantae; phylum Streptophyta; class Magnoliopsida; order Solanales; family Solanaceae; genus Jaltomata; species Jaltomata sinuosa. Next base: position 116,738 of record QJPP01001850.1, on the reverse strand, counting down.
GCATGAAAATGCAGTATGAGTATGTAAATTTAAAAATTCAGACAATACATCACACAACAAGGCAAAACAGGGCAAAACACCTTCCAACCAAGATAACTGACCTGGAACTCTGTCCAATTCGTGCTATGACCTTGGGCCCACAGTTACACACAATGAAGAATAAAGCGGAAAGAACAAAAATAACTAAGAACATCTACTCTACCTCTAAAACCTACTAAAAGCATACTAAGGATTATAGGCTAGCCACAACAGCTGTACAAGCTCCTAAACTAAGGATAATTAGTAAAAAATTTAATCTGCGATCTAAAATGGCCAATTTATGCAAATTACAGGATTTAAGCCTATTTCTACTCTAAGATCCAACTTAACATTCAAGTAATTTATGAGATAAAAAATCTAACTAAACTCAGTCTAGGAAAGTAAATCATAACCTACCTCAGGGCAGAACTGCAAATACGAACCATCACTCGTGTGACTTCCCCTTCCGAAAAGCCTCAGAAAGCTGCCATGCTATCAAGAACATAATCAAGGTGTCAAGATAAAGAATGACACCCATATTGCTATATGGAATATTAGGCCAGAAATCGGGTCAGAAAATGACACTCGAGGCTTGTGCAATGAAATGGAAAACAAATTTACAATTATGTTCACAATGAGTTTAGGAACCCATGCATGAAAGTTGAGCGTGAATGGGACTCGTTTCGGGGCCCAAAATAGCCCCAAAGTCCCACTAGTACAAGAAGAATCTAAAAGGAAAACCAACGGAATTTAGTAGAAGCAAAGAGAATTAAGCAACGAAAAAGAGAAGAGGGATAGAAGGGGACTTACCAGACCAAGAGGGATGAATAATTGAGCGAGTATCAGAGCTAGTGTTCTTATCAATGGAGGAAATTCGTGTTTGAGGTAAAGAAAATAAAGTTGGCAGCTTATATAGCTGCTAGAGGTCCTTCATCGCGGTTGTGAGGGACCTCACATGGTCACGAGGAACGAATTGGCCAGACCATCATGATATCAATGGTTTTGCCACACGATCCTGTAAAACAAGCTAGACCGGGTCCTAGGTGGCCTTCATCACTGTTGCAAGGAGCCACCCTCATGATTGCGATGGTCAAAAAGCTAGACCATCGCGAATGCGATGAGAAAAATGGTCTTCATAAGACAGAAGCAACTAGCAAAACTCTAAGGCTAAAATGTCACCCGATGAACCTTTGGGATTCATTCTGAACCTTGTGAATGCAAACCAACCATGCTACCCTACCATAAACAACATTCCAGACTCAATGGGATCGATGAAACTCCCAACATAGATCGTTTTAATAAAAAATGGGCCCTATGCCCAAAACCAACTTTTATCAAAATGGAACTCAAAGGCCAAAAACAAGTCCGGAAGCCTCGAGACCCAAACTAAAGGTTCTCCTTGCCCAAAGTTGACATTCCAGAGCTAACAACACTGACAGAAATCCCATCCAAGGCCGTTTTCTTTGAATGTTGACCAAAGTCAACCCTACCAGCCAAATTGGCTTGAAAACACAGAAAAAATACAAAACCAAACCAAGAGCTCCCAGACTTAGACAAAGGGTCCCACTAGACTAAAATCCCCATTTCAAAGCTAACAAAACTATCAAAATTTGATTCCGAGCGCGATTGCTAAGAATGTTGATCCCGAGCGCGATTGCTAAGAATGTTGATCGAAGTCAAATATTTCCTAAGTTTAAGTTCTAAGACTGGGAAATGGTCATAACGACCTAACTGAGAGCCCAGGCATCGAACCGTCAGTCCCAACAAGTCATAAATGACCTGTAGGTACTGAGGGAAAGCTAGAAATATGGGAAAAGCATGAAAAATAGAAAATGACCTGGAGGGTCATTACAACATCCACTATTAAAAAAACTTTCATCCTCGAAAGTTAAAGAAAGGATAGTACCTAAAGGCTTGAAAATGCGAGGATAGCGGGGCCGTATGTCGGTCTCAATATTGAAAATAGCCTTATCGATAGGACAATGCCGCTACTTAACCTTAACTGACAGAATATCATTGGACCTCAACTTCTTAACCTTCCTGTCCAAAATAGCAACAGGATCCTCCTCAAAGGCTAGATACTCATACAACTGAACAGAATCCCACTGAAGCACGTGAGAGTCATCCAAAATATATCGCCGCAGCATAGAAATATGAAAAACTCAATGAACACTGAAAAGAGCAGGAGGCAAGGCAAACTCATAAACAACCTCCCCAATGCGAAGAAGGATCTCAAATGGCCCAATGAACCTTGGACTGAGCTTGATCATCCTCCCAAATCTCATCACACCCTTCATGGGTGACACCCAAAGGAACACACGGTCACCAACCATGAACTCTAAATCTCGAACTCACTGGTCAATATAGCTCTTCTACCTACTCTGGGCAGTGCAAAGTCTCTGATAAATGACCCAAATTCAATCCATAGAATAATGAGGTATATTGGTACCCCACGGTCTAACCTCAAAAGCATCAAACCAACCCACCAAAGATCTGCACCGCCAACCATACAAAGCTCAAATGGAGCCATCTGAATGCTGGAATGGTAGTTATTATTATATGCAAATTCTGCCAAGGCTTAGCACGGGTCCTACTGACCCCCAAAATCAATAACACAGGCTTGAAACATATCCTCTAGAACATGAATAGGGCACTCTGACTTACCATCAGTCTGCAAATGTGAAAAAAAGTGCTAAGCTCAACTCTAGTACCTAACTCTCTCTAAATAGACCTTAAGAAACACGAAGTAAACTGAGTAACATGGTCAGCAATGATAGAAACTGGCACACCATGCAAACAGACAACCTCATGAATGTAGATCTGAGCCAATATCTCAGAACTATAGGAAGTTTGAACTGGCAGAAAGTGAGTAAACGATACCCAAATAGTATCAAATCTCTGCAAAGTACGTGGCAAACCAACTATGAAGTTCATAGCTATCTACTCCCATTTCCACTCTGGATTGGGTAGCCTCTTAGTCAAACAACCTGGTCTCTGGTGTTCAAACTTCACCTGCTGACAGTTCAAGCACCTAGACACGAAAGATAAGATATCCCTCTTCATTCCATACAACCAGTAATGTTCCCTCAAGTCATGATATATCTTAGCTGCGTCGGGATGAATATAATACCCAAAACAATGAGCCTCCTTCAAGATCAATCTAAACAGGTCACCAACTCTAGAAATGCAGATATGACCCTCAATCCATAGAACACCCTCTAAATGTAAGGTCGCCTTCCTATCTTTACCGTTCTATACCTTATCACGAATGATCCTCAACCTTGCATCACCAAATTCCTGTAACTGAATCTGCTCTAACAACGAAGATCTAGCCTCAATATAAGCAAGGATATGGCCTGAATCAGAAATATCAAGTCTAACCAACCTGTTAGCTAAGGAATGGATTCCCCAAGCTAATGGTCGCTCCTCTACTTCTTAGAAAGCCAAGCTGCCATACTCACTACCTTCCGGCTCAAGGCATCTGCTACCATGTTTACCTTGCCCAGATGATAAAGAATTAAGATGTCATAGTCCTTCAGTAACTCCAACCACCTAAGGTGCCTCAAATTTAGATCCTTCTGGCTGAAAATATACTAAAGACTATGATGGTCAGTGAAGATCTCACAATGCATGCCATACAGATAATGCATCAAAATCTTTAATGTGAAGACTACCGCTACTAACTCTATGTCATGAGTGGGGTGGTTTTTCTCGTGAATCTTCAACTATCTAGAAGCATAAGAAATAACCCAACCCTGCTGCATCAATACACAACCCAAACCAATACCTGAAGCATCATAATACACTGCAAACCCCTGACCCTTGACCGAAAGATAAGAATCAAAGATGAAGGCAATAAGGCCTTAAGCTTCAGAAAGCTCACGTCACACTCATCTGACCACTGGAAGGGAACATTCTTATGAATAAATCTATTCAATAAAGCTGCTATAGAAAAAAAACCCTCCACAAACCATCGGTTTTAACCTGCCAACCCAATGAAATTGTGATCCTCGGTAGGAGAAGTAGGCCTAGCCTAATCATGAACTATCGCGATCTTTGCCAGATCTACCATAATACCATCCTTGGACACCACATGCCCCAAGAATACCACAGACTCAAGCCAAAACTCACACTTAGTGAATTTGGCATACAATTGATGGTCTCGCAAGGTTTGAAGTACAACTCTCTGATGCTGCTCATGCTCCTCTCTACTCCTCGAATATATCAGGATGTCATCGATGAACATAATCATAAAGGAGTCCAAGTAGGCTCTGAACACACGGTTTATAAACTCCATAAACGCTATTGGGGCATTAGTCAACCCAAAAGACATGATTAGGAAGTCATAATGGCCATTTCGAGTCCTAAATGCAGTCTTTAGGATGTCCGCATCCCTAGTCCTCAACTGGTGATAACCGGACCTCAAGTCTATCTTAGAGAACACCGTTGCATCCTGTAGCTATTCAAACAAATCAGCAATACATGGCATCAAATATTTGTTCTTAACTATCACCTTATTCAGCTGCCTATAGCCAATACAAATATGCATGGACCAATCATTTTTCTTCACAAATAGAAATGGAGCACCCCACAGAGACACATTAGGCTTGATAAACCCTCTACTCAATAGATCCTGGAGCTGATCCTTATGATCCCTCAACTCAGCTGGTGCAATACGATATGGCAGAATAGAAATTGGCTAGGTGCCTGGCTCAACATCAATACGAAAGTAAATGTCACGATTAGGATGAAGACCTAGTAGATTAGAAGGAAACACATATGAATACTCGCAAACTGTAGGAACTGACTCAAGTGAAGGTATGCTAGCACTAGTATCATAGTGATCAGTCTACTTCGAATATTGAATGTAGGCAGATGCGATTCCTTGTACGTTTTGCATATCAAGATCCACGCACTACATGTGAAACACATAAGGACATAGCAAGAGTTTTTGTTCCTTGTGTTCTTGTGAACTATGCATGTGATTTGTAGAGCAAGATTTGCCTTAAGCACTTGACACCACACAATAAACCAACACTTAAGCAAAGTGGCAAAACATAATATGACCACACATTCATCCGGGTACTCAGACTTTCCTGGAATTCCATTAATACGATTAACAAATAAAAGAAGAGCTCAACGAGTTCCCTTAAGAAGGATGTTATTCCATCTATCATCGGGAACATCAACCCTTCAATTGCAATAATTTGGCACCAACAATATCAACAATTTCTACCTCTCCGCACAAGATCATACACCTAACAAAATATTCAACAAAGAACATGGGTATATGAGTTGTTGAAAATTCTGCCCCAATCATCAATTTTCAACCAAACTTCATGAAAAATGATGATTTTTCCTTAAGAATGACATCATCTAATCTATCATAGGGCCAAATCATGCATCAATCACAAGTGGGTTACTCAGACTTTACGCTAAACACAGATTTTCAAGGCTAAAAACTACTACAATCAACATGCATAATCACAATTTCAAGCACTACCAAGTTGATACTAAGCAAAATCCATAACACAATTCAAAAATTGGGGACCAAAAATTTTAGATCTCACCCAAAATCAATATGGCAATTCTAACAAGCATGTTTCATAATATGAGTTCCCAATCAACATAAAAACATGTATCTAACGTTAGAGAACTTACCACAACTGAAGATTAAGTGAAGAGAAGCAAAAAATGAAGCTTTTAAAGGTGTAATAATGGAGACCCAACAACCTTGCCTAGAGAACTAACAACAGTGGTACTAGTGTAAAGCGGCGATGGAGTTTGTGGAGGAGATGGAGAAGATTCAGGGAAAAATTAAGGGATTTATGGGAGGTTTTGGGAGAGAATTGGAAGAGTTGAAGAATAATATCGGAGAAAAAGAGGTGAGAGTGGCAGTTTAAAGGAGAAAAGAAGAAGAAAATTTAGCCGGGCCAGTCTCCGAGTCGGGTCGATTAACGGGTTAGGTCAATTTAAATTTGAAAATTACCTTGGTGTGCTGCAACGTGAGATTCACACAATCCCTTGTGCAGACCACATATCACTTTTAACCTCACATTTTCATGCCCCAAGCTTAGCCAACTTTCTATTCTGTGGTGCGGAGGAGGTGCAACGCGCACTTGGGCATGTACGAACCGCATAGCCCAGCGCACGTCTCTTCTGCTTTGTAATTTTCTTCCCAGGTTTTTGGTTTGGAGTGTGTTGGGTCGTGCGATGTGCATAATGGCTTGTGCGAACTGCATGGACCTCCGCATATCTCCTTTTTGCCCTATTTTTCCACTTGTTCATTCCTCTTTTTCTTGCATTTCTAAAACAAACCAAAAACAACAATAGATAACCAAAAATAAAGTAAAAACCCTTGGGGGATTTCTCCCAAGAAGCACTTGATTTAACATCATAGCTCGGAAATGGTACCTCAACCTTAGTCGTTGTCGGATAGGAACCCAATCCGGTTAGTGTGGCCCAACCCCAAGAAGGGGAATTACTCCTTCAACGTCCTCAAAACAACATCATGTTGCCGAGTTGGCAACTCTTCAAACATGGGAGTCTTTCCCATTTCATACTTCTCAAAATCATGATCAAGCTTGCCCTCAACATCAATCATTGAGACTACCCGCAACTCATTCAGAGGCTTTGTGGGTTGGCAAACATTGAATGTCACCACTTCACTTCCAACTCAGAATTTAAGTTCACCGAGTTCAACATCCACAAGTGCTCTCCCCGTGGCTAATAGTGGTCACCCCAAGATGATGGAAACCTCAACATCTACTTCACAATCCAAGATCATAATGTCCGCCGGGAGAATGAACTTGTCGATCTTCACCAATACATCAAATAAGATTCCTACCGGACATTTAATGGACCGATCAGCCATGAGTAGCCTCATAGATTTAGGTTTGGGTTTACCCAATCCTAACTTATTGAAGATTGCTAGGGGAAATAAATTGATGCTCGCCCCTAGGTGACATAAGGCTTTACAAAACACAAATAACCCAATAGTACATGGTATGGTGAATGCACCCGGATCATCTCATTTTGTAGCAACATTGCTTGTCATCACAACACTACAACTGTGTGATATATCAATGATGCCCACATCGATAACCTTCTTCTTTTTGAGAAACTCTTTCATAAACTTGGAGTACCCCGACATCTGCATCATGGCTTCAACCAAAGGAATATTTATCGAAAGCTTGCTGAACATGTCAACAAACTTATTGAATTTGTGCTCTTCCTTCTTCTTGTTTAACCTTTAAGGGTATGGAGGAAGTCCCTTTAGTAGTGTGGCTGGCACACTTTGAGAAATATGAGGGTGTTCCTCAATATCAATGGTAGCTTGGGGAGGAGATTCAACCTCCCTCTTCTTATAATAACCAACAACATTCATCGGGGTGTTGGGTGCACCAAGCTTCACCCCAACCTCTGGTTCCATAATATCTTTGTCACATGCAGACTCTTCTTCTTTGTCACATGGCTCCATAATTGCTTCAACAATAGGCTTCTTTACTACAACAACTGGCTCCATAACTGGCACTCTCACTACACCACTTGCTCTCCAGCTTCTAGTAACAATGGCCATGACATGAGAATCATTTTTAGGATTGGCTGTGGTGTCACTAGGAAGTGTTCCCTTCATCATCGGGTTCATTTGAGTGGATAGATGATTTATTTGGGCTTCTGAATAATAGCCCACGGTTTGATAAAGTGTTAAAACTTTGCTTTTGAGGTCACTAACCCTGGTATTTGTAGTCTCTACCTTCTTCAACACCAAGGACAACATGTCCTCAATCTTTGAGTGCCCAAGATTGCTTGTGGTGGGTTGATATAAGGAGTCTTACTTATTTGGAGGTATGAAAGTATTGGAGCTCCGGTGATTGTATCTATCACCTTCTTTATCACGATCCCTCCAATTTCCATCTCGTTCCTTGTCTCTATTCCAACCTTGGTTCTCATCCCTCGGGCGATAATACCTGGGATGAGAACCCACTGATAGGTAGCAAAGTTTACCATCCACAATGGTCATAAGCTCATCATCACTATCCTTGATCTCTGGTGTACTCACATTATTCACGGTCTTAGCACCACCTGCCCCCATCATATGCTTGGCTAGCAAGTCTATTTGCATCATCATTTTTACCATGGTCTCATCTCTCTATTCATCCTTTCTCTGCATCTCATTTGTTAAAATGGATGTGGTCACTCCTGAGGTAGGAACATCCGCGTCCCTTGTGTGCCAAGATTGATTAGTCTTGGTCATTCTCTCTAGGAGGGCCAAGGCAATAGGAAATTATAGATCCATGAAGGTACCACTTCTAAGATTGTTGACCACAGACTTATTCATCGAGTTCAAGGATCTAAAGAAGCTTTGTAGCAAGGTATTGTCCTGTAATCCATGGTTAGGACACAACACGAGCTTCTTCTTGAATCTCAACCATACCTCAAGCAAAGGTTCATCGGGAAGTTGGCGGTAGTTGGTAATTTCATCCCTCAGGTGCATCATCTGTGATGGAGGGAAGAATCTAGTAGCGAAAGCATTTACCAATTTAGCCAAAGAGGTGATTGACCCATCCGGAAATTCCTCTAACCACGCTTTGGATTCCACCGTTAGAGAGAAGGGGAATAGGCAAAGTCGGATAAATTCTTGGGGTATATTTTAGAAGATGAATAATTGACATATCTCCACAAATTTGTGGATATGCCTATTCGCATCTTCTTGAGATCTGAATTAGATGGAGCATTGTGCTAGTGATGTGGAACACCGTATTTCCAACCGTGGGAGGTAGGTAGATTGTACCTACTCCCGCTTGAATTGCGGTTTCATTGGCCTCGTTCATGAACTCATCAGGACTTCCGTTGAAACTTTCATTGTCGCCCACTTCTCTCATGGAGTACCTAAGCAATGGACAAAAACAACAAACCAAATAAGAAGAACATACACTCTACAAGGTGATTTCAATTCACAATCAAAAAGGCTATTCAAACACAATTCCCTGGCAATGGCGCCATTTTTGATAATGCTCAAGTGTACTCTCCTAGATTGAGGTATCAACGATTGTTAGAGCAAAACATATTTATATATTCCCGACAGGAGTCGGAGTCAATCCCACAAAGAATTGGTGTCTAGCCAAGTCGATTGTAAAGAAAAGACTTCGCAACGAGAATAGTTTGTTTAAAAATAATAACAGTAAAGGAAGGGGGGAATTGGGAAATCTGTCACAATTCACAATTCAAAGCAAGACAATAAACTAAAAGCGGGTGCAAACAAGGAGATATGATGACTAAGGATGTGTGTCAAATGGGACTCGAATATGGATTAGGATGCTTGCTCATTCATATAAATTCTCGCTAGACGACATGGATAGTGTTAGTTTTAGGTATGCTTGTTAATCTCTCGATCAAACAATCATATATCCAATGGTTTTTAATCAAACACCATTTTTAGGCAATAACCAACCAACATATGCTTGGGGAGGTCACACTATTTCTAGCATAGACCCTTAAATGAGTATTTCTGGTGAATTGACCTATTTCTAGTCTCAATCTAAGTGGAATCCCAAGTACCCACTAGAAATTTCACATCCAAAATTGTAAGCCCTTTTGAAAGCAAGAACACAATCAAGTGAGGTAAATCAATGTTTGCAACCATTAATTTTAGAGTTAAAATATGGTGAAATCACTAGATCCATGTCATATTAGCAATTATAAACACAAAATAGCAACACCCATACCCATTTATCAAGCACCCATTATCAGCACATCCCTAGACAAGAGATGTAGCTACTCATGCTAAAAGAATAAAGAATAATACCAAATGGGTAAGTCAAATTCCCTTTAATTCAAGCTAAATATTCAATATCCAAGCTCAATTTTTACAAGAATGGTGATTCCAAGAGTTAGGATGAAGGAATTAGAGTGAAACCCTCTTCTTCTTTCTTGGAGAGAAAAGTTGCTCACTACTCAAATATATTCAAAACTTTTTCATAAACTGTCTAAAAATGTGCATGAATTGGGTTTTAGAATGTTCCCAATTCATCATACAAAAATGGACAAAAATGACCTTCGAGAGCCATGCGACGCGATGTGCAGTTTGCAGGACACAATATGTGTAGCACAACTCCACAATTGTGAATCAGAGACTTCATCCAATCTTTAGTCTTCATGCAAAGTGGGTGCGGTTCGCACCAGGCAATGTGCGCATCGCACAATGACCGTACGCCATAATATATTCTTTAGCTAATCTTGAGCTTTGTGCAATGGGAGGTGCGGACCACACCTCATCTTGTGCGTGTTGCATGAGGTCTACACCTCTCGACAGAATATCCATCTTGTTAAATCACTTCACACTTCAATGCTTTTTCAGCTCTTTTAGGTCCAATTCCTTGTTTTCCACCTTAGGACAAAATTACCTGCATTCATGTCAATAAAGGCCATAAGATCCTCTAAATCTTATCAAAACATATCAAATAATTCATGATTAAAGGCTCAATAAGTTGGTAGATTACCGACTTATCAGTGACCAACCACCCCACAATCATAGCAGCCCTGAAGAGCTCTTCCCTGATGCAAAATATATGTTTACCCAGAACGGCCACCTGAACTGCCTGTCTGAGAGACATCTCTAATAATTTGGGGACCACCCCCACTATCCTATGCACCATCCCTAGCTGGCGGAACTAGAACTCAGAGGGGGTGTAACTCCCTGAACCTAGGACAATCCTTAGTAAAATGCCTAAACTCACTACATACATAGCAACCCCTATCGGATTAAGTATGATGGGAAGATCTCACTGAGCCCAACTTGACACCACAATTTAAATACCGGAAATACAAACCTTAAAAAGCCTGGCCTGAACCCTGCCTACTCTGCCCAATAGGCCCTGTGTAACCGCCCTCTAAACCCTGTGGCACCACCTCAATCGGCCTGCTAGGCTGAGTGTAGTGAAACCAACCTCTACCAGGGAATCCCATACCTCAGGATCGAGAATCACAGATGTCATCCCTGATGGTGAAGTCTCTTACCGATGCCTCCATACACCTCATGACACTACCTCTCTATGGCCCATGCATGATTAACCACTTGAAGGAAAGTTCTCCCAGCTACCACAAAGGGCTTTATTACCAAACAGAGCGGTGAGATCAACCCTCTAATGAAACTCTGTACCCTGTCATACTCTGCAGGCATAGTCACATTAGTGTGCCTAGTCATCTTTTAAAACCTATCCTAATACTCCAAAACATACATAGAACCCTGCGGGAGACTTGTAACCTCAATCCAAGCAATAGCACCACTCGAAGAATCATGCATTATCACTGCCTTCTATATACCCTCCAAATGACTCAAAATCCTAAACATGTGTCCTGAATAACTAGTGTGGTCATAAATCCTATTGGAGGCTGGGCTATCCTTAAACCCTCTAGCTAAAGCAATAAACTCTCAATCTAAAACCCTTGCATTGGAGGAAGCACCATAGAAATAGGCCTATGATCCTCATCGTCACCTGCTACCGTACTTGTTCTAATAATCTGAAAAGGAATGGAATAAATAAAGTTCAAAAGTTGATAGAGTCAAGAAAGCACGATGAGGAATCAAAAATATGGATTTTTTTCGTTGAATTCCCTATAGCCTCCCGAATATAGGATACAGATGTTATCATACCGATCTGTGAGACTCTACTAGACACTTGCTCTTACACTAACGACATTGTTGAAGCTAGAGCTCTGATATCACTCTATCATGACCCCATTTCTCTAGTCGTGATGGAACCTACTATAACCCACTAGTAGGTAAGCCAGACCCTTAGTTCAAAACTACAAGTAATGAGCTAACATGAGAACGAAACAAAAGAAGAAGTACAACAAATAAAAAAATGGAAGATACACTGAACAAGCATAAATAACCTTGGAGGGAAGAGAATAGAATATGCAAGATTTCCCCGAAGACTTGGTGTCATTTTGTACAAGAGTCGGTACAACACAGATGTACTAGATAGATATGATAAATTATAGAGCAATATCCAAAAGTACAACAAAAGACTATTCCAAAAGTATAAGGAGATAGATCATCTCTGGTTGCCAAAACCTCACCGTATATCTCTGATCAGCAACACCACTCAAGGACAACGTTAACGGTGATAACCCGCAGTAAGATTTGCATCATAGGCCAAAACCAGGCGGTACCCAGTAGGAATCATAGGGCGACTAAGCTCAAATATGACATAAGTATAAATAAATATGAATATACTATGGGTAAGCAATGAAGGGTTATAAATAGGTAAACTTGCCAAAGCTAGACCATTTACGATAAGAACACAAGAATAACTCAACAAGAAACATAAATCAACTATTCAACTATGTAAATGGAGAAAAACATAACATACATACCTCAGGAGATATGATGGCTAATAAGTAAACCCAACCAGACCCCCATAAGCCCAGAAGGTACACTCAATAACCATGAATCCAACTGGGCCCCCATAAGCCCGGAGAATGCAAACAACAGACAATACTAACTACCAATCAACCTGATGGGAAAAAGAAGGGATGTAGAAATGTTCCATCATATGTAACATAATATTATGTGATGCAGTATATGGCTAATGCAATGCAAGCTTTGAATCATCATTGTTGGGCAAATAATAGAGCATGAGTAGTGAAGTAATGCAAGTCTAGAATCATCATTATCGGATGAATAATAGAGTAATGCAATCATGAGTACTAGTAAAACAACCCGAAACATGTGTCTCCTCGATAATGAAACTGTAATGAATAAGTAAAACCATCAAGAACATGAGTCTCATTGGACATGCAGGTTTATCAAATAATTATTTCTAGAAAATAGGCCAATTTCCTTTATAGGAGCCGTAAGTCGTTTAGAGTAATTCATAAATCCTCTTTTTGAACAAAATAGTATTTTGAAAATTTAGTCAACCATATGCCATGATAATGAATGAATAGACAGTCAAGTTCACAATCAAACAAACCATATCACATAGAGGGCAACCAAAGTCTCCGAACTAAAGCAAGAGTACTAGCCTGAGGTAGGTGCTATCAGGAAAATTCTACACTAACACCCAAATCTAAAAGAAACCAAAACCTAAAGCGGTCAACTAACCCAAACTTATGCTAAGGCAAGCAACAAGTCAAAACTACGTCAGCTCAAGCCACAAACAAGAAGACATACTAAAATAGAATACGAAATGAAATTTAAGAAAGAAGGGAAGTTTATACTAACTTGGTGTCCCGCATCCATAACCTTGGGCCCACAGTTATACAACATACCAATCTAGAAAGTAAAACAAGAGAAGAGTGGTAAAATGTAAATATAAAACAACAGAAAAAGGTTGCTCTACCATAAAGTCCTCTCATAATCCTATATTAAGGCATCCTAATCTATTCACCCCAAACTACCACTAGCCTAAGCTAAGATATGGCAAAGAATTTTAAACCCATAAATACAATGAAATTATGCCAAGCATTAAGAAATGAGCTATGACCTAACCTAAGCATCCCCAATCAATATCTTACTCTAAGGCCTATAAATAAGCTAAATGAATTAAATAATTAAATTGATGTATTTGAATGACAATAACCCACCCACAATTAGCAATTTACCATAAAAATACCTTATAAGAACTATGTCTTGAAGGAGATAAGCCGTAACCTACCTAGAAGCTGAACGCTCACGCAAAAACCATAATATCGGAGCCTATCTCGCTCGAGAAGCCTTCGACTGCTCCCATGCTATCATAATGATAATATACTCATTAAAATATGAACAACGATACCCATATTGTAAATTTGCAATTAGGCCAAAAATTGGGTCCAAAATGACCCTCGGGGCTTGCATACGAAAACTAAAAACAAACTCCACAATTGCATTCCCTACGAGGTAAGGAACAATGCCTCAAATTTGGGCAAAAAAGGAAGTGGATTTGGACCTCAAATGGACCAAAAATGATACTTTAAAGTTGGAGAAAACAATAGGTTAAAGACCCCAAATCACAGACCAAATCATAGAATTAATACTAGAACAAGTGCTAAAAGGTGAGGGGAAAGAGAATTACCTTACAAGTTCTTAATATCAATGTGAAATGGATGTTTTCGCTCTTGACTTAGCTTTAAAAATAAAGTAAATATTGGTTGGAAGGGAGAAATGATGAAGAGATGCCCCTTATAAAACACTCAACTATCTCCGCACTTGTGGGAGAAGGGTCGCAGGGGCGGCGATGATACAGTGATCAACATACCAAAAGGGTAGAGGCAGACCATGTCACTAGCCAATATAGGTGTGGCTAGTCCTCCACAGGTGCGACACCATAGGTGCAGGCAAAATACCGTAGGGGTTACGCCTTGCTAATGTCACCCAGCACCACAAGTGCAGATGGTGACCATAGGGGCATCAGGGCATGTGCAGCCCTAGGTACACAGTTGGGCCTATACCAGCACCAGCAACATTAGTTGAATTCTCAAATCAAAAGTCTTTGATCACACCCTTAAGATTCAATCTGAACCCCGTGCAAACCAAATATTCTACCCAACTGGAAATGGCATTTCAGACTCAACACAATTAATGATATTCCTAATAAAGAATATTTTAAAGAAAAGTGGGCCCCACACCCAAAAATAACTTTAAGCCAAAAGTGGCCAATAGCCCAAAATGAGTCCAGATGCCTCGAGACCCAAACCAAAGGTCCCTCTAGCTCAAATTCGACATTCTGGAGCTAACAACACTAATAGAATACCCATCCAAGGCGTCTCCTACGAATGTTGACCAAAGTCAACCCTTCCAACTTTAAGAGTTCCAAAATAGGTAAACTCTTCAAAAATAGAATGATCTGCCCGGGAACCAAATCGTCAGTCCTGGTAAATCATAAATGACCGTAGCTACTGCAAAAAAGCTCAAAATGCTAGAAATGCATGACAATAAAGAAAATGACCTAAGGATCATTACATTATTTTATTAGTTTGTGGTGTAGGTTATTGATTTGATAATGGCCAAAAAATGAAAAACATAGCAAATTACCAGTTTTTGGGTGATTTACAGTGGCAATTCTGATCGTTTATCAAAGCACAAACCCCAGATCAGATCTTGTAATAGTTTAGAGAGAATGTTAATCAGTACCCTATAGAAAATTGTCAAAATACGAGGAAAAATATGGTTGTGAATCCATTAAATGACCTATACTTAATAAAGAGAACTTGTAATGACTCTCCTAGTCTTTTTGCATTTTAGTGTGTTTTTACCATTTCAAACCTTTCCATAGAATCTATACTATATTTATGACCTACGAGGATAGATGGCATAATTCTTGAGGTGTTCAGTTGGTTGTGAGATGGGATTCCCTATTTTAGAGCCTTTAAAGTTGAGAAGTGTGACTTCCATCAACATTCTTAGTTAACAAACTAGGATGATAATTTCGTCAGTTTTATATCTATAGAACATGGATATTTTGACTAGTAGAACCTTTGGTTTGAGTCTCGAGGCTTTCATACTCATTTCGGGTGGTTGGGTGGATTTTGCTGCTTTTGGTTAAAGTGTTGACATTGGTCAATAGTTCATCAAGATGATCTCTGTTGGTTGTGATAAGTTGGTACTCTACCTACTTATTTAGCACTTAATCTTATGCTTTTGCTAGTATAGAAAATATAAATAGTTCATTTTACATGGATTTCTTCTATTTTAAAGATTTTTGTGTTTTAGAAGTGTTCGAGAAAGTTTCGAATGAAAATAAGTCAAAATGGAGCAAAAAGCGATTGCTGACCACTGACACAAAGTTGCTCATCGCATCGCGAAAGTGAGGTCATGCGACCGCAATGTATATGAAAGAGATAAAGCCACGCGACCGCGATATAAAGTCACACGACCACATAGAGAAGAATCATAGAACCTCGCGATTGCGAGGAACATCGCAGGCATCGTCAACTGCAGGACAGAATTGGAAATTCCTAATTTTGGAAACCCGAATCCACTTAAAACTCTTCTCAATCGATTGGGAAGGTATATTTGGCTAATCTTTGGACTTTTGGCAAAGCTTGAAGAGCAATTTCATCAACCAACACCATAGGAGTGAAGATTTGGATGCTCTTTATTGTAAAATCTTTAGTTTCTATTCTTCATCTGTTGTTCCTAATTATTCTTTTATTTGTTTGTTTGTTGATTTAAGATTCGGTTTTGTATTATAGATAATACTTATTTGGGATTTTAATTCTAAATCTTGTGCTTTCTCTTGATTTATCATTTGGGTCTATTGAATCCTCCATGCTTGAATTTATAGTTAATGGTTGCAAATATTGACCTAGCATACTAATTTGGGTTTTTGCTTGAGAGAGGATTTCCCTAAATTTGGAAAGATTCAATAGTAGGGATTTGGGGTTTCCATTCTAGACCAAGGCTAGAGATAGTTTGGTTGCCGAAAACTCCCATCTAAGAGTTAGGGCTAGAGATAGACCAGTTTACCCAAGTTGATTTGGTTGGTTTATTTCTTACTCATGGTGGTTTGAGAGAACACATGAGATATATTCTTGACTGGTCGAGAGATGGTTAAGAATACCTTCAACCAAGACTACATACATGTGAATTGGGTGTAAGTCTTGTGAATTGAATTCCCATTCCCAAGTCCCTCTTGTTGTCCTTGCTTGTCAAAAGCAAGGTGAAAGCCAACGATCATTCTATCTTTTATTTAATTTTCTTTTATCTTTAGTTTTAGTATAAAACCCCCCTTTTAGATATCTTTTCCCCTTTTGTTCATTGAACTTCACTAAGTTGCTTGGATTCATTATTAGCTCGATCGCGACTACATTATTCTCTGTGGGTACGACCCCAATATCCATTGGGAATATAAATGTGTTTTGCTCTGACAATTGCAATCACCTTTATATTCCTAATGGATGTCTGGGTCATACCCACAGAGAACAATGTAGTCGCGATCGAGCTAATAAAGAATCCAAGCAACTTAGTGAAGCTCAATGAAAAAAAGGGGAAAAGATATCTAAAAAGGGGATTTTATACTAAAACTAAAGATAAAATAAAATCCTATAAAAGATAGAATGATCGATGGCTTTCACCTTGCTTCTGACAAGCAAGGACAACAAGAGGGACTTGGGAATGGGAATTTAATTCACAAGACTTGCACCCAATTCATACGTACGTAGTATTGGTTGAAGGTATGCTCAACCATCTCTCAACCAATCAAGCATATATCTCATATGTTCTCTCAAACCACCACGAGTAATCAATAAACCAACCAAATCAACTTGGGTAAATTGGGCTATCTCTAGCCCCAACTCTTAGATGGGAGTTTCCGGCAACCAAACTATCTCTAGCACTCGTCTAGAGTGGAAACCCCAAATCTCCACTATTGAATCTTCCCGAATTTAGGGAAATACTCTCTCAAGCAAAAACCCAAATTAGTATGCTAAGTCAATGTTTGCAACCATTAACTATAAATTCAAGCATGGAGGATTCAATAGATCCAAATGACAAATCAAGAGAAAGCACAAGATTTAGAATTAAAATCCCAAATATGTATTATCTCTAATAAAAACCAAATTTCAAATCAACAAACACACCAATAAAATAACAATTAGGAACAAGAGTTGAAAAATGGAAACTAAAGATTTTACAATAAAGAGCATCCAAATCTTCACTGCTATGGTGTTGGTTGATGAACTTGCTCTCCAAGCTTTGCCAAAAGTCCAAAGATTAGCCAAAGATACCTTCCCAATCGACTGAGAAGCGTTTTATGTGGATTGGGGTTTCCAAAATTGAGAATTTCCAATTCTATCCTGCAGCTGATGATGCCTTCTTCGCAGTCGCATGTATGTTCCTCGCAATCACGAGGTTCTATGATCCTTCTCCATGCGGTCGCATGACTTCATGTCACGGTTGCATGGCTTTATTTCTTCCGTATATATCACGATCGTGTGACCTCACTCTCGCGATAGTAATGAGCAACTTTGTGCCAGTGGTCAGCAGTCCCTTTTTGCTCTATTTTTACTTGTTTTCATTCGAATCTTTCCCGAACACTTACAAAACATAGAAGCCTATAAAATAGAAGAAATCCGTGTCAAATGCACTAGTTATCCTCTCTAGACTAGCAAAATCATAAGATTATAAGCTAAATAAGTAGGTAGAGTACTAACTTATCAGGTTGTTTCATCAATTCCATTGTGTCCTAAATTCCAGTTCTAGTTGGCTAGAATGTTTGGTTTATGTTCACGCAGTTTCAAATGAATCTTGAGGGTCCATTCAGAGTGTTTTAATCATAGGAAGATTGCTAGTTTTTTAGTTCTTGTGCAGGGATATTTTACCCTTTGCGTTTATGAAAGATTCTTTGCATTCACAAAGAAGGGTCTTTTGGGACTCGATCCAAACTCTTCATTACTTTCATAAAGGGACCATCATATTTGTGATGGGTCACTTAAGTACGGTCTTGTGTTTACAATGGGTTTCCCGCATTCGAGAAGAAGGGACCCCTGGTAGTATATAATTCTCCAAGTTTGTTATTTCTTCAATTCTTCTCAAATTTGGACCTTAGAAGCTTGGAGAAGAGTACTTTCTTGGAGATTCTCACTTAATATTCTTCCGGTAGGTTTTCTCGCACCTCTCTCTCTATTTTCCTCTTATTATCATTCATAATAGATCTTTAATTATGTCAAATTCGAGTTTGAGTTGTTTATTTCTCTAAAAGTTCAATGGAACTTTCCATGCTGTTTTGAGGCCCAAATTGAATTTCTTCTTCACCTGACTTTTGGTTATGTTTTTCTTGCCTTATGGGGAAGGTAATTGAGAAATAAATTTCCATCTTGGTCGATAGGCCTGGAGGATTGATTTTTGACTTGATTTTTGGTCCAAATTGTGAAATATCATTATGGGTATTACTAGTTTTGTTTTAACATGTAGTTTATATATTTAATTGAATGGTTGCGGTCTGAGGCTTAACAGAAGAGGAAGGCTTCTATGTGATGGTTCATGACTATGGTATGGACACAAATTAGGTTACAATCATTCTTTCATTAGACATAGCTGTGATAGGTGATAAACAATATGGATTGCATGTTGTTAGGGAAATTGCTAGGTAGGGTTAGGTTTGTATCAAATTATTAATATATGCCCTATTTTGGGGACTTTAGAATACTGTGTGTTCCTTTGTGAGCCTTAATTTAGGATGCTTATTTAGTATTAGGTTTAGAACAACGGCCCTTAGTATAGGATTGGGGTAGGATTTCATA
Organism: Jaltomata sinuosa; assembly: GCA_003996215.1. Taxonomy (NCBI): domain Eukaryota; kingdom Viridiplantae; phylum Streptophyta; class Magnoliopsida; order Solanales; family Solanaceae; genus Jaltomata; species Jaltomata sinuosa. Next base: position 97,490 of record QJPP01001850.1, on the reverse strand, counting down.
ATAAAGTGGTTTTTCTTTGATCGATTCTCCTTATTATAGCCCTTATTGCTGTATTTAAATTTTGTTATAAGATTGTAGGCCCGAGGCCGTGAATTTGGACTAGGTAGGCCAGGTTAGTGTGACCATGGCATGGAGGGGGTTTACCTTATTTTGTGATTGACATATATACATCTATGCACTCATAGACACGTATCGTGGTATGTTTCTGAGAAAATATACTGATTTTTTGGCTTTTAACTGAATTTCCCCATCTTATAACTGATTTGATCTTTGAGGAGATCATACCACTTTTATTACTGATTCTTGGTTTGAAAGGATTGTACCACCTATAAACCTGGTACAAGGTAAGATTCTAGCCCATTTCTACTATTTTGTCTGAGGTAAGATTTTGGTCAAGTTATACTTTTGTGTATTGTCATGTCTTCATTGCGATTATGGGTGGCCCGAGGTAAGATTCTGGGTTTCACTGTATTCTCCAAATATTGCATTGCATCATCCAATATTACACGGTATTTCTCATTTATACTTATATTGCATGTACTATAATTACTATTTTCCCTTTGTCCCTGTTATGTTTAGGATTTCTAGGTTAGCTTATAATGTGTAGTTTCCTTTTCATGTCGTTTTGAACTATATATTGTCTTTCGATCTTAGTCGGCCTATGATGCCTACTGAGTACCATATGGTTTGGTACTCATGCTACACTTATGCATTTTTCTTATGTAGATCCTAGATCGAGTTATCCCCATTGATCATATTCATTTGGAGGCACTGGTTGACCAGATTTGTGGTGAGTTCTAGGCATTCAGAGGCTTATCCATTACTATCTTGCATCACATGTCTATATTTTATGCTTTTTGGATAACCTGTATTAGTATAGTTCTATTATTGTACCGTAGTGGATTTTATGCTGGTGACACTAGGATGAATATCTGGTATAGTTGGTCTTTCTTTCGATTTCATAAGGCCTATGTCTATATATTTTGTACATGTTGTGTATGTATCTATATATGGTGGCTCATTTGTCTCACATTGGCTTCTATATTATTATGTTAGTTGTTGCTTTTAATAAATGGTTGGGGTTATCACTTACCTACTGGAGGGTGATATTAGGTGCCATTATAGCCCTAAATTTAGGTCATGACAGTGTGGTATCAAATCTTTAGGTTCACCGATCTTACTGGTATAAGAGCAAGTGCCTAATAGAATCTCGCAGATTAGTACAATGACGTTCATATCTAATCTTAGGGAGGCTGTAGGACATTCTTAGGAAAATTCCCTCTTTTGATTCCATATTATGCGTCCTTAACTCTTTCAACCTCTAAATTTGTTTGTTTAACTCTTTCTCAGGTGGTTAGGATGATATTATCAGCGTGCGAAGGCGAGTCTCCTGCACCTGTCGCTAGGGCCCCATCTAAGGATCGAGATAGGGGTCAACCTAGAGGTTAAGGGTGGGCATGGGCTAGACACTAGCTCAGGGCCGGGCTAGGGAACCTTGACTAGAGCACATGATTGAGATATTGGACATACCACATCAGTTAGATGGTCTGGGACCATCCTAGGCACTAGTAAGATCTGTGGCCGCGCTAGTCCTCCAGTACACCATGGTTAGGATTCTGAGCTTTCTGGTGGGTATGTCATATACAGGTACTTTTCCTAGTCCTCTTAGTGGTTCTTATGTCTGAGATGAGGCTCAAACTTCAGCCCAGGCATTTGCATCAGGTGTTCAGATTCCAGGGGTATAGCCAGCTATTCTGACTTCCCGTTTAGAGGTTCTGCCAGTGTTAGTTGTTGCTCAGCCTATTGCATCAAGACTAGCGATGACTAATGAGGAGCAGAAGATGTTTGGTCAATTTATCATATAGGGTCCTCTGAGGTTTTTTGGTGCTCCGGTAGAGGATGCTCATGAGTTTCTAGTGAGCTATCAGGAGAGTTTGCATGACCTCTGATTAGTATAGTCGCATAGGATGGACTACATTATATTTTAGATGGAGGGGATAACTAAATAGTGGTGGAGTTCATATCTCGAGTGTAGGCCAGTCAGGTCACCTCTGATTACTTGGGCATAGTTCTCTGAGGCTTTCTTAGGAAGTATATGCCTCACAGTATGAGAGACATGTTGTCGGATGAGTTCACAAATCTTCAATAGGGTTCCATGTCTATTTAAGAGTATGACATAAGATTTTGTGATCTAGCTAGTCATGCAATTATGATTATGCCGATAGAGCATGAGCAGGTTCGCAGATTTGTTACGTGATTTAATTTACCACTAAATTTGGTGACAAAGCATTTAGTGGCATCAGGGTCTATTTTCCTTTAGTTTGTTGATGATGTGTGAACTATTGTGGGGATACATTTCAAGGCCTATAGAAACGGTGATAAGAGGCCACACCATCAAGGTGGTTTCAATGGTTCTCAGTCTTGAGGTAGGGCTTTCCCTGGTAAGGGTTACCATCAACATTTTCAGCCAAGTAGGCCTGTTCAGGCAATGCTATATATTACCGAGGGTGGTTATTTGGGTCACAATTGTCAAAGCATCTAGGGTTTCAATAGACTTTGTAAGGTTTGCATTATTGGTATTTAGGCCATGGGGGCCATTCTGGTTTGGAAGGGCCATCACACCAGTCAATGTCTGGTAGAGGGTGCTTCGAGTGTCTGATTTAGATCATTTTTCTAGGGAGTGTTCTAGGATCAGACAGGGCAAGAAGCATGGTCAGCAGGTTTGGGCACTCAAGGCTCTAGTTCCACTAGCCAAAGGCAGTACACATGGTAGTAGGGGTGGTCCCTAGGGTGCTAGAGGTTGACCTTAGCTAGGCAGGGTATGTGGCTGAGCAAGTGGACAGACTTGGGGCAGACAGAGTCACTTGTATGCTTTTTTGGGTAGGCAATAGGCGAAGGCTTCAGATTTCATCATCACAGGTATGATCTCAGTTTGTCATCCGTAGCCTCTGCATTATTTGGTCCGAGTTCTACCTATTCATATATATATATATATATCTATATTGGAATACTTTGTTACTCATTTGGATTTATTACGTGAGTCTTTATTTGTGCCCATGCGTGTAGCTACTCCCATAGGTGATTCTTTAGTAGTGGATCGAGTGTATCAATCCTATATGCTGACCATCTTGGGGTATGACACTTGGCTAGATCTTTTTATCCTAGACATAGTTGATTTTTATGTGGTTTTAGGCATAGGTTGGCTATCTCATTATTATGCGGTCTTGGATTGCTTTGCCAAGACTGTTACCTTGAATATGCAAGGTAATGACGTCCAAAAAAACTCTCCCAAAAGAGGTGGCATTGGTTGTCGAGCAAAACAATAACCAACACCAGTCAGTGTTGAATCCATGAGGATTGGTACAGAGATTAACCACAATTTGTAATTTGATTCATAAGAGCAAGCGTAGCGTTTAAAAAAGTAAAGTAAATGGGGGAATTTGTTTTGGGAACGAAAATTCAAACTGTAACAAAGAAACAGTGTAAATACAAGAGTTTATATAAATATTGGAAAGACTAGGGGTGTGTTTCCGATGGGGTCATACATTAGGATTGAGGTTGATTATTCAAGCTATTTTCGATCAAAGTGAGGGTACCCTTAAGTCATTTTTAGTTGTTTTTCAACCTACCAAACATATATACACTATGGTCTCTTTCATACCCCATAGTTGAGTAATAAAACAAGCAACTAGCTTAGGTGATTTAAGTTATTTCTAGTCTTAACTCTTAGGAGGGAATTTCCTAAATCAAGCTATTTCTAGCCTTAACTCTTAGGAGAGAATTTCCTAAATCAAGCTATTTCTAGCCTCAATTTATGGCAGAAATTCCAAATCCCTATTATTGAATCCTTACCCAATTATAGAACTTCTTCTTCAAGCATGAACATAATTAGTAAACTAAATTAATGTTTTCAACCACTAATTTTATAATTAAAACATGAAGGATTCAATAGACCCACACATAATAATCAATTATAAACCCAAATAATCAACACCCATCCCCAAGATCAAACACCCATCATGCACACACCTTTAGAATTGAATTTAGCTACTCATAATGAAGGAACAAGGGAATATACCAAGTGGGTTTTCAATAATTCTATTCATCTTCAATAACTATCTTCAATTCCAAGCTCAAATATTTAACAATGGTGTTTTTTTCAATTCAAGGAAGAACAAAGCTAAGAAAAACATGTACTTAAAGGTGTACTCTAACCACTATATCCAAATTGGGGAAAAAGTTGGCATCTATTCCTTTCACATATCCCAAAAGGGTTCTTGGAAGATTCCTAATTAAACAATGGCATTTTGGACCATTTTCCCCTTCAAGGCACTTGCAACAACATCATTGATGGCTCATGCGGTTGCCCTTGCTGACTTGTGGCACGCAAGTGCCATGTATTCAAGGTAGTGAAGAATCTATTTCCTGCGGCTTCATCTACATGAGCACCTATGGCCGCCCTAGGCAAATTGCGACACACAGGTGCTTGTGTTGCTGGGTAGTACCTCAGCTTCCATTTGCGTTGGCACTTGTGAAACGTAGGTTCCCTCTTGTGACTCGCAGGTCTCCTCGCACATCATGGACATATATTTTCTCTCCCGGTCATCTCTTGACTTAGCTTCCATTTATAGCTCATTTGGGTTCAAATCCCTTTCTTCCTTTATTGATCAAGAGTGCATGCACATAAGACAAATAAGACATAAAATCCTCCTAAATTACATCAAATTAAGGCAATAATTCATGAATAAGAGCTAAAAAAGTTTGTACATTACAAACTTATCAAACCCCCAAACTTGAACTATTGTTTGTCCTCAAACCACTCATAAGGTTAAGGATTGAATAAGACATCTCAAGCCACATGGACTGCACAAAGGACAATAATGACTCAAAAATGTAATAAGCAAAAGACTCAAAACACAAATATTAATCCTATTTTGTACCACCATAAACTCAATGAAAGAACATTCTAATTCAAAAGCTCATTTCAAGAGACTCAAACTTGTCATTGAAAATCAGGGGAACTTTTCATTCAAAACAAGATCATCAAGCTTCTCAAGTCATTGGCATACACCTTCAAGGTTTGCCTCAAGATATGTCACACAACTTGTCTTATTCATTTCTCTCAATTGAAATCAATACTTCATTATTCACTTCAAGGATGCACTGCCACTCACCATAAGAGAGATTTCGACTCATAATCATGCAATTCAAAATATAAGGATTATAAGAGAACACAAAGACTCTCACTCATTCAACGAAGTTCAAGTGCACAAATATCGAACCATAGGCTTTCCCTTTATGTAATTCGCCACTAATGTAGAGTTGCAAAGCTCAAAATCACTAACGACTTGCCAGCACTGATGTAGTCTAGGTCTAAGGTGAGGATGTCATTTGCCTCAAGTGACAAAACCTCCCTAACACTATCATAAGAATTCAAGTGAACCACTCACATTTTTTTATTCAACTTTACCTTATTCCCCCTATCACAACCCAAACTTTCCCAACAACTATTCTTTTAAACACCCATTTGTCTAGCTTAAACAGATTTAAGGGAAAATGCCAACCACTATAATCTGTTCTCTTTCATTCATTTGTCTATTTGACACTTTGAAGAAATTAACATTGTAAGTATAGAGTGCTACCTCACATGGAAGCTCAAATCCTCTTTTTCACTATATTGAATGCACACCCCCCCACACATAGTCTTTTGCCTACATCAACATTCCATTTTCATTTATATCCCCCCAAACATAGGCTTTTAGCCTATACTTTCATTTCTAGCAATTAGGGAGGATGGGTGCTAATATAGAGGATTCAAAAAGGGTCAAGGTGTCTAGCATAGGGTGCCAAGGAAAAGTTAAAAGCTCAAAGGGGTTGACTAGGATCAATGTTAAGGGAAGGACTTTTGGGCAAAGTGGCTATTCAAAAAGGACCTAAGGTCATCTTCCAAGCCAAGCAACATATATGATTTTTCCTTGAATCACATTTGGGGAAAGTTCTAGACAACATGCATACACAAGAATGAAGCAAACCTTACAACACAAGGTATCACAACACAAAAAACTCACAATTAGTCTCAAAATTAATTGGAACGAATGAATTTTGTCAAGCTATTCTCAGTTCCGCACAACTCATTTGTGAATCAATCAAGCCAAACAGAGAATGTGCAAGTCAGGACAAGAGAATGCTTTTCACAAATCGTTTTCCCCTTCTTTTCTCAATTTTTCAAATTCTTTGCCAAGAAAATTTTTGGTGGGTCTATTCGAGATAAGAAAAATATGGACTCAATCTTAACACTATAACTTGGCATTTTCCCTTAAGAAAGTCTCTTCTCAATCTATCATAGGAAAATGTCACCCGGTTTGACAAAAAAAAGTAAATGAGAAAAGAAAATTTTATTCCTTGGGAAAGAACTATATTATGAAGAAAACCCTCTAAGTTTATTAAAACTAACTATTATTTATAAGGCGATATTCGAGTGATGCGCTCATAGATCATTAGGGAACAAGGCTCGGCATAAGCACTAAGCAGGATTTGCAAAGCACGGGTAGAGAAACAAGTATCGTGTAGATCTAACTCAGTGCATGACATTCTCACATCCAAAACATAAAAGATCAAGACTGGAAAGGCGCAATATAAAGCATGAAGGACTTCACATAATCAAATACATACAATGAAAACATACCCGGCAAGGGCCAAATAATGATATCTATTACAATCATACCCAACTAAGGTACCAATAAAAAATTAAACACCCCCACACCCAATATAAAGTAAAACATTGTCCCCAATGCACAAGGATAACAAAAGAGGAATAGGTATGAGGACTCCTTGAGAATTCTAAAGTGTAATGACCCTCAAGGTCATTTTCTCTGTTTTCATGCATTTTATATGGTTTGAGAATTTCCACAGCAGCTACAAGTCATTCATGACTTGCCAAGATTGATGATTTAGTTCCCTGGTAGTTCATTTGTGTTTTAAGCCCATTTCCCTATTTTGAAACTCTTAAAGCTGAAAGAGTTGACTTTGGTCAACATTCAAAGAAGATGGCTTTGAATGGGAATTTTGTCAGTGTTGTTAGCTCCAAAACATCCATTTTGGTGAGAAAAACCTTTGGTTTGGGTCCCAAGGCTTCTGGACTCATTTTGGGCTATTGGGTTCCTTTTGGTAAAAAGTTGGTTTTTGGATGTGGGGCTCACTTTTCATTAAATCTATTTCCATTGGAATTTTCATCACTTTTGTTGAGTCTAGAATGTCATTTTTGTTAAGGTAGCATATTTGGTTTGTGTCCACGGGGTTCTGTATGAATCTCGAGGGTCCATCCAAGCATTTAAAACTTTGCTACAAATTTTCAGGTATGACAGGTTCTAGAGTTTCTGCTTTTGCGACCGCTGCTTCGCATTTGTGGACACCATATTTGCTAAATAATCCTCAACTTTTATGGAGGTGCGTCTCTTCAAAAATCTCCACTTTTGCAGAGTTCTATCGCTTTTGTGACCTCCACATTTGTGGAGATTTTCCCCGCTTTTGCGGAGGCATGCATGGACAGTGATCTCCACATTTGAAATGAAAATATCAACTTTTGTTGAGATAGTTGTTACTAAATGCTTCTCTTTCGTTTTAAATCACTCCTAAACCAAATTCCTCCAGTTCTATAAAGGTCTAAGCACTAAATTCAGTGTGGGATCACCATTTTCTAGTTGGGGAAATATTCTCTGGTTCATGGTCGATTAGCTGTTACAAAAATTATAAGTTTTTGGCCCTTATTTCGTTAAATTTCTTGTTGATTCTTGAATTGTTCTTGGGGTTTGGAGGCTGATTTGAGCTTGTTATTGGGGCTGTTTTGGCTCAATATTTTGGGCATGGAATCCTTGTCCTACAAGGGACATTTTCCCTTGTCTTGTTTTCAAAATTTTCATGCGGGCCCCACGGATTATTGCTCACCCAATTTTTGAGACGAATTGTTAATTTGCAATATGGGTATCATTGTTCATATTTTAACAAGTAGATCATTGTTACGATAGTATGTCAGCAGTCAAGGGCTTCTTAAAAAGGAAAACCTCTGGTCTAGTGGGGGCGAGCGCGCGTGATCGACTTCCTAGTAGGCTACGATTTACTTACTTATATACTTAGTTTGTATAAGATGATTGTATGGTTTGTGCTAATTGTGGATAGGAATTAATGGATTGAATAGTGAATATTAAGGGATTTTGATTCTCATAGTTGATTTAGGGATTTATCTTAAATCGGGGATTATTGGGAACCTGAGTATTACCCTTGCTTGTACCTGTAGGTCTTAGCATAGCCGGTGTAGTGCCATAGTGTATTTAATTATATATCCTTGCTTTCCTTAGCTTAGTTAGTCAGCATTGGGATGTTGGGGTGGTTAACTTAGATATCCGTCTTATGGAATTTTTGGTAGTTCTCGAGATAGGTTAGAAGCTTATTTATTATTACTGTTTAAGTCGTTCTATCTTTGTATTGTTTATTCATAATTATGTATTTATGGGCCTGGGGCCGTATGCATTGGAATTGGTAGACCCCAAGTTAGTTACTTATTCCTTAACTTCTTTTGGTTCATTTCTTCTTTTAGCCAGTTTAGTATAAATTATCCGCGTTAGTTAGATTTGGGGTAGTTGTTGCCTTAGAGTAAGTGCCTGTAGGAGGTTGTTAGGAGTTCTGTTCCTTTATGTGCTATTTTCAGAAATGTTGACCTTTCCCTCGACTTGTGGACTATTGTCTTTAGTGCAAATTAACTTGGCTCATTTTCTTGTATTATGATTGTTTTCTTCATGGCATAAGAAAGGCTTGGTTTAGAACATTGTTTTCGGTTTCAGAAATGGATATTTCAGAATAACTTTGGTACTTTGACTTTCTTATGGAAAACATGGTACATTTTCTCTGGAGTATTTATTTGAGATAAACTTGCATGCCCGAGGGAAAGTGTTCCGGGTGGTTTTAGTGGTATTATAAACTTGCATGCCCGAGGGAAAGTGTTCTGGGTGGTTTTACTGATTATCATCATAGCACAATTATTGAGATACAGTTTGGAATTGGTATACGGTTTTTGTGAGTCCCCTATGGGTCCTGTCTTTCCAAGCTATAGCTGGAGGAGGAGTATACAGTACTATTGGCACTTAGCATGAATCATATAGCATATCATGGCATGATTCCAACTAAACACTCGACTAGGTTGATTTTTAGTCACTATTGTCTGTTGTTTGTATCCTGTTGACTTATTAGGGGTTCAAATGGGTCTATTGTTTTCTAGTTGTACCTTTCAGGCTTCTAGGGGTCCAGTTAGGTTATTCTCTAATTCTGTGTACCTTCTGGGCTTATAGGGGCTCAGTTAGGTTATAGTTAGACTACTCTACCTTGCTTTACTTCACATTGCTCTACTTTTCATGTTTTACATTTCGTTCAACTCATTATTTCCAGCATTATTATTTTTCTTGCTATGACCTGTGTCCTTATATTGACTCCCTCTACCTCTTTCCTTTTTAATTTATTTCGCTTTTTTATGCTTTTATCTTATTGAGCTCAGTCGGCCTATGAAGGCTAATAGGTATCGCGTGTTTTGGTACTCATGCTATACTTTTGCATCTTTTTCCCTAATGGAGACCCTAGCATAAGTTATCACCGCTGATGTTGTCCTAGTGCGTAGTTGCTAATTTGGAGATCTAGGGTGAGCTTCTGGCATCTAGAGCTGACCTGTATCTATCTATTTCTGGGATTAGTCCACTTTTTGTATATCCAAAGACTATTATGTATATTTGTATCTAGGTAGTACTCCTTATGTTGTAGTATCTTCTTTACTGACAAATACCAGGTTTTGGTTTTTTTTAGTATAACTTACTCCTTCATTCCTCTTTACTCTGTCTTCTAATTTTATTATCATTGTCGTGTATCCGCCAGTTCTTGTTTTATATCGTGTCTCCTATTAGCCTACTACTCGTTGTTCCGAGCTAAGGATTTCGACTTACCTACTGGAGGGGTATAGTAGGTGCCATCACAACATGAGAAATCAAGATGTGATAGATTTGTATCAGAGCCCTAGGTTCACCGGTATCATTGGTACGAGAGCAAGTGCCTTGTAAAGTCTCGCGGATTGGTACGATGACGTCTGTATCCTATCTTCGAGAGGCTATAAGGCATCTTTAGGAAACATTCTATCTTTTTGATTCTCTATCATGCGTTTCTAACTTCTATCAACTTCTAAATAATGTTTGTTTCATTCTTTCATAGATGGTTAGGATGAGAGCCAAAATGGCTGAGGGCGAGGCCTCCATGCCAGTAGCTAGGGTCCTAGCTTGGGGTAGAGGTACAACTTGACCCCGAGGTCATGGTTGGGCATGAGCCACAACACCATCTTGGGGCCAGGCAAGAGAGCCCTCACCTGAGCCTATATATGATCAAGATCCTGGGATTTCTCCTATATATGATCAGGATCCTGGGATTGCTCCACAATTAGTGCCAGAAGATCCGCCACCACAACAGCCAGTGGGACTGGGACTAGTCCAGCCTCCACCCAGACCTATAGTTCCACTAGCACTTCAGGCCACTATTGCTCAGTTGTTGAGTGCCTTATGAGGCCTGCCTTATAATTTGACTCAGGGGGCAGTACAAGGTATTTATGGTATAGGGGCACAACTTGCTACTGTGTCTTCCCATGTTGAGCTATCGCCAGTTCCGTTAGTTGACCCACTGGCAAAAGCCTGACCAATCATGACTTCTATAGAGCAAAAGATGCTGGGTCAGTTTCTTAAATTGGCCCCACCGAGATTTTCTGGCACTCCAGGGGAGGATATGCATGAGTTTTTTGCAAGTTCCTGAGAAAGATTGTATAACCTCGGTCTAGTAAACTCTCATTGGGAAGACTACACTATATTTTAGCCTGATGGTCTGGCGAGAAAGCATATTCAGATAGTAGACCATCTAGGTCCCCTTCTATGACTTAGACACAGTTCTCTAAGGCCTTTCTGGAGAAGTACATGCCTCACAACAAGTGTGATAGGCTTCCGAATGCATTATTGAGGTTTGAGAAGGGTTCTATGAGTGTGATAGAGTATGAGTCAAGGTTTCACAAGTTATCCATACATGGCACTATAATTCTGCCTACTAAGCATGAGAGAGTGAGGTGCTCCGTCAGAGGGTTATGGTTTCAACTTTGCTTGGCTACCAAGGGTATGGTGTTCTCGGGACAATCTTTCCTAGAGGTGGTTGATCATGCCTGTACCATTGAGTCTATTCATTGCGAGGCCTACAGGGGCAGTGATAAGACACTATGACATCAGGGAAGCTACATTTGTTCCCAGTTTTGTAATAGGGGTTCTTTTGGTAGAGGTCAATAACAGAGATAGTTTGAGCCTACTAGGCCTATTCAGGCCTCACTTCAGATTTCAAGTAGTAGCAGCCACTCAGGGTTCAATGGTCATAGCTCTGGTCAGTATTCGAGGAGTTCACATTTTGGGTCTTCAGGCCACGGTGGCCGTTCTGGTTCAGTGGGTACTTCACAATAGGGCAGGGTCCTTCAGGGTTGTTATGAAAGTGGGGAGTTTGGTTATTTTTCTATAAATTATCCCCAGCGTGGGATGGCCGAGCCTTCAACAACTGCCTAGCCTCTCATGGAAGTGGTGCCACCAGCCAGAGGTGGTGCTCAGAGTTGTAGAGGAGGATCGTAGGGTAGTAGAGGTGCTTATTGTGGTGCTCAGCCATGTAGTACTGATGGTCATATAGGTACTCAGCCCAGTGGTGGGTGCAGTCAGTTGTATACTATTCCTAGAAGGATCGAGGCAAAGGCTTCAGACTCAGTGATCGCAAGTACGATTTCAGTATGCCATCAGCTAGCGTCTGTTTTATTTTTTCTGGGCTCTACTCATTCATATATATTTGTGTACTTTGCTTCTCTATTGAGATTGTCTAGTGAGCCTTTGCCTGTGCTATTGTGTTTAGCTACTCCTATAGGTGATTCCTTAGTAGTGGATCGTGGTATTTAGATCCTGTGTGGTGACTATTTGGGAGTGTGACACTAGTGTGGATCTTGTTTTGCTTGATATGTTAGATTTTGATACTATTTTGGGCATGGTCTGGTTATCCCCTTATCATGCAGTCTTGGATTGCTTTGCTAAGACCATTACCTTAGACATGTGTGGTATGCCCCCAGTTATGTGGTAGGGTTTTGTTAGTCATGCACCGATAGGGATCAATTCTTATTTTTAGGCTAGGATTTAGGTGTCTAAGGGGTGTCTATCTTACCTTGCTTATGTCTATGATGTGAGTGCCAAGGTTCCCTCACTTGATTCAGTTCCTATAGTCTGAGAGTTTGCTGATGTCTTTACTGCCGACTTACTTGGCCTCCCACCTGAGCATGATATAGACTTTGCTATTGATGTTGAGCTAGGCACCAACCCCATTTCTATCCCACCATACCATATGGCTCCTACTGAGTTGAGGGAGCTTAGTGTTCAGCTTCAGGACCTTCTGGGTAAGGGTTTTATTTAGCTGAGTGTTTCTACATGGGGTGCTTCTATCCTTTTTTGAAGAATAAGGATGACACTACACGTATGTGTATTGATTACCGACAGTTGAATAAGGTGACTATTAAGAATAAGTATCTGATACCACGTATCGATGACCTATTTGATCAGCTTCAGGGTACACCCGTAGTTTCTAAGATTGACTTGAGATTTGGTTACCATCAGTCGAGGATTCGAGCAACAGATATTCCTAAGAGAACTTTTAGGACTCACTACCACCATTACAAGTTCCTGGTGATGTCTTTTGGGCTGAACAATGCCCAATCCATATTCATGGACTTGAAGAACCACGCATGTTCAGGCCTTAATTGGAATCCTTCCTTATAGTCTTTATTTATGACATTCTTGTATACTTGAGGAAGAGAGGAGCACGAGAAACATTTGAGGATTATGCTCTAGACTTTGAGAGATTAGCGGCGTTATGCCAACATTTCAAAGTGTGAGTTCTGGCTTAAGTCTGTGGCATTCTTGGGGCATGTGGTGTCCAAGGATGGGATCATTTTAGACCCGATGAAGATTGAGGTTGTTCGTGATTGGGCTAGGCCCACATCTCCTACCGAGGTTCACAACTTCATTGGGTTGGCTGGTTATTACCGACAACTTGTTCAGGGTTTTCCTTCAATTGCAACACCATTGACTAGACTAACTATAAAGAATCTCCCATTTCAGTAGTCCGATGAGTGTGAGGTAAGCTTTTTTAAGCTCAAGGCCTTGTAGACTACAACTCCAATATTGACCCTTCCAGTTAAGAGACAAGGTTTCATAGTTTATTGTGATGCTTCAGGTGTTGGTTTGGGTTGTGTTTTGATGTAGCAGGGCTAGGTTATAGCATATACTTCTAGACAGTTGAAGGCACATGAGCTTAATAACCCCACCCATGACATGGTGTTGGTGGCGGTAGTTTTTGCGTTTAAGATTTGGAGGCATTCCCTATATGGTGTTCAATATGAGATATTCACCAACCATAATAGCCTACAGTACATTCTGAGCCAGAAGGATCTTAATTTGAGGCAACAGATATAACTAGAGTTACTGAAGGACTACTATCTCTCTATTCTTTATCATTCGAGTAAGGTGAATATGGTAGCAGATGCCTTGAGTTGGAAGGTAGTGAGTATGGGTAGTTTAGACTTCCTATTAGTTTCTAAGAGGCCTTTGGCTTTAGATATTTAGTCCTTAGCTAATAGGTTGGTTTGACATGACATTTCCTACCCTTGGAGGATTCTTACCCGAGTTGAGGCTCAATCTATATTGTGGGAGCAGATTCGAGAGCGACAATTTGAGGATAGTCAACTTTGTGGGCTCTTTGATAAGGTGTTGAGTAGTGAGGCCACTAGGGCCGCGTTAGATTCAGAGTGTGTCTTGAGGTTCAAGGGTCGTATCTGTGTTCCAAGGGTTTGTGACTTGATTCAGCTGATATCACGGGAGACTCATTCTTCCATATATTACATTCATTATGGGGAAACTAAGATGTATAGGGACTTGAGACAACATTACTAGTGTAGCGGGATGATGAGGGACATACCGGAGTTCGTGTGTCAGTGCTTGAACTATCAGCAAGTGAAGTTCGAGCACATAAGACCTAGTAGGTTGCTTTAGAGTTTGCGTATTCCCAAGTAGAAGTTGGAGTGGATTACCATGGACTTCATAGTTTGCTTACCGCGTACTCTGCATGGTTTGGATAAAATTTGGGTTAATTTAGACCAGTCGACTAAGTCTACTCACTTTCTACCCATTCAGTCTTCCTTCAGTGCTGAGAGGTTAGCTCAGATCTATGTGTGAGAGATAGTCCGTCTGCATGGTGTTCCGGTGTCTATTATTTCAGATAGAGGTACACAGTTCACTTCTCACTTTTGGAGGGCATTTTAGAAAGAGTTGGGTTCTCAGGTTGATCTCAGCACAATATTTCATCGGCAGACTGATTGCCAGTGAGCAACTATTCAGGTACTTGAGGACATGCTCTGTGCCTGTGTTCTTGATTTTGGGTATCACCGGGACTAGTTTTTAGCCTTGGTAGAGTTTGCTTATATAATAGTTACAATTCGAGTATTCAGATGGCTCCATTTGAGGCATTATATGGTAGGCGGTGTAGGTCTCCTATTGGGTGGTTTGATGCTTTTGAGGCCAGGCCATAGAGCACAAATTTGTTGCATGAGTCTTTATATAGTGTTCGGTTGACTTAGGATAAACTTCGGGCAGCTCAGAGTAGACAGAAGAGTTATGCTGACCATAGGAATCGTGCCTTAGAGTTTGGGGTTGGTGACCATGTATTTCTCTGTGTGTCACCCATGAAGGGAGTGGTGAGGTTTGGGAGGAGGGGTAAGCTTAGCCTCAGGTATATCGGGCCATTTGAGATTCTCTAGCGAGTGTGTGATATTGCATAGGAGTTAGCCTTGCCTCTAGCCTTTTTTGCTATTAATTCTACTTTTCCATGTATCGATGCTCCGTTAGTATATTATAGATGAGTCTAACGTGCTTCAGTGGGATTTGGTTCAGTTGGATGATCATTTGACTTTTGAGGAGGATCCAGTAGCCATTTTAGCTTGGGATGTTCGATGATTAAGGTGAAGAGAGATTTTGGTGGTTAAGGTGCAGTTGAGAGAACGTCCCATTGAGGAGGCAACTTGGGAGATCAAGCATGATATGCGGGCCTTGTATCCTAGTCTTTTCGAGCCTTTAGGTACTTTCCTTTTTCTAAATTTTGAGGATAAAAGTCCTTGTAGTAGTGGATGTTGTAATGACCCTTAAGGTTATTTTCACTCTTTTCATGCGTTTTCTATGTTTTGAGCTTTCCCATAATGACTATAGGTCATTTAGGACTTGCCATGACTAACGGTGAAGTTCCAGGGTAGTTCATTTGTACTTTAAGCCCAATTCTTTTTTTGAAACTCTTAAAGATGAAAGGGTTAACTTTAGCTAACATATGGAGAAGACAACCTCAGACGGGAATTCTGTCAGCACTGTTAGCTCTGGAATATCGACTTTGGGCTAGAGGGACCTTTAGTTTGAGTCTCGAGGCTTTGAGACTCATATTGGGCTATTGGAGTCCTTTTGGTAAAAAGTTGGTTTTTGGGTGTGGGGCCCAATTTTCTTTAAATCTATCTCCGTTGGGATTTTGGTTGATTCCGTTGAGTCTCAAATATCATTTTTTGTAGTGTAGCATATTTGGTTTGTGTCCACGGGGATCTAGATGAATCCCAAGGGTCCATCCGAGCATTTGAAACTTAGTTGGAGTTTTCTAGTATGGATGGTTCTGGTGTTTCTGCTTTTGCGGCCCCTTCTTCTCATTTTCAGACAATCCTCTGCTTTTGAGGAGGTTCATATGTTTGGAAACCTCTAGTTTTGTGGAGTTTCTGTCTCTATTGTGACCTCTGCATTTGAAGAGATTTCCCTGCTTTTATGGAGGAACGGACGAATAGTGACCTATGCATTTGCAATGTAAATCTCTGCTTTTGCTGAGATAACGACTCCCAAACCAAACTCCTCCCTTTCTATAGAGCTCTGATCACCAAATTTAGTTAAATTTTAGGTTGATTCTTGAATTATTCTTGGGGTTGGGGGATTATTTGAGCTCCTTATTGGGGCTATTTTGGCACAATATTTTCGGCATGGAATCCTTGTCCCACGAGAGACATTTTCCCTAATTCCGTTTTCAAAATTTGCATGTAGGCCCCATAGGTGATTGTTCACCTAATTTTTAACCCGAATTATTAATTTGCAATATGGATGTTAATGTTCATATTTTAATGAGTAGATCATTGTTATTATAGCATGGCAGCAATCAGAGGCTTTTCGAAAAGGAAAGGCTCTAATCTAGTGGGGGAGAGATCCCGTGATAGGCTTCTAGGTAGACTACAACTTACTTACTTCTACCCTTAGCTCATATAAGATGATTGTATGGTTTGTGTTAATTGTTGTGGGAATTAATGGATTAAAATAGTGAATTTTAAGGTATTTTGATTCTCGTAGTCGATTGAAGGCCTTAGCTTTAATCAGGGATTATTAGGAACCTGAGTATTACCCTTGCTTGTACCTGTAGGTCTTAGCGTAGCCATTGTAGTGCCTTTAGTGTATATAATTATATATCCTTGGTTGCCTTAGCATAGTTAGTCGGCCTTGGTGTGTTGGGGTGGTTAACTTAGATATTCATCGTATGGAATTTCTGGTAGTTCTTGAGATAGGTTAGAAGCTTATTTATCGTTATCATTTTAGTCATTCTATCTTCGTATAGTTTATTTGTAATTATGTATTTATGGGCCCGAGGCTGTATGCATTGGAATTGCTGCACCCCAAGTTAGTTTACTTATCCTTAACTCCTTTTGGTTTATGTCTTCTCTTAGCTAGTTTAGTCTGAATTATCCGCGTTAGTGAGATTTGGGGTAGCTGTTGCCTTAGAGTAAGTGCTCGTAGGAGGTTGTTAAGAGTTTGGTTCCTTTAGGTGCTATTTTCAGAATGTTGACCTTCCCCTCGACTTGTGGACTATTGACTTTAGTGCAAATTAACTAGGCTCAATTATTCTTCTATGTTCTTGTATTATGATTGTTTTCTTCATGGCATATGAAAGGCTTGGTTTAGAACATTGTTTTTGGTTTCAGAAATGGATTTTTAAGAACAACTTTGGTACTTTCACTTTCTTACGAAAAACATGGTATATTTTTTATGGAGTATTGATTTGAGATAATCTTGCATGCCCGAGGGAAAGTATTCCGGGTGGTTTTACTAGTATTTTAAACTTACATGCTCAAGGGAAAGTGTTCCGGGTGGTTTTTCCTGATTATCATCATGGCACGGTTATTGAGATATAGTTCGAAATTGGTATATAGAATTTGTGAGTCCCCTATGGGTCCTACCTTTGCAAGCTATGGCTGGAGGAAGAGTATATGATACTATTGGCACTTGGCATGAATAATATGACATATCATGGCACGATTCAACCTGCATACCCCACTAGGTTGATTGTTAGTCACTATGGTCTGCTCTTTGTATCCTCCGAACTTATGGGGGGTCTGGATGGGTCTATTGTTTGTTGGTTGTACCTTATGGGCTTATGGGGGTCCAGTTAGGTTATTCTCTGATTTTGTGTACCTTCCAAGCTTATGGGGGCACAGTTAGGGTGTAGCTAGACTACTCTACCTTGATTTACTCCGCGACGCTCTACTTTTCATGTTTTACATTTTGTTTAGCTCATTATTTCCTGCCTTATTATTTTCCCAGCTCTGACATTTGTCCTTATATTGACACCCTCTACCACTTTCCTTGTTAGTTTATTCACACTTTTTATGCTTTTATCTTATCAAGCTAAGTCGACCTATGATGCCTACTAGGTACTGCTTGATTTGGTACTCATGCTACACTTCTGCATCTTTTTTCCTGATGCAGATCCTAGCATGAGTCATCGCCGTTGATGTTGTCCTGGTGCGGAGTTGCTGATTCAGAGATCTAGGGTGAGCTTCGAGCGTCCATAGTTGACTTGTCTCCCTCTATTTTTTGGATCAGTCCCATTTTTGTATATCTAGAGACTATTATGTATATTTGTATCTATCTAGTACTCGTTATGTTTTAGTAGCTTCTGTACCGATTGATACCACATTTTGGGGCTTTTCTGTATAACTTACTCCTTCTTTCCGCTCTACTTTGTCTTCTGCTTTTGTTATCTATGTCGTGTATCTGCCAATTCTTCTTTTATGTTGTGTCTCATATTAGCCCGCTACTCGATGTTCCCGTCTAAGAGTTTTATCTTACCTACTGGTGGAGTGTAGTAAGTGTCATCACAACCTGAGTAATCGAGTCGTGACATAAAGACGAGGATGATGTCTTCCCGAATGTCGCAGGTGCCTCTCTCTTGTGGGCTTAGGTTCTGGAGGAATATAAGTGTGGGCTGAATCGATCTCAAACCTGACAATGGAAGAGATCGACGGGTCTCTGGATACCTCAAGAGGAATATAAGGGTCAACAGTTTCCCATCTATTTGGGAGTGTCATTAACTTGAGGAAATATAGGGTAGGAAGACCCCACATGATGAAGAAGCAGCTAGCAAAGGAGAGTGCCTCGGTTGTCGGGAAGCAGTTTGGACATGTTCTGACACTCCAGGGGTAGAAGGTGTATCCTCCAACTGAGCACGATTAACTTTAAGAAAAGATCTAATAGCCTCTGAATCATGCGGCGTTGTAGAAAACTTCTTCTTTTTGACAGGCAGATCACCTTTAACTCTCTTTGTGGCCAAGTGAATCATTCCCTCTGTTCGGGAGGTTTTGTCTAATGGCCAGAATAGAGGACATTCTGCTTGGATGCATAACATACAAATGAGGACAGGGAAGGGCATAGAAGTAGAAGGATCTCTAGCCTTTCTCTTGAACTGATTAGCTATAATCTCAGCCTCATTGATATGAATACCAGTCATTATGCAAAAGATGAGAATAACTACCTTGATGGAGACATGAGTGGTATTCTTCAAAGGAATGAGTCTCGTGCACACAAAATCTATCCCTATTCGAGCCTCAAACTTTAGATCATGGCGAGAAATATCACCTTTTGACACTACAAAAGAGGTTGGCCCTCAGCAATAACACTAGCCACCCAAGCATATTGATCATCTTTTGAAGCTAAATGCCTTGAAAACCCCGATCCAGAGCGCACTGGCGCATCCTAGAAGATAGAGTTAATGGCAGTGGGAGTAATGTTCACTTCCTTTCCCTGCACTAGAACCGATGGTGGACATGGCATTTTGTCTACTCGGCCTTTGTGCTTCAAAATGTCTTGCCGAGCTCGATAAGATGCATAAAACTCTCTTACCAACTCTGGGAAATATCTCCCATGAACCTCAGTTAATTGGTCCCACACCCGTTTATCAAACTGCTCTGTTATACCGGGAAAGTAATCTTTTAAGTCGACATCAAACAGGCTTCTTAAGTAATTGCTCGCTGTTTGCGAAAGCTGAGATAATAGGACTCTATCCCCTCAAGGCCAAAATGGAGTTGTGCTCCGATGATTCCTCATTTTGCACATGCTCGAAAGGACTGCAAGGTGTCGTAGCAGTCATTGGGGCTCTTCCTTTAAATTTGCGCCTGGATGAAGACATGTTCCTACAAAAATAGGTGAGCACCAATAGGACAAAATATAATCTTTTTGTATTTTTTTATATGGAATAAAGAAAAACAACTAGAAGAACCTAAGTAATGAAAAAGAAATGGAATGCAATAGAAAGAAATAGCGTTAAGTTAGCTTCCAGCATGTGCGAGTCACATGCATTTTACAGGGGGAGACTCGTGACATACATGTGGTCACGCGCATGCCAGATAGAACACTAGCAACAGGGCATGGGACCTGCACTGGCACATGCCTTTTGCATTAGACAACATGCGGCGCACGTGTGATGGCACATATGCTAGGTAGTAAACTTGTACAAATCATCATCCACTTGCATTGCCACCTATGTTTCGCAAGTGAAGACTTGTTACATGCGGGTGAAACACACGTGAGAAACAATATGTTTTTTAACTTTCCATTTCCACTTGAATTGCATCTGCATTTTGCAAGGCAACACCTGTGGTATGAACGTGCTAAGCAGGTATATAAGCATTTAAATACTAGAACTCATGCACATGAAATTATTTTTGACCAATTTCTAAGTTTAATGGGTACTCAGACTTCCACGAAAAACATTAGAATCAAACCAAGATCACAACATCAACAAGTAACGTATGCTCAACGATTTCCCTTAAGCAAGACGTTACCCCATCTAACATTAGGAACATCAACCCATATGATATTTCAAGAAAAGGATATCAAAACGCCAAAATAATCACTCTCACTCAACCAAATCACTCACCGGACAAAATATAATCAACAATAATACTTAAGAGCATCATGGAGAGAAATATCAACCGAACAAAACATTATATCAATCAAACCCGCAATAACAACGATTTTCCCTTAAGAATAATGTCACCCAATATATCATAGGGCATAATCATGCACTATGCACGAGTGAGTTACCTAGACTTCACCGCTAACTCAAAATTTTTAGGCTAAAAATGCTTCACAACAACAAGCATAATCACAAAACATGATCTACCCATTTTTTCACAACCCATAACAGCAATAAGACTAAAAATTGAGTTTCAAAATCAGATCTCAAGCATATTTAGGAATTGATAGATTTCAACTAGCATGCTTCACTAAAAATACTCCCAAAACACATAAAGAACATAGTTTTGCTATAGGGAAGCATACCACAAGTGAAGATAATGGAGTGAGGAGTGAAAAATTGAAGATTTTGGACCCAACAATAGTGACCCAAGTATTTTTGGCCTGAAAAGAGGGGTGACGACAGCGGCGGTTAGCAGTGGTAGTGGTGGTGCGGTTGTAGAATGAAGGAGAGAGTATGGGAAAGAGTTTTAAAATTGAGGGAGATTAGGGAAGTAGGGTTGTTTGTTAGAGTTGCAGTGGTTAAATAGAAGAAGAAGATGTGGTTTTAAGGTGTGGAAGAAGAAGAAAAGATGTGGTTCATGTCCTAGTCAGGTCAAGGTCAACAGGTTGGTCAAAGTTTTTAAATACCATACATGCGTCTGTAAGACAACTTGCATTGCGGAGGTGGTAACCTGTATTTTGCATGTGGGTCCACAGGTGAAGATTTTTTGCTTAAAAGCTCACTGTGCACTGTTTTGGACCTGCGACAGCACATGCATTCCATAGGTCCCCACATATGAGTAGCATGTGGTTCCACATATGCCACATATTGTTTTTCTTTTGGTTCACTATCTCTAATGGGTGACTTTACCTGCGTGCCGTAAGTTGGCACATGTGGCTCACAGCTAGAATGCACGTCCTCTTTGGGAATTATTTTGGCACTTAGAAACTTTTACAATCTCTATGCATTCCTAAAGTAAACCAAAAACAACAGAAAGTGAAGTAAATAAATCAAAAAACACTTGGGTTGGCTCCCACTAAGCGCTTGATTTTACGTCGTGGCATGATGATAGTACCTCAAGTATCACTTGTTACCCAGAGTCATGCCAATAAGAATTGCACAATCCCATCCAAAAGTCCTGAAGAACTTTCTCAAGATCTTCATTTCCTCTCCATAATTGTGACACCTTAGATGTGGAAAATGGTAGGGTTTCATTAAGACCAATGTGTATATCTACAACATTTGGTGGCTTAGCCATGATAAACTCTCTGGGTTCCCTCTTACCTCAACCATCATATAGAACAAGCTTCTCTCTCGGTGGTTCACCTCTAATAAGTTCTTCACAAGGACCTTCAACCAACTCGTCCTTGGTGGCAATCATAGACACAACCCGATATTCATTCGGGGGCTTATCAAATGACATACATTAAACGTGACTTCTTCGCTCACCACCCATAATTTGAGTTCTCCCAACTCCACATCAATGAGAGATCTTTCAGTGGCCAAAAATGGGTTCCCTTAAATTATAGGCACCTCTAAGTCCATGTCACAGTCTTACACCACAAAGTCCATCGGGAGTATAAATTTTCCCACCTTTACCAATACATCAAACAAAATCCCTACCAGGCACTTTATCGAATGATCGGCCATTAGTAACCTTATCGGTGTTGATTTAAGAGATCCTCCCAACTTCTTAAAGACCATAAGGGGCATCAAGTTGATGCTCGCCCCAAGGTCGCATAAAGCCTCTTTGAACCAATAAACGCTAATAGTGCAAGAAATAGTAAAAGAACCCGGATCTTCTCTCTTGGGGCCATATTACTTGTCATGACTACACTATAATTGTGGGACACTTCAACCATCCCCACATCAACTACTCTTTTTTTTTTTCAATAGTTCCTTCATGAATTTTGCATAGCCCAACATTTGCATTAGCTTTGAGGGTACGGAGGAGGACTTGTGGGAAATGGTTTTGAATTACTTGAAGCTTGTTCCTCTTTCTCTTCTTCTGTATCAATTTCCACTTGGGGTGGTAATTCCACCTTCTCCTTCCCTTCACTTGGATTCTCATCCACTACACTCTCATTCTTCTCATCATCCTTCTTCTCTAACTCAACTTCTTTGGTTGGTATGGCTAAAAAAACTAGCATCTTCCAACTTCTCATGACAATTGCCATCACATGGCCATCACTCTTTGGATTCGAGAGAGTGTGACTAGGGAGAGTGCCCTTCAAGATGGGGTTTATTTTGGATGACAGATTGTTCATTTGGGCCTATAAGTGCTTGATCAAATCTAAATGAGAGCTCATTATTTGGTTAAGGGTAGAAATATCACTCTTCAAATCTCTAACCCAATCATCTGTGGACTCTACCCTTTTCAACATGCGTGACAACATGTCTTCAATTTTTTAAGCAGCGGTATCCCAAAAACTTGGTTGGAAGGTAGAAGCATTTGCCTTAGGTGGAGGCACATATGGATTACCACTTTGGTGATTGTATCGATCACCTTCTAATTCATGATCTCTCCAATGAGCTTCATGATCCCTTTCACAGTTACGATCTAGATCCCTCCAACCTTGAGTCTCATCCCGAGGTCTTCAAGGGCCTTGATTTTAACTTGGTACCCCGGGCAAGAGCTCAGAAACAAATAACATGCGTCTTCATCCACTGATGTATAAGTGATAATGCTCAAAAACACTCTCCAATGGAGGTGATTGTGATCGTCAAAGCAAAACACATTTATATCCCCAATGGATGTCGAGGTCGTACCCACAGAGAACAATGTAGTCGCGATCAAGCTAATAAAGAATCCAAGCAACTTATTGAAGTTCAATTAATGAAAAGGGGAAAAGATATCTATAAGGGTGGTTTTATACTAAAACTAAAGATAAAAGAAAATCAAATAAAATATAGATTGATCAATGGTTTTCACCTTGCTTTTGCCAAGCAAGGATAACAAGGGAGACTTGGGAATGGGAATGTAATTCACAAGACTTGCACCCGATTAACACATGGGTAGTCTTGGCTAAAGGTGCACGTAATCATCTTTTGACAAATCAAGTAATAATCCTCATGGGTTCACTCGAACCGCCACGAGTAAGCAATAACCAAAAATTAACTTGGGTGAGTTGGCTTATCTCTAACCCCAACTCTTAGATGGGAGTTTCCAGAAACCAAACTATCTCTAGCCTTGGCTAGAGTGGAAATTCCAAATCCCCACTATTGACTCTTCCCGAACTTAGTGAAATTCTCTCTCAAGCAACAACCCAAATTAGAAGGCTAAGTCAATGTTTCCAACTATTGACTATAAATTCAAGCATGGAGGATTCAATAGACCCATATAATCAAACAAGAGCAAAATCTATATATGAATTCAATACCCAAACAAGTATTATCTCTAATACAAACCCAAATCTCAATTCAACAATTACACCAATAAAATAACAATTAAGAACAAGAGTTGAAGAATGGAAACTAAAGATTTTACGATAAAGAGCATCCAAATCTTCACTCCTATGGTGTTGATTGATGAACTTTCTCTCAAGCTTGCCAAAAGTTGTGAGAATACCCAAAGATATGTTCCCAATCGACTAGGAAGAGTTTTATGTGTATTGGGGTTTCCAAAAGTGGGAATTTCCTAATTTGTCCTGCAGCTGATGATGCCTTCATCACGATCGTGTGCACAATCTTCACGATCACAAGGTTCTGCGATTTCCCTCAACACGGTCGCGTGGCTCCACTCTCGCGGTCGTGTGGCTTTGAGTTCTTATGCATCACGATCGTGTGACCCCAGTCTCATAATCGCGAAGGCCATTTCCTTGTTAGTGACCAGCAGCTCCTTTTATCTCCCATTTGACTTGTTTTCACTTGAATATTTCTCGAACACTTCTAAAACACAGAAACCTGTAAAATAGAAGTAATTCGTGTCAAATTGCACTATTTATCCACTTTATACTAGCAAAGGCATAATATTTGAAGCTAAATAAGTAGGTAGAATAACAACTTATCAATAAGCACCGCCTTCATCATGACTTTTGGCCCTATAAGCACCCACGACATTAACACTTTTACTTCCAGCACCCATCATATGTTTGGTTGGTAATTCAATTTGAGTCATCATCTTAGCTATAGGTTCATACTGTACTTCCTTCTCATCTCATTTGTCATGATGGAGGAGGTGACACCCGATGTCACCTCATGTTCTCTCATGTGCTAATCTTTATTTGTCTTTGTCATTCTATCCAAAAGATCTGAAGCTACACCATATATATTATCCATGATAGATCCACCTGCAATATTGTTTGCTACTAACTTCTTTATTGAATTAATTGCCCTATAAAAACTTTGTAATAGAACTCCTTCCACTAACACATGGTTCAGACATAACAACAAGTTTTTCTTGAACCTCACCCATACCTCCTGCAATGGTTCATCCGATAATTGGCAAAAGTTAGTGATTTCATCTCCCAATTGCAACATCCTTGAAGGTAGGAAGAACTATTCTAAGAAAGCCTCAACTAGATCATTCTAAGATATGATGGAGCCCTCGGGGAGCTCTTCTAGCAAAGTGGTTGCCTGTCCGATGAGAGAAAGTAGAAATAGTCAAAGTCAGATTGACTCTTGGCTAATATTTTGGATGTTAAATGCTTGGCAAATATCCACAAAGTTTCGAATGTACTGATTAGCATCCTCACTTGCTAGTCCTCCGTATACAATCCCTTCATTTGTATCAAGTGCAACATGGTGCTTGTCATGTGGAAGATTGCATTACCAATAGTGCGAGGTAGCCTAGTGGAACCCGTGACACCATGAAAAAAAGGCTCATCTACCATATCCATAAATCCATCCACGCGACCTTTATCAATAGCATAGATCATAAGTAACCTGTTCACAACACAAAAAACAATAAAAATGTAAAATGAAACAAGACGCTAAACTAAAGGGAATCAATAGACAATAAATGGAAAATCAAAAGCCAATCCCCAAAAACTACACCATTTTTAATGACGTCCAAAACAACTCTCCCAAAGGAGGTGGCAATGGTCATCGAGCAAAATAATAACCTAACACGAGTCACAATTGAATCCACGAGAATTGTACAGAGATTAACCACAAATTGTAATTTGATTCACAAGAGTAAGCGTAGTGTTTAAAAAAGTAAATTAAATAGGGAATTGGTTTTTGGAAAAAAAATTTCAAATTATAACAAATAAATGGTGTAATCACAAGAGTTTATATCAAGATTGGAAGGACTAGGGGTGTGCTTCCGATGGGGTCATGCATTAGGATCGGGGTTGATTATTCAAGCTATTTTCGATCAAAGCGAGGATTGCCCGGGTTCAAGTCATGTTTAGTTGTTTTTCAACCTACCAAACATATATACACTATGGTCTCTTTCGAACGCCATAGTTGAGCAATAAAACAACCAACTAGATTAGGTGAGATAAGTTATTTCTAGCCTAAACTCTTGCAAGGGAATTTCTTAAATCAAGCTATTTCCACCTTTAATTTATGGTAGAAATCCCAAATCCCTATTGTCACGACCCAAAATCGGGCTGCGATAGTGCCTACATTACCTTAGTAGGCAAGCCAACCCAAAGATGCAAAAGATAATGATACAATAGAAATAAGGGAAATAGAAGAGAAAAAAAATGAAATACGGGACAACAGTATAGAAACATACCAACTGTATTAAATATACAACAATGGCCCTAAAGTGACCGAGAAGACAATATATATATGCAAGAACCAACCCCGAACCTGGTGTCATCGGTACAAGAGCGTCTAAAGTACGGAGTAGTTGTACAACAAGTACTGGCTATCCAAAATACAAAATATAGATAGAAATATAGATGGAAAGCAGTAAAAAGTCTCCAAAACACTAGGAGCTCACCATGATCCAAACAAAAATTGTCCACAAATGATATGAGGATCAATGAGGGTAGCTCGTACTAGATGTTGCATTACAAAAAGATGCAGAGTGTAGTATGAGTACCAAAATAATGGGTACCCTGTAGGCATCAAAGGCCGACCAAGCCTAGAAATATAACATATAATATAAGCTACAGGAAAGTAAGCTAACTACAAGGATACTCGTAAATCTAGTTATCAACTGAAAAACTGAACTATTTATCCGATGGTGAAGATAATAATGAAAAATGGGTAAAAGCACTCCAAGAACGCATAGATAATGCAATGAAATGCATCATGAGATGATATGATGTGGAGTATGGCCAATGCAGAAAAATAAAAGTCGGTATCTGGTACCCCAGGATCTCAAAATTTAACCTCAAACTCATCAACAAATTCATAAAAGTAAAACTTAGATATGTGCTCCTCGGGCCACCCAGAATCATACCTCAGACTCATCAACAGGAGTGTAAAAATAGATTAAGTGTCTAGAAACGTTCCTTGGACCAACATAACAGTAGTACTTTCCTTTCTCTTCAAACACCAGTGGTTAAGTAAAATCCCGAGTTTGAACAAAAAATCTCATGTTTCTTTCATTTCCAAAACCAATAGCAATGTAGTCCAATAATGAGATATCATGCCATGTTCAGAGAATAACAATTCAACCAGGGTAAAACACCCTCCAAACCAGATGACTGACCTAGCACTCCGTCTGGTCCACACTATGGCCTCAGGCCCACAAATACACATATATAGTAAACAAATGGAAGGAACAAAAATTGTTCGTTTGCGCTGCGCATTCCCGCTGGACTGGACACATGTTAGCTGTAGGAAGTATGGTTCCGAAATGACTTCGGTTTGCCAGTTCAGGCTCAACTCCTCTCTTTACGTTAGCGAACCTACAGGTCGGGGCGGGGCATTAACCATAAAAATAACTAAAAGCATCTGCTCTACCTGAAAAACCTCCTAAAAGCATTCTAAGGATTCTAGGCTAGTCACAGAAATTCTACAAGCTTCTAAGCTAAGAATAAACAGTATAATTCTATTCTACGATCCCAAAATGGCCAATTTATATAATCACAGGATTTAAGCCTATTTCTACTCTAAGATTTTACCTAACATTCCAATAACTTAGAAAATATAGAATCTAACTAAGCTAAGTCTAAGGAAAAAAAATGTAACCTACCTCGGGGATGAACTGCAAACATGAACCGTCACTCATGTCCCTTCTCTTTCAAACAGCCTCAGAAAGATGCCACGTTATCAAGAACATAATCTAGGTGTGAAGACGAGAAAAATGACACTCATATTACTAAACGGAAATTTAGGCCGGAAATTGGGTTGAAAAATGATTCTTTGGGCCTGTGCAATGAAACGAAAAACAAAATTCACAATTATGTTCGCAAATAGGTTTATAAACCCATTCGCAAAAGTTGAGCACAAACGAGACTTGTTTTTTGCCCCAAAATAGCCTCGAAGTCCACTTAATCAAGGATCTTGCATGCAAAAAGGGGCAAAAATTATGGAAGGAACGCCAGAAA
Organism: Jaltomata sinuosa; assembly: GCA_003996215.1. Lineage (NCBI taxonomy): Eukaryota > Viridiplantae > Streptophyta > Magnoliopsida > Solanales > Solanaceae > Jaltomata > Jaltomata sinuosa. The sequence goes on along the minus strand of QJPP01001850.1, from coordinate 69,594 downwards.
AAGGTTAGGACAATGTCTAGAACAAAGAAAGGAAGTGAATTACCTCAATTGGACATGGAAACAATGAGAATGGATAATTTTTCCTACTAACCAAGCTTTAACAATGGAGGAAAGTGTTGGAATTAAATTAAATGAAGAAGGAGCTAAATTTAAACTACCAGCGATCACTGCACTTGCAGCAAAAAATTGTACAGATGTAGCATCGCCATTGCGCCAAGACCTCCATAGGGGCGGTAGTCCACCGAACCCCCAATACCCGCAGGTGCGATGAGCATGCCAGAAGGGCAACACTGCAGGCGTAGAAAAAGGAGCACCCCCTGCTGGCATCACCCAGGATCGTAGGTGCGTCTGGTTAACCACAGGGGCGGCTAGATAGGTGTGCCCCCAGGCGCGCAGGTGCACCATACCAGAAACATCAGCATAAGCTGCAATAACAAGCTACAAAAATGCTTCGATCGCACTCTTAGGATTCATTCGGAACCCCGTGAACACAAACTAGACATGCTACCCTACAAAAAAAGGCATTCTGGACTTAAAGGAATTGATGAAATTCCCAACGGAGATCGTCTTAATGAAAAGTAGGCCCCATGCCCAAAAAACAATTTTTAACAAAATTAAACATAATAGTCCAAAATGAGTCTGGAAACCTCGGGACCCAAACCAAAGGTCCCTCTAGCCTAATGTTGACATTCTGGAGCTAACAGTGTTGATGGAATTTCTATCAGAGGCAATCTTCTACAAATGTTAACAAAAGTCAACTCTACCAGGCTTAAGAGTTACAAAATAGGGAAATAAGCTTAAAACACAAGCGATGAACCAGGAATCGAACCGTTAGTTCTGGAAAGTCATAAATGACCTATAGCCATTGTGGAAATCTCAAAATATAGAAAAAGCACGAAAAAGTCAAGGAAATGACCTGGAGGGTCATTATAACATCCACTACTAAAAGGACTTTCGTCCTCGAAAGTTACAGAAAGGAAGGTACCTAAAGGCTCTAAAAGATGAGAATAGTAGGTCCGCATATTGGTCTCGATCTCCTAAGTATCCTCCTCAATAGGATGATGCCTCCACTGAGCCTTAAATAATGGTATCTCCTTAGACCTCAACCTCCTAACCTGCCTGTCCAAGATAGCAACAGGATCCTTCTCAAAAGTCAAAGACTCATCCAACTGAATCGAATCCCACTGAAGCACGTGAGATTCATCCAGAATATACCACCGCAACATAAAAACATGAAAAACTGGATAAACACCAGAAAGTGCAGGAGGCAGAGCCAACTCACAAGCAATGTCCCCAATGCAATGACAAATATCAAACAACCTAATGAACCTAGGAATGATCTTACCCTTTATCCCGAACCTTATCACGCCCTTCATGGGTGACACACGAAGGAACACGCGATCACCAACTATAAACTCCAAGTCTCGAACCCTCTGGTCAGCATAAATCTTATGCCTTATCTAGGTAGTGTGAAGTATCTCTTGAATGACTTAAACCCTATCCATAGAATCACAAAGAAAGTTAGTACCCCATGGTCTAATCTCGAAGGCAACTAACCAACCCACCAGTGATCTTCACTGCCTACCATACAAAGCCTCGAAAAGATCCATCTGAAAGCTAGAATAGTAACTATTATTATATGCGAACTCTGCCAAGGCTAAGAGCTGATCCCACTGACCCCCAAAATCAATAACACAGGCTCGTAACATTTCATCCAAAACTTGAATAGTGCACTATGACTGACCATCAATCTGCGGATGAAAAACAGTGCTAAAATCAACAGTAGCATCTAACTCTCTCTGAATAGACCTTTAGAAACACGAAGTAAACTGAGTACCACGATCAGAAATGATAGAAACTGGCACCCCATGCAAATGGACAATCTCACGAATGTAGATCTGAGCCAACCTATCAGAATTGTAAGAAGTCTGAATTGGCAGAAAGTGAGCAAAATTTGTCAGTCTATCCACGATGACCCAAATAGCATCAAATCTGTGCAATGTATTTGGAAAACCGCCTATGACGTCCATAGCTATCAGCTCCCACTTCCACTTCGGAATGGGTAGCCTCTGAATCAAACCACCTGGCCTCAGGTGCTCAAACCTCAACCACTGACAGTTTAAGTACCTAGACATGAAATCTGAGATATCCCTCTTTATCCAACACCAAGAGTAGTGTTGTCTCAATTCACGATACATCTTTGCTTCTCCGGGATGAATAGAATACCTAGAACAATGAGTCTCATCCAAGATCAATCTAAATAGGTCACCAACTCTAGGAATGCAGATGGGACCCTTAATCCTTATAACACCCTACGAATCTAAGGTCGCCTTTCTAACCACACCACATAACACCTTATCATGAATGATCCTCAACCTTGCCTCATCAAACTAATGTACCTGAATCTATTGCAACAAAGAAGATCTAGCCTCAACATAAGTAAGAATATGACCCGGCTCAGAAATATCAAGTCTAACCAACCTTTTTGCCAAGGATTGGATGTCCGAAGCTAAAGGTCGCTCCTCTGCTGCTAAGAAAGCCAAGCTACCCATACTAACTGCATTCTTACTCAAGGCATCCGCTACCATATTTGCCTTGCTCAGATGATAAAAAATAGAGATGTCATAGTCCTTCAGTAACTCCAGCGACCTGCACTATCTAAAATTTAGGTCCTTCTTGCTGAAGATGTACTGAAGAGTATGATGGTCAGTGAAGATATCACAATGCATGCCATAAAGATAATGCCTTAAAATCTTCAATGTTAAGACTACCGCAGCTAACTCCAAGTCATGAATGCGGTAGTTGCTCTCGTGAACTTTCAGCTGTCTGGAAGCATAAGTAATTACTCAGCCCTGCTGCATCAATGCACAACCTAAACCAATACCAGAAGCATCACAATACATTGTAAATCCCTGGATCTCGATTGGATGAGTAAGAATCAGAGCAGAAGTCAATAAGGCCTTGAGCTTCAGAAAGCTCGCCTAGCACTTATCTGACCACTAAAAGGGGACATTCTTCTAAGCCAATCTAGTTAATGGAGTTGTTATAGAAGAAAACCCCTCCACAAACCGTCTGTAGTAACCTGCCAACAAAACTAAACTATGAACCTCGGTAGGAGAAGTAGGCCTAGCCAAATTACGAACTACTGCAATTTTCACTAGATCCACCATAATCCCATCCTTGGTTACCATGTACCCCAAGAGTACCACAGAATCAAGCCAAAACACACACTTAGTGAAATTGTCACACAATTGATGGTCTCGCAAGGTCTGAAGGGAAATTCTCAAATGCTACTCATGCTCCTCTCTACACCCGAATATACCAAAATGTCATCGATGAACACAATCATAAAGAAATCCAGGTAAGCTCTGAACACACGGTTTATCAACTCTATAAAAGTTATTGGGGAATCGGTCAACCCAAAAGGCATGACTAGGAACTCATAATGGTTGTATCGAGTCCTAAATGAAGTCTTTGGGATGTTCACAGCCCTAATCTTTAACTGGTGATACCCGGACCTCAAGTCTATCTTAGAGAACATCACTGCAACTTGTAGCTGGTCAAACTTGTCATCAATATGCGGCATCGGATACCTGTTCTTAAATGTCACCTTATTCAACTGCATGTATTCAATACACATATGCATAAACCCATCCTTTTTCTTCACAAAAAAAATTGGAGCCCCCCATGAAGACATACTAGGCTAGATGAACCCTCTACTCAACAGATCCTGGAGCTGATCCGTAAGCTCCCTTAACTCCACTGGTGCCATTTGATATAGAAGAATAGAAATGGGTTGAGTAACTAGCTCGACATAGATGGCAAAGTCAATATCCCGACCAGGAGGAAGATCTAGTAGATCAGAAGGAAACCCATACAAATACTTGAAAACCATAGGAAGTGACTCAAGTGAATGTGTGGTGGCACTAGTATCATGGATATAAGCAAGATAGGCCAAGCACCCTTTCCTAACCAATCACTGGGTGCTCAGGAAAGATATAACTCCCCTCGATATGTAGCTATCAACACCCTTTCATACAATAGATGGGATACTAGGCATCCATAGAGTAACTATCTTGGCGAAGCAATCTAAGACTTCATGGTAGGGAGACGACCAATCCATGCCTAAAATGACGTCAAAATCAATAATCTCTAGCACAATCAAGTCTACCCATGTTTTATACCCCAGGATAGTCATCACACAAGCCCGATATACATGATCCACTACTAAAGAATCTCTTACTGGGGTAGCTACATGCAAAAGCACATGCAATAACTCATAAGTAAACTCTAGATGATTAGCATAATAAGAAGACATATAAGAGAATGTAGACCTCGGATCAAATAAAGCAGAAGCTAACAGATGACAAATGGAGATCATACCTGTAATAACAACATCTGAAGCATCAACCTCAGGAAGGCCCAGAAATGCATACATGTGGCTCCAATCGCTATGACCATATGATCTACCAGACTGAGGACCATCTCGAGGACCTTAGGGACCACCCCTACTACCCTGTGCACCACCTCTGGCTTATAGTGCCGGAGCCATATGGGGATGTACTAGTTGATTCGGTCACCTATGGTGCTGCATTAAAGGAATATCCCTAGAAAAGTAGCCCAACTCATCACACTCATAACAACCCCAGCCAACTATACCCTGCTGTGAAGACCCATCTAAATTAGAATGACTACCTTGGCCTGTGGACCCAGAATGAGCACCTTGTGAAGATTGAATCAAACCCTAACTAATCTGACCATCAGCAATTTGCAATGCCTCTTGAATAGGCCGACCCAGCTGGAAATGCTGTTGATGTTGACCCTTATCAAAGTAGCCTCTGCCACTTATTTAGGAACTGCTGTAACTTCCCTCATGGCAGGTAATCTTATCGCTACCCCCTTTGGCCTCACAAAGTGTGCCCTTAATAGTGTGGGCATAGTCTACTACTTCCAGGAAGGACTGGCCTAATGTTACCATACCTTTTATAGCCAAGTAGAGTTGTAAAGTGATTCCCCAGACAAAGTGACGCACCTTCTTATGCTCAGTGGGCAGAATCATGGTGGCATGCCTAGGTAACTCACAAAAACTGACCTAATACTCGAAAACAGTAATGAATCCCTACTTAAACCTAGAGAACTAATCCATCAATTTCTCTCTCAAGATGTGCGGTACATACTTCTCCAGAAAAGCCACGGCGAATTGTGCCCAAGTAAGCCAAGGTGAATCAACTGGCCAGTAATCTATATATGACCTCTACCACTGCTTTACTATGCCATCTAGATGAAACACAATGTATTCTTCTCCATGCGACTCAACCAACCTAAGATTATACAATCTCTCCTAGCAACTAGTAAGAAAATCATGCACATCCTCCCTAGGAGCACCAGAAAACCTCAAGGGACCCAACCTCAGAAACCTACGTAGCATATTCTACTCTTTAGAAGACATAACATGCCCAATTGGAATAGGCAGAATAACTGCAGGGACTGGCAACACCTCTAATCGAGGAGCGATAATAGCAGGCTATGCTCCTGAACCCTGTGCCACTACTTGGGCTGAAGTCTGAGCCTCTTCCCTGACCTGAGAACTAATAGGAGTACCGAGCGAAGATGCTGGTTATGACATACTCTCAAATAAGTTTTCCTTGTAAATGTGGCATGACTAACTAGGTATGTTCTAGATTTTATATATAAACATATGAAATAATAACAATAACTCAAACACAATGGCACTGGACTGCATTATGCTATTTAATTGAAATCCCAAACATGTATGGTAAGTAGTTAGCAACTTTTCAAATGCCAAAAAAGGAAATATATATATATATATATATATATATATATATATATAAATATATACAATAGAATTCATGAAATTATTTAGAAGGGTTTATTTTTCCAAATAAAACAAGTTTCATGCCTTAAGCAGATAACTATCACCACATAAGTCAAAACCCAATCTACTTTACTTAAACTACAACTAGACTTATTCACTTAAGATAGTTGTAACCAATCTATCATCGGGAAAAGTATGACTCTTAAATCAAAATCTTTTGATTTTTTTTTGCCTTGGTTCATCATTAGAGTAATCTCCCAGTAAACACCATGGAGAAAAAACCCAGGAGATGACTATATTATGACTAATTTTGTAGTGTAGGATATGAAAGGCACTACAAGTGAAGCAATGTATCTACCCCTAACTTAAAATATGCAATGTCTATAATGCATTATCATTAATATAAATTAGACGCTGTTAGGACTCCCTGGAGTGTTTATAAAACACGTAGTGCTTTGCATATGAGAATCACGGTCTAGTCTTGTAATGACCCTATGACCTTCGTGGTTATTTTCTCATTTTTGTGTATTTTTACCATTTTGACTTTTTTCATAGCTTTCATGAATGCTTTTGTAACTTGCAGGGATGGGTAGCATGGTTCCTTGGGTGTTCAATGTGTTGTAGAATGATTTTCTTATTTTGGTGCTTTTAAGTTGAAATGCTTAACTTTGGTCAATATTTATTGTAAATAGGCTCAAATGAGATATTTATCTATGCTGTTAGCTTTATAGCACAGACTTTAGCCTAGTGAGACCTTTGGTTAGAGTCTCATGGCTTTCAGACTCATTATGAGCATTTGGATGATTGCTTATAGTATTGGTTAAAGTGTTAACTTCGATTGAAATCTCATCAAGAGTAACTCAATTTGTCATTTTATCAGTTTGGTTGAGTCTGGAATGTCATTTCTAGTTGGATAGCTTATATAGTTTGTGTTCACGGGACTCCGAATGAATCTTGAGGGTCTGTTCAAAGTATGTAGTGTGGCTGGTGTCAAGCAACTCATCGTGGTGAGGCTATGTACTCTAGAGCGAACCTTGATCTTTCCATGGCGAGGATTTTTGATGCTGCACCTAGGCCAAGCTTGCCACCAAAAAAGTTTTGGGCCGTCACAACAAAAATCAGTAGTCTTATTAAAAGACCAACTCTTTTTTTCTCTTTTCATTCATGCAATGTTTTTAAACTCCATTTCTAGAGCTCGATTGAGGGACATTTTCACCATCTCGTAGCAAATTCAAGAACTTATAGGTAAATTATCTTCCCCTCATTGTTCCTTAGCTATTTATGACATCGATTACATTTATAATTTGCGATTGAAACTCTAATTTCCTTAGAAATTCATATATATGATCATGGGACTTTCGAGATAATTTGAGCCCTGAAATGAGTCCCGTCTTTTCCCAAATGTTCGGTATGTGTTTTAGACCTTACAAGGAAAACTTTTATGAAATTTATTTCTTTTTTTATAAGTGGGCCCCGAGGGTTGATTTCCAACCCAATTTCTGGCCTAAATTGTTAGATGTTAATATGGGTATTACTAGTTCCATGTTGATATGTAGATCATGTTTTTGACAGTGTGTCAGCAATCCGAGGATATTTGGAAGGGGAAACCTCCCGAGTGACAGTTTGTGTTTTTTGTTCGGCCGTGAGTAGATTATAGTTTTCTTTCCTTAGACTTAGCTCAGTTAGGTAGTATACGTTATAAGTTTCATGATTGTTAGGGATATAGCTAGGTAGAATTAGGCTTATGATGCTTTCTGAATATATGGCCTATTTCGAGGACCTTAGAAGAGTATTCCTGTTTAAGCCTTAGTTTAGGATGCTTGCTTCAGTATTGTGACTAGATTAGGATCCCTTAGTTTATGTTAGGCAAGGTTTTTTGGTAGAACTAGATGTTATCGATTTGTTTTCATTTTCTTGCTTTATTTTCCATATTTCTTCCATTTTGAGATTATGGGTCTGAGGTTGTGGATTTGGATTGGCTGGACTCCAGGTTAGTATGATTATGGTATGGAGGGTGATTTACCCTATTCGGTCTGTAATTATTTACTTATACATATATCTGAATTGACACGCATACATTTAGATATACATGTACATGGCTTGAGGTATAATTTGAAGGTAAGACACTAATTTTTGGCCTTTAAACTAAAATGCCTCATCTTTTACAGATTCTTGGTTTTATAAAAGAGTTGTACAATTTGTAAACCTACCCCGAGGTAAGATTCTTGTCTAGTTACACTATACTTTATTGTTATATTTGAGGTTAGATTTTGGGCAGCTCGAGCTAAGATGCAGGGCTTCATCATTTTGTACATTGACCACATATTGCATGGCATCATTCTATACTGCACTATATTGTCCTTGTATATTTGTATATGTATAAGTTCATGTATTAGTATTATTATCTCAACTTTAGCCTTATACTATTGTGACTTGTAGGTTAGTTTTCAATGGATAGTTCCTTTCATGTGTTTTATACTGTATATTATCTTCTAAACTAGATCGGCCTATGATACCTACTGAGTACCCCGTGGTTTGGTACTCATACTACAGAGATGCAACGCCTAGTATGAGTCACCCTCGTTTACCTCCTACTCATTCATAGACTTTTATTGTTTAGATCATGGTGAGTTCTTGGCATCCGGAGATTTATTATTTTTCATTATGTATATACTGTCTCTATTTCATATTTCTCTAGACAGTTGTATTTTGTATATCCTTATTCTCATACCTTAAGGAGCTCTTATATTGGTGACACCAGGCCCGAGGATAGTATCTTGTATATATTGTCTTTCTTTAATTTCTTTAGGGCCCATGTTGTATATTTTGTACTTGTTATGTACATATTAATACATAGCGGCCTATTTATATCAGTTTCACTTCTCATACTACTTATATTAGTCTTTACAATTAGTGAATGTTTTGGGTTTGGTGTACGTACTGGATTGTTATAAAAGGTGCCATCATGGCTCATTTTGGGTCATGATAGCATAGTATCAGACTTTTTGGTTTATAGGTCTTACTAGTACATGAGCAAGTGCCTAGTAGAGTCCTGTGGATTGGTAAATCACATTTGTATCCTATCTACGGGATGTTATAAGGCATTCTTACAAAACATCCACCTTTTCGATTCCTTATCATGTGTTCTTGAATCTATCAACTTCTAAATTTCATTTGTGTTATTCTTTCTCAGATGGTTTAGATGAGGTCATAAGTGAGTGAGGGCAAGGGCTTCTGTGCCTTCAACTAGGTCCCCAACTAGGGGTCGAGGTAGAGATATACCTAAAGGTCGAGGCCAGAATAAGGCACTATTACCTGAGCTAGAGGTAGGTTTTGAGGATTTAAAACTTCAGCTGAAGGGAGTGGGGCTAGCCCAGCCTCTAGCAGGTTTCATAGCCACATCAGTTCTTGAGGATACCATGGTTAGGATCCTCAACTTTCTGGAGGGCATGGTACAAGAAAGGACTTTTCACAAGTTAGAGATAAGGAACAAACCTCAGCCTAGGTAGCGGCCCAGGGTATTAATATTCTAGGAGAATAGCCTGCTACTGTGGCTCTATGTCTAGAGGTATTGAAAGTGCTACTCATTGCTAAGTCGATTATAGCTAAACAAGATATGTCTTCTGAGGAGAAGAAGATGCTTGGTAGGCTTATCAGACTAGGTCTTCTGAGCTTTTCTAGTGCTCCAGGAGAGTGTGACCATGAGCTTCTAGTGAGTTTCAAGGAGATGTTGCATAACCTCTACTTAGTGGAGTTGCACGGGTTAATTACACCATACTTAAGATTGAGGTGTTAACTAAGAAGTAGTAGAGAGCTTATCTTGAGTGCAAACTAGTTGTGTAACCTTCGATGACATGGGCTCAGTTCTCTAAAACCTTTTTGGAGAAGTATGTACTTTGTAGCATAAGAGCCCACTTAACGGACATTCAGTAAGGTTCTATAATAGTTTTAGAGTATGAGGAACAATTCTATGAGTTGTCTAAGCATGTTGCTATGATTATACGGACAGAGCATGAACACGTTTGTACATTTGTCAAGGGTTTGACTTTACCACTCTTTTTGGCAATAGAGTAGCTAGTGGCATCAAGGTCTATATTCGTTCAGGTGGTTGATCATCAGTGGAATATTAAAGGAATACATTGCAAGGCCTACAGAGTCGGCAATAAGAGGCCTTATTGTTAGGGTGATTTAAGTTGTTCTCAGTCTAGAGGTAGGGGTTTCTCTTATAGAGGTTACGCTTATCCCTTTCAGCCTAGCAGTCCTATTTAAGCAGTGCTACAAATTGCAAAGTGTTCTTATTCAGGTCAGAGCATTCAGGGAGAGTATGAGTTAGACTTTGTGGAGTTTGCATTCTAGGTATTCAGGCGATGGTGGCAATTCTGGGTTAGAAAGATCTTCTTATTGGCCGCCGTCAGACAGAGGGTGCTTTGAGTGTAGTAAGTTAGGACACTTCACTAGAGATTGTCCCAGGTTTTGGAAGGGTAGGCAGTAGGTTTAGCAGGTTCTGGCCCTCAAGGCACTAGTGCCATCGAACATAAGTGGTGTGTAGCTACTCCCACATGAGATTCTTTAGTAGTGGATCATGTGTATCATTTTTGTTTTGTCACTATCCTGGGGCATGACATGTGGGTAGACCTGGTTATCTTAGATATGGTGGATTTTGATATAATTTAAGGCATAGTTTGCCCATCTCCTTATCATGCAATCTTAGATTATTTTTCCAAGACTATTACTATGCGTATTCCTAATATCCTTTCTATAGTGTAGAAGGGTACCGATAGCCATGTGCCGAAGGTAGTTATATAATTTTTTAGGGCACGATAGATGATAGGGAATAGGTTCTTTGCTTATTTGCCTATTTTTGTGGTACTAATGCCGACACTCCTTCACATGACTCAATTCCTATGGTTTGTGAGTATTCTGATATATTTCCTACTGATTTACCTAGTCTTCCACCTGATAATGATATTGACTTTGGCATTGATATTAAGCCAGGAACTTAGACCATTTCTATTCTGCCATATCAGATGACACCTACTGAGTTGAGGGAGATAAAGAAGCAACTTTAGGATCTTGTGAGTAAGGGATTTATCAGGCCTAGTATGTCCTTATGAGGTGCTCCTGTTCTATTCGTGAAAAAGAAAGATGGATCCTTGTGTATGCGTATTAACTATCAGCAACTGAATAAGGTAACTATTAAGAACATGTTTGATGCCTTATATTGATGACTAGTTTGATTAGCAACAGGGTGCAGTGGTGTTTTCTAGGATAGATTTGAGGTCAGGCTACCACAAGTTGAGTATCAGAACTACATATATTCCAAAGACTGCTTTTAGGACTCGTTATAGCCACTATGAGTTCCTAGTTATGTCTTTTTGTTTGGCTAATGCCCCATCATCATTTATGGAGTTGATAAACCATATGTTCAGGGCCTATCTGGACTCATTTGTTACAGTGTTCATCGATGACATGTTAGTCTACTCGAGGAGTAGGAAGGAGGATAGGCAGTATTTGAGAGTTGTGTTTCATACTTTGCTGGATTAGTAGTTGTATCCCATGTTCTCTAAGTGTGAGTTCTGGCTTTACTCCATGGAATTATTAGGACATGTGGTGTCCAAGGATGGGATTATCGCAGATCTAGTGAAGATTGAGGTAGTTCGTGATTGTGCTAGGCCCATTTCTCCTATCGAGTTTGCAATTTCATCAGTTTAAAAGGTTACTACAGATGGTTTGTGGAGGGGTTTTCTTCTATTGCAGCGCCATTGACTAGATTGGCGCAAATAAATGTCCCTTTCAGTAGTCCGACTAGTGTGAGGCAATCTTTCTAAATCTCAAGACCTTATTGAATTAAGCGCTAATTCTGATATTTCTAGTTGAGGGCCAGAGGTTTACCATATATTGTGATGCTTCTAGAGTTGGCTTTGGTTGTGTATTGATGCAACAATGCAATGTTATTGCATATGCTGCTAGGTAACTGAAGGTTCATGAGATAAACTACCCCACTCATGCCTGGAGTTAGCAGCAATAGTCTTTATCCTAAATATTTAGAGGCACTATTTATATGGAGTTCATTGTGAGATCTTCACCAACCATCATAGTCTTAAGTACATTTTCAGCTAGAAGGACATTATTTTAAGATTGTGTAGGTCACTAGAGTTTCTTAAGGACTATGACATTTCAATTCTCTATTATTTGAGCAAGGATAATGTGGTGGCAGATGCCTTGAGCTGTCAGACAGTGAGTATGGGGAGTTTTGCATTCCTAGTTGTAGAGGAGTGACCTTTGGTTTTCGACATCCAGTCCATAGCCAACATATTGGTTAGACTTGATATTTCTGATCCTGGGTAGATTCTTGCTTGTATGGAGGCTAGGTCTATGTTGTTGGAGTAGATTCGGGTTCAACAGTTCGAGGATGTGAAGTTAAAGATGATTCAGGATAAGGTGTTGAGTGGCGAGGTTAGGAATGCGACCTTAGATCTAGAGGGTGTTTTGAGGATTGAGGGTCGTATTAGTGTTCCTAGAGTTGGTGATTTGGTCAGACTTATTTTTGAGAAGGCCCATTGTTCTAGATATTCTATCCATCTTGGGGTAGCAAAGATGTACTGCGACTTGAGGTAGCATTACTCGATGTGTGGGATAAATTAAGATATCTTGGATTTTTTGTCTAGGTGCTTGAACTATCTACTAGTGAAGCATGAGCACCAGAGACAAGGTGGTTTGACTTAAAGGCTACCCATTCCTGAGTGGAAATGAGAGAATATAGATGTGTACTTCGTGGTAGGACGTACTTTTTATAGATTTGATGCTATTTAGGTCATCATTGATATATTGACCAAGTTTATGCACTTTCAGCCTGTTCAAAGTTTGTACAGTTCAAAGAGGTTGGCTTAGATATACATTTGGGAGATTGTATGTTTGCACGAGGTGCCTATTTCAATCATTTTTGACCATGGTACTCAGTTTACATCATATTTCTAGAGGTCGATTTAGAGAGAGTTAGGTACCTGAGTCGAGCTTAGCATAACTTTCCATCCACAAACTGATGGTCAGTCTGAACTGACTATTCATGTTCTCGAGGATATTCTATGGGCATGTGTTATTGATTTTGGGGGTCAGTGGGACTAGTACTTAGCCTTGGCAGAGTTTGCACATAATAATAGCTACCATTCAAGTATTATGATAACTCCATCTAGGCATTGTATGGAAAAAGGTGTAGGTCTTTGGTTGGTTTGTTTGATGCTCTTGAGGTAAGGCCTTGGGGCACTGACTTGTTGTATGACTCTATTGATAGAGTTTGGGTTATTCATGAGAGACTCTGTACAGATCATAGTAGGCAGAAGAGCTATGCTGACCGGTGGGTGTGAGACTTAGAGTTTATGGATGGGAATATAATGTTCCTTCATGTGTCAACCATGAAGGGAGTTATGAGGTTTGGAGGGAAGGGAAAGCTTAGCCCTCAGTTCATCGGTGTATTTGAGATCCTGCAGCACATTGGGGAGGTAGCTTATGAGTTAGCCTTGCTCCCAGCTTTTTAGGTGTTCATCTTGTTTTCCATGTGTCTATGTTGATATGGTACATTCTAGATGAGTCTCACGTGCCTCAATGGGATTTTGTTTAGCTTGATGAGATTTGGCTTTCGGGGACAAAGCTATGGCTATCATAGACACACAAGCTATAAAGTTGAGATCTAAGGAGATTTTGTCGGCTAAGGGTTCAGTGGAGGCATCGTCTAGTCAAGAAGGCTACTTAGGAGACCAAGGTTGACATACGAACTTGATATCCTCTCCTTTTTAAGCCTTTAGGTACTTTCTGTTCCATGACTTTTGGGGATGAAAGTTCTTTTAGTAGTTGATGTTGATATGACCCTCATGGTCATATTCTTATTTTCATGCATTTTTACCATTTTGATCATTTCCATAGCTTCCCTAATGCTTTTGTGACTTGTAGGGATGTGTAGCATAGTTCTTGAGGTGTTTAAGCGAGTTTAAGAATGATTTCCATATTTTGAAGATCTTAAGTTGAAATGCTTTACTTTGGTCAACATGCTTAGTAAATGGGCTTAGATTAGAATTTTGTCAGCGTCTTTAGCTCCAGAACATGAAATTTAGGCTAGTAGGACCTTTGGTTTGGGTCCCGAGACTTTCAAACTCATTTTGGGAATTTGGGCAACTGATTGTTGTCATGACCTGATTTCTCAGTCATGATGGCACCTACAACCCCCTTTTTGGCGAACCAATCCCCTTAGCTTGGAACGGTTAGTAATGGGCTACTATCTAACAAGCAAGCGGAAGAACGATATAAATAGCAGAAGCAAAAGAAGGAAATAACAAAATAAGCAACATGAATATAAATAAATAGAAACTAAACCAATCCCATGACCTGGTATCATAGTGTAAGAGTCGGTACTAAATATATGGAGTACAAAGGGTCCAAAAGAATATATACACAGCTGTCTCTGAATATAAAAAAGAGTACAAGATACAAAAGATGAGCTAAAAGCTAAGCCCCGGTCGTCAAGAGATCACCCTTAGACAATTCCTTCTTTCCTTCCTCAACCTGAGACACACTACATATGGACAACCTACTAAGTGCATCAGCCACTGCATTGGCCTTACCTAAATGGTAAATCACACTCATATCGTAGTACTTAAGAAGCTCAAGCCACCTTCTCTGATGAAGATTCAATTTCTTCCAAGTGAACACATACTGAAGGCTCATATGGTCAGCAAACACATCCACGTGGACACCATACAAGTAGTGTCTCCAAATTATTAAAGCAAAAACCGCTGCTACTAATTCAAGATCATGAGTCTGGTGGTTTTTCTCATGAATCATAAGTTGTTTATAAGCATAAGCAATCACCTTACAACGCTTCATCAGAACACAACTCAAGCTAACTCTAGATGCATCACAATACATAAAAAAACCATCTAAACCCTCTGGTAGATTCAAAACTAGAGCTGTGGTAAACCTAGCCTTTAAATCCTAGAAGTTATTTTCATATTCATTAAACCACTGAAACTTATCCTTTTTTTGAGTCAACCTGGTCAATGCAGCGACAATGGATGAAAACCCTTCCACAAATCTCCTGTAGTACCCATCCAATCCCAAAAAACTCCTATTGTATATTGGGGAAGTGGGTCTAGTTCAGTTGTTTGCTGCCTCTATTTTTTGTGAGTCTACTCGAATGTCCTCCTTAGACACCACATGATCCATAAAAGCAACTTACTGCAACAAAAACTCACACTTACTGAACTTAGCAAATTACTGACAAATCTTGAGAGTTTGCAGCACAACTCTCAAATGGTTCACATGCTCTTCTTCACTCCGGGAGTAGATAAGAATGTCATCAATAAAGACAATGATGAACATATATAAGTACTGCTTGAATACCATGTTCATCAAATCCATAAAAGCTGTAGGGCCATTCGTTAATCAAAAAGACATAACCACAAATTCATAGTGACCAACAAAGTTCCAAATATTGTCTTCAGAATATCTCATTCTCTAACTCTGAGCTAATGATAATGGGATTTGAGGTTAATATTAGAGAAGTAGTTGGCACCCTGAAACTGGTCAAACAAGACATCAAATCTAGGGATAAAATACTTATTCTTGATTGTGACCTTGTTCAACTGACAGTAGTCGATGCACACTCAGAGGGAA
Source organism: Jaltomata sinuosa (assembly GCA_003996215.1). Taxonomy (NCBI): domain Eukaryota; kingdom Viridiplantae; phylum Streptophyta; class Magnoliopsida; order Solanales; family Solanaceae; genus Jaltomata; species Jaltomata sinuosa. Next base: position 54,092 of record QJPP01001850.1, on the reverse strand, counting down.
CTATCTTTATTATGCACAAAGAGGACTGGAGCACCCCATAGAGAGACGTTGAGCCTGATAAAACCCTTGTCTAAAAGGTATTTCAAGTTCTCTTTGAATTCTTTAAGCTCTGCTGGAGCCATTCTGTAAGGACGAATAGATATAGGTTGCGGATCTGGGAGAAGGTCTATCCTAATGTCAATCTCCCACTAAGGAGGGACTCCAAGCAGATCCTTATAAAACACTTCAAGAAACTCATTTACTCTTGGAACTGACTGAAGATGTGGGGTTTTGGACTCAGAATCCATAACCTGAACTATATGGTAGACATACCCCTTAGAGATAATTTTTCTAGCCTTGAGATAAGATATGAAGTGACCCTTTGAGGTTGGAGGACTACCCTGCAACTCTTTGACAGGCTCATTAGGAAACTTAAAGCTTACTACCTTGGTTTTGCAGTCGATTGAGGCATAACAGGCGTGTAGCCAATCCATGCCAAGAATAATGTCAAAATTCTTCATGTGCAATTCCACTAAGTATGCTGAAGTGACTCTATGGAGGACTGAGATAGGGCAATCTCTATATACCCTCTAAGCTAGGACTGACTCGTTAATTGGAGTAGAGACATAGAAGGGTTCTAAGAGTTGTTCTGAACTCACTCCAAATTTACAAGAAATATATAGGGGCACAAAAGACAATGAAGCCCCTGGGTCTAAAAAAGCATAAACATCAAAGGAGAAAACTCATAATATACCAGTGACTACATTAGGTGATTCATCCTGATCTTGGTGAGATGGCATAGCATAGAGACAGTTCTGGTGCTGACCTCCACCTGTGCCAAAAGTTGTACCCTACTAAGTTGTATGCCCTGCTAGAGCTGCTGAAGTAGTACCCTGAGGATTACTACCTCTACTAACCTATCTAGCTTAGGATCAATACCTTATCCTCTAACCCATCTATCTGTATCTAAAACATCCCTTTGAGCTATAGCAATACTCTCTATGGTGACTCTTACCAGAGTTGCTGCAACTAGGGTAGCGAGTCCTCTTTGCAACACTCCTCTGAGAATAAGGGCCTGATACCCTACTTGTCTGATCAAGCCTAGGTCTGGATACCTGGGTAGTATCACTAGCTAATAATGGCACATGTCCTGATGACCTCTTCTAAAACAAGGACCAGTGTCCACCGTTGAACCTCTGATGACTAAAACACAAACTCTCTATTCTAGCCCTCTTATTCTCCCTTGGCACTTCCTTTAGTTTATCTTCCTCAATCTTCTGAGCATGTGTCTGGAGCCTGGAGATATCTATATCTCCCAATAACATAGTTGTTCTTCACTCCTTCTTCACCAAATCGAATACCCTAAAGACAAACTTACTCATCCGAGCCCTTGGCTTCGCCACCATAGCTGGAGCATATCTAGTGAGCTGAGTGAACTTTAGCCCATACTCTTGGATTGACAGCATTCCTTGCCTAAAATTCATGAACTCTTCAGCCTTAGCCTCTCTCAACTCCCTTTGGAAGAACCTATCCAAAAAAGTCTAAACAAAACACTCCCAAGTCACAAGACTTTCGTTCCAACCCTACCTTCCTTCCACTGAGTGTACCAAATATAAGCCACATCCTTGAGATGGTAGGAAGCTAGCTCAACACTGTCAGTACCAGTCAGCTGCATTGCCTCTAGAATCTTCTTCACCTTATCTATGAAATTTTGCGGACCCTCCCCAACCTTGTACCAAAATATTTTGGCAGGTTCATATAGACGAAGTACCTAACTCTAGAAATAATTGTATAATAATTTGGGTTAGCAGGAATAGGTGTTTGCTTATTAGCATGATTGGTCATCACCTTGGCTAACATCTGAATGGCATTTCTAAACTCCACATTAGTGACCTCGTGGTCTTGAACTAGAGGGTTAGAATTATCAGCATTAGTTCTACGAGGAGGCCTGATCTAAAACACATAAAGAATGGATTAGAGAGGAGAATAGAGTTAAACTCTATCTCATGATATTGATCATGAAAGAAGTGAAGTTTTCCAAAAATGCCTTGTAGCCTCTCTCTCATAAGTGTGGTGTTCTTGACACACATGTAAGAGACTCTACTTAACGCAGTTTTTAGATATACTAGGACTCTAGAACCTGATGCTCTGATACCAAGTTTGTCATGCCTCGAGGCTACCCCCTAGATGTAATACGTGACCTAAGACCACAAATGATACCAAGCTAACCTTTGAGCTTAGCATGACTTAAACATAACGTAGATAATCATAGCGGAAGCATAAGATGTAGTAATAAGCAAACTAAATCATCAAAAAAATCAAGGTCTAAGAATATCAAAATCTGAAACATCAAATATTGATTGTCTAGATATTTTTGAAAAGCCTCTAAAACTAACATAATGAGTTGCTAAGACAAGACCCTAGCAAACCCTAAGTACTGAATTAAACTCGTCAAGCTAACTGAGAATCATAAGTAGCCCTCAAATGATGAGGAGTCACCAACTATAATTGAATATGTTGCTGGGTCTAGCCACGAGTCTAGGAGCAAGCGCCTGAATCTACATCATGAAATGATGCAGAACAAAGAGGTATGCAATCAATATTATGGAATGTACTGAGCATGTGAGATATGCATAATTCGTAGTGAAACATTCTTAAAATATAACTAAAGCTGAAATTATGTAATGATAGTAAAATCTATAATATAATGACTCAATGCAATATAACAAGCTGAAAACATATATATATATATATATATATATATATATATATATATATATCTGTAAAGTATTAATAGCGAGTCTGAAATCTAAAAGAAAAGAGTCAATTACATTCATATACTTAAAACTCTTTCTATGGGAGATTCTCTTAACCGACTTAGACCATGTGAGTTACATGGAATCCAGTGTGCTACCCTACACTGAAAATGGTTAGAACTATATACTTAAGGATCCTAAAGTGAGCCACAAGGGCAACCTACGATGGCAATATAGTTCTAGAACTTTAGGGTATGCTAAACCCAGTCCAACTCGGTGCTAAATACTACTCCCAAATCCTACATATAGCTCATACATAACATGTGACATATCTCAATTACAAAATAGGTCATAACTTATATGAACATATCTAGATGTCAAACTATTCATAAAGCATATGGACATATCTAGATGTCTTGCTATTCACAAATCCATAAGTCTTAAAAACATATCATAGACATAGTTCAAAACATACTAATTTCTAAAACTCATAGCTTGAGGAACTAGGCATGCAAATTTCATAAATAATTGAAGTCATGTTATCTAAACATGTCAATTTATTTTAAATCATATGATAAAGTGAGATCATGCTAAAAAGCTTTCTCAATTCATGGATTCTTAGAAATACTTATAGAATCTATGTAAAATCATGCATAAGGGATTAGAGAGTATACTTCAATACAAGTAAATCAGTTTCATAGTAAAATTCATAATTGGATAAGAACCCTAATTCTTCAATTTCATAAAATCAAGGAAAAATCATAGGTTTTAGGCATAAGGCTAAAAGAAAACCCTTATTGAATACCCACATACCTGAACCCAAAGATTTTTCTTAGCAAGAATATTAAAATGGAGACTTAGAGATGAAACCCTAAGCCTTGGAGTTTGAGAGGAGAATCCCTTACTTTCTTTTAAAACTTGATTTGAGAGAATGAATACCCCTACAAGTATTTTTCAGGCGACACTACAGGTTACAGAGGGTTAGATTAGTCAAAGTAGCCAGGGCTTGGTTAATTCTTTATATGGTACTCAGTCCGAGTATTAAGGTTGTGGTGGCTATTCAGGTTAAGTTGGGTTGTCATAATAGTGTACAACTGGTCGGGGTTATTATGAGTATTGTGTGCAGGTTCATTTTGTTAGTGATTGTCTTTGGGTTCATCCATATGGTTGACAGGGATAGCAGGGTCAGTCGGGTCAGCAGGTTCATGCTGCAAGGCTTTAGACCCACCGGCCAGAGGCAGTGCACAGGTTGGTAAGGGTAGTCCCCAGGGTAGTGGAGGTGGTCCTCTGGAATGTATATTAGCTGGTCATGGCGGTCGGAGCCACATGTATGTATTTTTAGGCCGGCCAGAGGCTGAGGCTTCAGTTGTTGTCATCACATGTATAATCTTTATTTGTCATCAGTCAGCTTATACATTATTTGATTTGAGATCTATATTTTCATATGTATATGCTTACTTTTCTACCCGTCTGGAGTCTGCTTTTAAGTTAGTGCCTATGCCTCCATGTGTTGCTACCCAAGTAGGAGATTCTTTAGTAGTGGATCATATTTATTGGGCTTGTATGGTGACTATTCTAGGGTATGACACGGGGGTGGACCTACTTGTGCTAGACATGGTCGACATTGATGTGATCATAAGCATGGATTAGTTGTCTCCCTATCTTGCGGTCTTGGATTTCTTTGCCAAGACTATTACTCTTTAGATTCCTAGTATCCCTCTTATTTTTATGGAAGGGTGCTTATAGCCACTTACTAAGAGGAGTTATATCTTTCCTTAGCACTCAACTATTGGTTGGGAAGAGGTTCTTAGCCTACCTTGCTTATGTTCGTAATACTAGTGCCACTACACCTTTACTTGAGTCAATTTATATGATTTGTAAGTATCTGTACGTGTTTCTCTCAATCTACCTGGTCTTTCTCCTAATCTTGATATGAACTTTGGCATTAATATTGAGCCAAACACTCAACCTATTTCTATTCTACCATACCAAATGGCACATGCAGAGTTGACAGAGCTTAAGGATCACCTTGAGGATTTGTTAAGTAAAGGGTTCATCAAACCTAGTGTGTCTCTGTGGGGTGCTCTGGTTTTGTTTTTGAAAAAGAAGGATGGGTCCATGCATATGTGTATCGACTATAGGTAGTTAAATAATGTGACTATTAAGAACAAGTTTCTGATACCATATATTGATGACCTATTTGACCAGCTAAAGGGTGCATCTGTGTTCTCTAAGATTAATTTGAGGTTGGGTTACCATCAGTTAAGGATCAGGACTGCGTATATCTCAAAGACTACATTTACAACTTGATATGGCCATTATGAGTTCCTAGTCATGTCTTTTGGGTTAACCAATAGCCCAACAACATTTATAAAGCTGATAAATCATGTGTTCAGAGCCTACCTTGATTCTTTCATTATAGTGTTGACCAATAACATTCTAGTATATTTGAGTAGTAGAGAGGACCATGATCAGCATTTGAGAGTTTTACTTCATACCTTGCAAGACCATCAATTATATGCTAAATTCACTAAGTGTGAGTTTTGGCTTGAGTCTGTGGCATTCTTGGGGCACGTGATGTCTAAGGATGGGATTATGGTGCATCCAGTGAAGATTTCAGCAGTTCGTGATTGGGCTAGACCTACTCTTTTATAGAGGTTTGCAGTTCTATCGAGTTGGCAGGTTACTATAGATGGTATGTGTAGGGGTTTTCTTCTATATAAACTCCATTGACTAGATAGACTCAAAAGAATGTCCCTTTCCAGTGGTCTGACAAGTGTATGGCGAGCTTTCTGAATCTCAAGACCTTATTGATTTCAGCTTTGATTCTTAATCTTTCAGTTGAGAGACATGAGTTTACTATTTACCTTGATGCTTCTGTAGTTTGTTTGGGTTGTTTATAGATGCAGTAGGGTAGAATGATTGCTTATGCTTCTAAATAGTTGAATATTCATGAGAGGAACTACCCCACTCATGACTAGGAGTTAGAGGTGGTAGTCTTCGCGTTAAAGATTTTGAGGCACTATTTGTATGGCATGTACTGTCAGATCTTCACTGACAATCATAGTCTTCAGTACATCTTCAGCTAAAAGGATCTAAATTTGAGGCAGCGTAGGTGGTTGAAGTTTCTAAAGGACTATGACATATCTATCCTTCATCACTAGGCAAGATAAACATGGCAGCAGATACCTTGAGCCGAAAGGCAGTGATTATGGGTATATGGCATTCTTGGCAGTGGAGGAGCAACCTTTATCTTTGGACATACAATCCTTGGCTAATAGGTTGGTTAGACTTGATATTTTCAAGCCAGGTCATATTATTGTTTGTTTGGAGGCTAGATCTTCTTTGTTAGAGAAGATTTATGCATAATAGTTTGATGATGCGCGATTAAGGATCATCTATTATAAGGTGTTGAGGGGTGAGGCTAAGAAGGAGACCTAACATTCAGAGGGTGTTCTAATGATTGATCTGTGCTCCTAGAGTTGGTGATTTGGTCAGGCTGATCTTAGAGGAGGCTCATTGTTCTAGGTATTCCATTCATCTCAGGGTAGCTAAGATGTACCTAGACTTGTGATAGCACTATTAGTTGTGTGGGATGAAGAGGGATATCTCAAATTTTGTGTCTAGGTTCTTGAACTGTCAGTAGGTGAATTACGAGCCCTAGAGACCAGGGTTTGACTCAGAGGCTACCCATTTTAAAGTGTAAATTGGAGCGGATAGCTATGGACTTTGTGGTAGGCTTGACACATACTTCGTAGGGGTTTGATGTTATTTGGGTTATCATGGATAGGTTGACGAAGTCTTCTCACTTTCTGCCAGTTCAGACTCCCTACAGTTTAGAGAGGTTGGTTAAGATCACCTTTGTGAGATTGTCCATTTGCACGAGGTGCCTATTTCCATAATTTTTGACTGCGGTACTCATTTTACTTCGTGTTTCTAGAGGTCTATTAAGAAAGAGTTGGGTACCTGAGTTGAGCTTAGTACTTTTTTTCACCTACAAACTGATGGTCAGTCAGAGCATCCTATTCATGTTCTGGAGGATATGTTGTGAGATTGTGTTATTGATTTTGGGGGTCAGTGGGACCAGTCCCTTGACTTGGCAAAGTTTGCTTATAATAATAGCTACCACTCTAGTATTCATATGGCTATATTTGTGGAATTTTATGGTAGGCGGTGGAAATATCTTGTGGATTAGTTTAATGCTTTCAAGGTTAGACCATGCGTACCGACTTGTTACATGATTTCATAGATATAGTTTGGGTCATACAGGAGATACTTTTTACTGACAAGAGTAGGTAGAAGAGTTATGCTAACCGAAGGGTCTGAGAATTAGAGTTTATTGTTGGTGACCAAGTGTTCCTGCGAGTATCGCCCATGAAGGAAGTGATGAGGTTCAGGAGGAAGGGCAAGCTTAGCCCTAGGTTCATTGCGCCATTTGAGATCCTTCGTCGCATTGTGGAGGTAGCATATGAGTTGGCCTTGACTCCTGCTCTTTCAGATGTTAACCCTATTTTCCATTTTTCTATGTGAGGAAGTATTTTCCAGATGAGTCGCACATCTTTCTATGGTATTCAGTTTAGTTGGATGAGTCTCTAGCTTTTAAGAAGGAGCATATTGCAATTTTGGATAGGCAGGTTAGAAAGTTGAGGTCCAAGGAAATACATCCGTTAATGTTCAGCCGTGGCATCTTTCTGTCGAGGAGGCTACTTAGGAGATCAAGACTAACATATAGACCCACTATCCGCACCTTTTCAATCCTTCAGGTACCTTCCTTTCTTTAACTTTCGAGGATGAAAGTTCTTTTAGTAGTAGATGTTATAATTACCCTCTAGGTCATTTTCTCTGTTTTCATTTATTTTTTTGGCATTTCGACCTTTCCAACAATGGCTACAGGTCATTTATGACTTATCATGATAGACTGTTTGGTTCTAGGGTAGTTCATTTATGTTTTAAGCATATTTCCCTATTTGAATCTCGTAAAGCTGAAAGAGTTGACTTTGGTCAACATTCAGAGAAGAAGGGCTCATAGAAATTCCATCAGTATTGTTATCTCTGGAATATTGACTCTGGGCTAGTGGGACCTTTGGTTTAAGTCCCAAGGCTTCTGGACCCATTTTGGGCATGGGGCCGCCTTTTCAGAGAAACAATCTCTCTTGGGAATTTCATCAGTTATATTGAGTTTGCAATGCCATTTCTGGTAGGGTAGCATATCTGGTTTGTGTTCATAGGGCTTGGAATGATTCTAGGGGGTGTGATCAGAGACTTTTGAGTAGAGTTTTTATAGCTGGTGCTGCAGGTATTGGTATGGGTGTAATTGTGATGCTTGAGCTGTATCTGTGCAGCCACACCTGCGATCACTAGCCGCACCTGCAGTGCTGGGTGACTTTAGCAAGGCATTTCTCTAGTAGGGATTTTTCCACCACTGTGGCATGTGTGCCACACCTGTAGAGTGGGAGGTTACTGTTGACCTCTGCTCCTGCGATGGTCTGGCTGCCGCTGCATTGCTGCACCTGCAATGAATTGGCCGCAGGTGCATCAATCACTAAGATTTAAATGAAGTGTCTTCATTATTTCAATTCTTTTCCAACATCTTTCTACCATCATTTTAAGCTCAGGTAAAGAGAGGAGACCATCAATTCTTGCCCATTTCTTGAGCTACCGAGGTAAATCCTTTCCCCTCACCTTTCTATTATGCATATGTTGGTTAATTTTGTGTTCCTTTTCCATTTCGGGGTTCTAATTGCATGATTAATCCTTAGACTAAAGTCACATATTTCGGACCATTTAAGGTCCGAATTTTATTTTAATTCCGCTCAAAGCTGGGCATGCACCCTGCCTTTATCCCCAAATTTCATATAGCAATATGGGTCTTATTCTTCTTTTCTTGACACCTAGTTTAGATTTTTCATAGCATGCAATGTTTCGAGGCTATCCAAAAGGGAAAGGCACACAATTAATGATTTATGCTTGTAGTTCACCCCCGAGGTAGGTTACGACTTCCTTCTTTAGACTAGGCTTAGTTAGACTTTATATTTTATAAGTTACTTGAATGTTAGAGTAGTCTTTAGGTAGTATTAGGCTTAAATCCTAGTTTTCTATATTTTTGGCCATCTTTGGGATCATAGAATAGGTTTATCATGTTAATCCTTAGCTTAGGAGGTTGTATCTTCGCCCTAGTTAGGCATAAATCCTTAGTGTATTTTAAGGAGACTTTAGAGGTAGAGTAAGTGTTCTTGTTTATTTTTGTGTTTTAGTTCCGTTTCTTCAATTTATAATTATTGTTATTGTGTAACTATGGGCCCGAGGCCATAGCTCAGATTGGACAGAGTTCTAGGTCAGTTATGTTGTGTGTAGGGTGTTTTGCCTTATTTGATAGCCACTTATATGATTGTATGCTCTGTGTTGGCAAACATATTCTCATACATGCATCTACATGGATAGTGGTATGTATTTTAAGGAAATATGAGATTTTTGATATAAAGAAAGGATTTTCTACTATTACTATGGTTTAAAATTTCAGAAAGATATTTCATGGGTTTTTACACTATTTTTCGAAACAAAAGGAAAGTACAACCTTCATACTCGGTCTAAGGGACGTGTTTGGACCTTCACTCAATTTACTTTTTTTGATGAGTTCGAGGTGCAATTTTGAGTGGCCCGAGGAGAACATATCTAGGTTATACTTTTATTATGTTGATGGGCTCTAGGGAAGCCTACGAGATTGTTTTGGGAGCCTACAGATTGTCCAGTGAACCGCATTTTGGGGTTTTTACTTTACTGCATTGAGCACATTTGCATCATAGCATTGCATGGTGCACTACATAATTTTTTATGTACTTGAGTGGCTTATTGCTATTATTATTACCTTCAACATCAGTTTAGTTTTGCCTCTTGTCAGTTGATAACTATATTTAGGTGGATCCCGAGAGCTAGCTTACTTTCATGTATCTTATATTATATAATATCTTTCTGCACTCGGTCGACCTATGATGCCTACTGAGTAACCCATATTTGGGTACTCATACTATATTTCTGTACTTTTTCTGATGTAGGCCAATCGATGTTCGGATTGGTGAGCTCCCGGTGCCTGAATACTCTATTGCTTTCCTTCAATATACATTGTCTGTATTTTTTGCATTTCGGTAGATAGTAGCTTCTTGTATATCGTTATTTTGTGCGTAGACACTCTTGTACTGGTGACACCAGGTCTGAGTTTTGGTTTTTGTATATATCTTGTGTTTTTTAGTTTCTTTAGGGACATTTTTTTATATTTTGTACGGTTGGTATATATCTATATTGTTATACCCTGTCTTATTAGGTTTTCTTTTCCACTTCCCTTATTTAATGCCTAATTATAGTCTCATGTTCTTGGGGTTGGCTTGCCTACAGGGGAGAGGTTTTAGTAGGCGCCATCATGGACAAATTTTGGGTCGTGACATGGTAGGTTCATCAAGTCCAAGGAAAACACATGTAGTGGGTGTGAGTTGATTTATTGCCTCGTTCTCTTCTTGGCTAGCTACATTTCTTGTAATTCTTCCTCTCACACACTTGACAAAGAAGTTCATGGATTCCTCCATGCATGTCATTCTCTCTTTGGTGGTCACCTTGGCACGTGTATAATCTTGCTTCACAATCATCACATCAAATAGCTTCTCTGGTGGCTCAAGCTCTCTATCAACACCTTGTATCATTGGAACCCCAACTCTTCTTACGATGGAGGTAGGCATACTTGGATAAAACAAGAAATTCTTTCCCTCTCCCTTTACTGTAGCCATTTCTCCAATTATTATTTTGCACATACTGATTTCAAACTTGTGTAGGATGGCTAAGATTAAGAAAATTTTGAATTTGGAGGCATGTGAATCATTGGAAGTTTGGGTGATTCATTTGTTGATGAACCTCAACAACATCCTTGATGGCAATGTCATTTGTTTTTGGGTAATAACCATGATTCCCATTGACATCACGTTGCCATATTTCATCAGAATAGCTGCCACAACCTTCTAAGAGAAGCTCTTTGTAATCCGACCTCTTTTACAAGCCATAAAATTTTTCATAAGGGTACTCTTTAAATTTCATATACTCATTTATTGTGTGGTAAGAAAACTTTACCACTATCCCTCTTACATTCACTTTGTACTCCTTTCATAATCAACTTCAGGCTCCCAATATACATAAAACTCTTTCACCATGCATATATTGGCTATACCATGCGAATTAGGTAAGCTTCCCAAACTCATTTGCATTATGTTGGTATAGAGGGAGAGAAACTTGATATGAAGAGGAGTCATATTAATGTTCTCTTTGGCGGTACCCGACAAAGACTCTTGGAAGTGTGTGTACCAACGTCTTTCTATATGTTCAACCGCATTTAAACCATGTGGAACTTCAGGTGTTTTGGGTTATCCCTCATTTTCTTTTCTTGTCCTCTTTTTTTGTTTTGGCTACTAGTTGTAGCCTTGTCCTTTCGGTTGATAGGTCTTTTTGACCTTGAAGACATGCTTCCTAAAAATAAAAATAAAAGATAAGTATACAACATATAAATTTAAAACTTACAAAAGAATTCTATACTATCCTACACTAGAAAAAAAATAATCAAAGTAAAATTACTACAAGTTGCTAGCTTTATTCATAAATCCAAGTTAGATTTCACTAGTAAACATTGCATCTAGTTAGTGACATATATTCAATTAAGAACATGGTATACTAGTTTTCATTGTGGGTGTAGCTAATTTTTATGTTCAAGTGAGGTTTAGAGTCACCCCACACCTAGAAGTTTGACATATTCTTCATAAAACCTTCTTTTTAAGAATTTTATCAAACATTTGTTGTGCATGAATCTTTAAAACTTTACTTTTATGGAATTTATCATTCTAATTGTAATGACATGTTCCATTGTTATAGTAAAGTAATAGCATAAGCACTCAGCTAGAAAATGTTCCTAAGGTGAGAATTGATAAAATCTAAGGCTAGAGTGAGCTTAGATGAAAATATAGCATTTTGTGCCTTAGAGATAGTTGGGGTCTCATGGTTCGTGGAATGGTAATGTGAATTAAATTTATGGATAGTTGACCATCGTGGGATCCCATTTGTTAGTTTGTGATGGAAATCAGGTTCATAGAACTCTTGTTATGGGCATCGTCACACCGAGATTATTCTGTGATGCCTAGGAAAGGAAGTGTGCTGTGAAATGAGGGGTATGGGGCGAGATTTTCATGTTCTAAAAATTGATATTCATCTTGACAAAGGGTACTCTCATTTTAATGGGCCAACGTGATTAGTCATCCTCATCGCAATGACTCACCATGATGAAACTCGGATCACCGCGATGAGAATGAGGGCAGTTTACCTGTGGCTTTCTCAAGAAACTAGGGAATTCCCCTTTGTTTGTGGTAAGTAACTCCGTAAACCTCTTCCTCTATTGATCATTTATCTTTGTATGACCTTTAAGTTGAGGATTAATGGTAGAATTCTTTAAATTGATCCCTAAAAGTGTGAAACATTTGGAGAACCCTATGGGTAGGTGCAATTTCACCTACAATTGATCCTAGAGTGTATTTTTATGATTATTAGCATGAAATTTATGGTTCTTAACATGATTAACTCTAATGGGTAACCTTGGCTTCAATAATGATGATACCTTTAGGTATAAAAATTTCTAAAAGGGTCTAACTTGATTAGAAACCCTTTGGGTATTGATTCTATAAATACTATAAGACTATTAATTGATTAATTAACCCTTAGAGATGCTACAGACCTTGGATAAGGGTAGAATTAGTGGGTTAAGTTTCCAAAGCCTAAAATGGAGAGTAAATGACTAATTACTCTTATGTAATTTTTTTATAGACCTTGAGCAATCCAAAGTGTTAAGAAAAGGCAGGATAATTGCAAAGTAGCTTGCGGGTGGTAATTCTTCACTGGAGCAATCTTATGGTTTATATTAGAGTTGAGACTCATTTTATTACATGTATGTGATTGAGTTGTTTAACCATAGACTAGTGTTCAGACATGATTGAATTATATGTGTTTTCCTGTTATGCTTGAATTAATAAGCTAGATGTACAAGGATTGGTAAGGTAGCTGAGGTGAATAAGTGTAAATGTGACTTTAAGTGCACTGTGTGTATCATGAGGAATAGGTCTGAGAACATTAGATGTATTGACATCGACAAACATTATGGGATTGGGTACCATTGGTACAAGTTGATATTATCATTCATTATGGCATCGGGCACCATGCCAGTATGGATTAATATTGCATCTATAGGAAATGGTTCTAGCGGGTACATGGACCCTGGTGTGTCCCTTGCAAGTCATGGCTAGTTGGCAAAAATAAGACCCTTAGCATGTGTGTATATTCTTTCATTCATCATAGCATTGTTTCAGGGTCAGTCATGGTGAGATGGTATTGTGATCCTCTTTGAGTTGTTATCCCTCTTTTGGGCAATGGGACACTCATTATTTATTATTTATTTTAGTTGTTTTGGATATCTTAGAAATTTTCTTAATTAGAGTTCTTGTACATTGACTTTTAGTTCATGGGGGATGTATTGGTTAGTTAAATTTCCGTATTTAACTATATCAGTTTGACTTCCATAATGTTTTATATTTAAGGTTGGTTTTGATCTACTTCTTCTAAAAATTAGCTAAGTATAAGGTTAAGCTTGGGGTTGGTTGGTTTTCTCAATGGAGGGTTAGTGTGGGTGCCACAAACTTCCAATTGGGTAATGACAAACTTGGTATCAGAGCCCAAGTTAGTTGATCTAATTGTACAAGAACGTGTCTAGTAAATTCTTATAGAATGGTACAGAGACGTCTCTATTTTTCTGCAGGAGGCAACATGACTTTACATTTCCTCAACTTTTTTCTTCTCTTGTGCTATTACTTTATTCCAATTGGTATTTGATGATCTGAATTGGTATCTAACTCTTTCACTGTTATTCTCACAGAGGCTAGAGTAGCGATGCCCAAACAAGTCATTGAGGCTGTAGTTCATGGAAGGAATAGAGTAAAAAGTCGAGATAGGGGAAGGAGCCACACCCACAAGGGGTGTAGCTCAAGCCACAACTCTGGCTTAGGAAAGGTCAACATCTTCTCCCCAGCATGAGAATTTTCTAGAGGTTGTGGAGGAAAAAAAGGTTCAATTTTAGAATGCTAAGAAAGTATTGGTCCAGAGGACAGGGGAGACACCCATTCAGGGAGGTGTAACACAAGTCTCAATGTCATCTGATATGATCCAGCATGTTTTGAGTTTTCTTAGTGGACTAGCAGGGAATGGGACTACTCATGCAATTCCCACTATAAATCATTCGATGACCCAGTACGCTGCAGCAGTGGCTCCTCAGATGGATGGTGCTTCTAAGATATATATGTTTCTGCAACCTGTGATAGGCTCGGTAAGATGGGTTGTGAGCATGAACTTTTTTGCATGTTTGTGAAGATGAAACCTTCAGTATTTCACGGGATAGAGTTTGAGGATGCTTATGAGTTCATCATTGTTTGTCTTGAGCGACTGCACCGGATAGGTATTATTGAGAAGTATGGTGTGGAATTTGTTTCTTTTTAGTTGCAAGGGGATGCTAAGATATGGTGGAGAGAATATGTGAAATGCAAGCCTATTAGGGCACCTCCTATGACTTGGAGTCAATTCTACAAAGTGTTTCTGTAGATGTATGTTTCGCACACTATAAGGGACAGAAAGAGGGATGAGTTTGCCAACATTAAGCAGGGAAATTCTTCTTTGGCAGAATATGAGGCATGCTTTCATGCTTTGGGTTGTTACTCTTTATAGTTGATCAATACAAAGGAAGAACGAAACTAAAATTTTGTGAAGGGCTTGAACACAGAGTTATAGTTTTTAGCTTTATAGTAGCATTTTCTGGCAGGTTTTTTCAAGAGGTGGTCGAATTTGTAAAAGATGTTGAAGGCGTAAAACAAGAGGGTCAATCAAGTATGGCTTTGAATAAGCCCCGATACTGTTCTCTAAAGGTCAGGGTCTGTAGGGATACACTGTGTGCCCCATTCAATGTGCGATGCAAGTTTCAACTGGGAATCCGTTAGGGAATAGTCAGCCTTCATCAGAGTTTGGTGGGCACCTCACTTAGTCTACTTTGGTTTAGTGACCTACTCTTGACCACACATGTTATGAGTGAGGTAAGGTTGGTCAAATAAAAAGGAATTGTCTTCGAATTTGATAGGCAGTTCAATAGTAGGCTCCTAGAGCTCCGGGTCTAGAAGGTAGAGGTACTGGGTATGACAGAGATCATTCGCATGACAGGTGGGATGGTCATATGTCTGGTAGGGTATCACTCAGCCCAACATGGGTGGTGGTAATGATAGAGAAGGTAATCATCCCAACAGGGATGGTGCATAGGCAGGTGGTAGGAATGACTTCTACACTATTCCAGGTATACCAAAGGCAAAGGCGTCAGACGTAGTGATCACAAGTACTATTCTTGTGACTGCATAGTTTCAATTTTTTGGACCCTGGTTCTACTTTTGCATATGTGTTTGCTAGATTTACTTAGGGCTTTTATATTATATGTGAACTACTTGATTTTTTTGTTAATGTGTCTACCCCAGTAGGTGATTTTATGGTTGTGGATAGGGTCATTCGTGCTTTTCCAATTATATTTTGGGGGCGAAAGACTTTGGCAAATTTAGTGATTCTAGACATAGTGAATTTTGACATCATCTTGCGTATGAGTCGGTTGTATCCGCACCATGCTATTCTGGACTATCATGCTAAGACAATAACTATGGTTATTCCTAGGATGGATAGACTAGAATAGGAGGGTAATTTTAGTCCTGCTCCTATGAAGTTTGTGTTATTCCTTCATACTCAGAGTCTTATAGGAAGGAGGTGTTTGGCCTTCCTAGCCCATCTTTGGGACACTAGTTCAGAGGTCCTAGCTATTGAGTCAGTTCATGTGGTGTGTGAGTTCTAAATTTTTTTTCTCGTAGATTTTTTCCTGGCATGCCACTTGATCTAGACATTGACTTTTGTATCGATATAGAGCCAAATATGCATCCCATATTTTTTCCTTCTTATAGAATGGTACCATCTGAGTTGAGAGAGCTTAAGGCTCAGTTACATGAGTTATTTAGTAAAGGGTTTATTCATTCGAGTGCCTCCCCATGGGGTGCTCCAGTATTGTTTGTTAAGAAAATATAAGGTAGTCTATGTATGTGCATAGACTACTAGAAGTTGATCAAATTTACTATCCATAATCAGTATCCTCTCCCTTATATTGATGATTTGTTCAACCAGTTATAGGGTGCATCAATCTTTTCTAAAATTGACCTAAGGTTTGGATACCATTAGTTGAAATTTTTTCCTTCTGATATTCCTAAGACTGCTTTTCAGACTCAGTACAGGCACTATGAGTTCCTTGTGATGTCTTTCGGGCTAAATAATTCCCCGACAGCTTTTATGGGTTTGATGAATTAGATATTTAAGCCCTATCTAGACACATTTATTATTATATTCATTAATGATATCCTAGTGCATTCAAAGTGTGATGAGGAGCATAAAAATTATCTTAGCATTGTGTTGAGATTGTTGAAGGAAAAAGAATTGTATGCGAAATCCCCCATATGTGAATTTTGGTTGTCTTCTATGTCTTTCTTGGGGCATGTGGTTTTAAATGAAGTGGTGATGGTCAAAAAGTAAAAAAATAAGGCAGTTAAGAATTGGGCCAGTCCCAATTCAGTGACTAAGATTTGTAGCTTTATGGGATTGGCTAGTTACTCTGCAGGTTTGTTAAAGGCTTTGCATCCATTGCTACTAATCTGACATGGTTGACTCAGAAACAAGTACCGTTTGTTTTGTCAGATGAATGTGAGGTGAGCTTCTATAAGCTTAAGACTTTATTGACTACTACTCCTATTCTTGCCTTGCTGGTAAGGATTTTATTGTGTATTTTGATACCTCACGATCTGGTTTAGGTGTTTTGTTAATGCAGGGCTTAATGTTATCGCTTATGCTTTAAGGAAAGTCAAAGTGCATGAGAAGAACTATCATACTCATGACTTAGAGTTAGCTGCAGCGGTGCTTGCTCTCAAGATCTGGAGGCATTATTTGTATGGAGTGTGTTGCAAAGTGTTTACAGACCATCGTAGCTTGCAACATATTTTCACTCAGAAAGACTTAAACTTAAGGCAACAAAGGTGGATGGAATTACTCAAGGATTACGAAATTACTATCTTATACCATCTGGGTAAAGCTAATGTGGTAGTTGATGCATTGAGTAGAAAGAGAGAGAGTATGGGTAGCTTGGCCTATTTGAAAGCTACTAGACGTTAGTTGGCCAGAGACATTAAGGCTGTAGCTAAAAATTCATGAGGTATGAAGTTTCTGAAAGAGGTGGATTGTTAGCATGTGTGTAGGCAATGTCCTCTTTTCTTGATTAGATTAAAGGTAAGCTATTTGACGATGTGAAATTGAGTAAGATCCGTGATAAGATTTTATGGGGTGAGGCCAAGGAGTCCATCATTGATGATGAAGTTGTTTTGCAAATTAAGGGGCGTGTTTGTGTGCCCCGTGTTGATGAGTTAATTCCCTTGATTCTAGCTGAGGCTCACTATTCTAAGTATTCTATACAACCTGCTATGACAAATATGTACTGAGATTTGAAGTAACACTATTGGTAGGGTGAAATGAATAGAGATATAGTTAACTTTATGTCTATGTATCAAACTTGTCAGGAAGTAAAATATTATCACCAGAAGCCTGGTGGCACTGTTCATAGGATTCCCATTCCTGAATGGAAGTGGGAGAGAATAGCCATGGGTTTCGTGGTTGGCATTCCTAAGACTTTAAGAAAATATGATTGATATGGGTTGTTTTGGACTGACTGATGAAGTATGTGCACTTCATCCCTATTCAGGTGACTTATAATGTGTCTAAGTTAGCCATGATCTACCTTAAGGAAGCTGTTCGACTGCATGGGGTGCCTATCTCCATTATTTCTGATAGGGGTACCCAGTTCACTTCCAATTTCTGGCAGAAGTTGCATGTGGAGTTGGGTACAAGGTTAGACCTGAGTACTACTTTTCACCCTCAGACTGATAGGTAGTCCAAGCATACAATTCAGGTATTCAAAGATATGCTCCATGCATGTGTGATGGATTTTAGAGGTCATTGGGACAATATCTATCATTGTATTAGTTCACTTATAATAACAGTTTTCACTTGAGCATAGATATGGCTCCATTTGAAGCAGTATATGGGAGGAGATGTAGGTATCCCATTAGTTGGTTTGATTCGTTTGAACTAAGACCTTAGGGTATCAATCTTTTGAGAGATTCCATAGAAAGAGTGAAGTTTATCAAAGAGAAACCTCTAGAGGCTCAAAGTTGGAAAAAAGAGTATGCGAATAGGAAAGTAAGGGGATGTACACTTCATAGAAGGTGAGCAAGTATTGCTCTAATTTTCACCCATGAAAGGTGTTATATGGTTTGGAAAGCGTGGCAAGTTGAGTTTGAGATATATTGGGCCTTTTGAGATTCTTCATAGTGTAGGGCTAGTGGCTTATAGGTTGTCATTGCCTCAAAGTTTGTCAGAAGTTCATCTCATATTTGATGTGTGGCGGGGTTATAAGATAAGATACAATTCTTGTACTACTTGATTGACTAGTAACAAAGAGCTTCCATAAGAACTAGAAGACTCTTGTATGTACGGTAACCTTCTCTTCCGCTACTGGTGGATTGTTGCACAGAAAGGGCGATAGAATCAACCTTTCTTTGTGCGCTTTTCAAGCGCTTAGATTCTGCTAGTGATGGGGCAGCAAGGCCATATTTTTCAGTTGGAAGGTTAAGCCAAGAAGGTACGAATGATTTGAGGGGCCCCATTAGAAGATATGGGGAGGCTTTCTTGTGGTAGTAATTATGAACTTCTCTCCTCTTCTCTTACCGTGCACAATTTGTTTACATGCCGCCTTAGATCTCTCTTTCTTAGTTTCACACTGGACTAATGATAATGAATGAAAGTCAGTCTTTTAGTAAACGTATATAAGCAACTCTTTAGCGTATAAGAAATTCTTTAATGGTCGCACCAAAAATACGGTGGAGATTGGTTAAAGATGATCTTACGCGGCATGCTTAAGAAGTACCACAAGGATGATGACTCCATAATTCATTAGGATTCGGTCAGGTTAGATGAAAACATCTCTTATGAAGAGGAGGAGGTTGTTATTCTTCATAGAGATGTCCAAATATTAAGAACTAAAGAGATTGCATCCATGAGAGTTCAGTGGATGAATCGTCCTAATGAGGAGTCCCCTTGGTAGACTGAAGCAGACATGCAAATCAAGTATCCTCACTTGTTCCTTGATCTAGGTAATTATCGTTTCCTTCTATTTTCTTCTTATTATAGTTTAGGAAGGAATGAATCTTAATTGGTATCTAATGTAATGAACTAATCCATCATTATAGTAAAGTAAGGGGATAAGTAACTGGTTAGAAAAAGTTCATAATATGAGAGTTGATAGAATCTCAGGCTAGGGTGGGATTAGATAAAAAACATAGTGTTCCATGCCATAGAGATGGTTAGGGTCTCGTGGTTCATAGAATGGTAGTTGAGTTCCATAGATGGATGGTTGATAATCGTATGATCCTGTAGGAAGTTTCGAGATGGAAATCGGGTTCATAGAACTTTTGTTATGGACGTTGCCAGATCAATATTATTCTACGATGTCTAGAAAATAAAGTGTTTTGTGAAATGAGGAGTTTGGGGTGAGATTATGATTTTCTAGAAATTGATATTTGTTACAACGAAGAGAACTCTCATCGCAATGGGCTGTTATGACAAGTCATCCTCGTTGCAATGACTCACTGCGATGAGACTGAAATTGCCATGACGAGAATATGGGCAATTTACCTGCCAGTTTTCAGTTTTTCCGGGTTATTTCCTCAAAAATCCTATTTTGTTCTAGACCTTTAAGAAGCGTTTTTTTAAAAGAAACTAGGGAATTCTCTTTTATTTAAGGTAAGTAACTCCGTAAACCCCTTCGCGTATTGATCATTTATCTTTGTAAGACCTTTAGGTTCAGGATTAATGGTAGAATTCTTGAAATTAAGCCCTAAAGTAGGAAACTCGGGGAGAACCCTATGGTAGGTGCAATTTCACCTAGAATTGATCCTAGGATGTATTTTTATGATTACTAGCATGAAATTTATAGTTCTTAACATGATAAAGGCTAATGGGGAATCTTGGGTTCCATAAAGATTAGGCCTTTACGTATAAAAATGGATAAAAAGGGGCTAACTTGATTAGAAACCCTTTGGGTATAGATTCTGTGAATGCTATGAGACTAGTTATTGAATAATACCCTTGAAGAATGCTACAGACCTCGTATAAGGGTAAAATTAGTGGGTTAAATTCCCAAGACTTGAAATGGAGAGTAAATGATTAACTACTCTTGTATAATTATTGTTTATAGACCTTGAGCAATCTGAAGTTTTAAGGAAAGGCAAGATAATTGCAAAGTAGCCAGGGGTTGGTAATTCTTCACTGGAGGTAGGTTATGGTTTATATTGGTGGTGAGGCTTATTTTATTACATGTATGTGATTGAGTTGTTTAATGGGTTATTGGTCTTTTGACGTGTTTGAAATATATGTGTTTTCCTATTATGATGAATGATAAGCTAGATGTACAGGTATGGGTAAGGGAGATGAAGTGAATAAGTGTAAGTGTGACTTTAAGTGCATTGCGTATATCATGAGGAATAGGTCTGAGAACCTTAGATGCTTTGACATTGTCATACATTATGGGATCACGTACCACACTTTTATAGGTTGATATTATCATTCATCATGGGATCAAGTACCATGCTGGTACGAATTTATATTGCACCAATGAAAAATGGTTCTGGTAGGTAAATGGACCCTGGTGTGTCTCTTGTAGGTCATGGCTAGTTGGAAGAAATAAGACCACGTGTACACTCTTTTGTTCATCATTGCATTGTTTCATGGTCAGTCATGGTGAGATGCTATTGTGAAGTAAGTTGTGAATAGAGGTACAAGTTGCATTGATGAGAGGTAGATGGGCATAGGTTCCATGTGTTCCATGTGTTGTGATCATTGAAAGTGAATTATTTTAGATTCTCTTGGTGGTATTTGGTGACTTATGTGAACTTCATATTTCTGTTTTTGATTTGACTTGAGATGGTTATCTCCTAAGTGTTGGTAAGCCTTTTACATGTTACTTGATTTGATTACATATTTGTTCTAGCTTGGTCGGCCTATGATACCTAGCATTTCATAGTGTTTTATACTGATACTATTCAGCACTCTTCTTTTATTTAGTGCAGACTGTGTTCCAGATGCTGAAATGCGACCTCAACTAGACTAGGTGATTGACCATAGATCCAAGGGTGAGCACTACTTCTCAGGCTGCCGTGGATCCTCTTCAGGTTGTTGTGCCTCTTCCGGGCGATGGGACTCTTACTATTTATTATTTATTCTTGTTGTTTTGGATATCTTATACATTGCTTGGATTAGAGTTCTTGTACAATGACTTTCAGTTCTTGGGGGATGTTTTAGTTAGTTGAATTTTCCTCATTTAACTTTATCAGTTCGACTTCCATTATGTTTTATATTTAAGGTTGATTTTGATCTACTTCTTCTAAAAATTAGCTAAATATAAGGTTAAGCTTGGGGTTGGTTGGTTCTCCCACCAGAAGGTTAGTGTGGGTGCTACTCACATCCAATTTGGTCGTGACACTAATTCGGCCCCAAATTTTATATTATCAACAAATAACCATCATAGAAATAATATATTCACATACAAACAAAAATTCAAATTCCCCATCCAAAAAATTAGCATGAATCACAAACTAAACCAAAAACTAGAAACTAATGATAAAAAATTAAAATTAAACAAAGAAAGCATAAGAATTCATACCTTTTAGGATTGATTGAAAGATGAAAGCTTGAGGGATGAAGAATTTAGCTAAAGTGTTCTAGAGAGAGAAATATTCAAAGTGTACTAGTGGACAAAAATAAGGAGAATCTAGTGGTATTTATAATAAATATTTTTTTCTTTTTCTTTAATTTCCATTTTATAAAATAAAATCAAGATTTTTTTTGAGTGAAATACACAACGGAGGGGCCTAGGGTGGTGCCCTAGGCGTCCCCCTAGTGCAAATTTCACTAGTTTTTCATTTTTTTGATTTTTTCTTTTCAATCCTTATTTTGAGCATCCATTTTTCACTTTCCTTGCTCCACAATCTCAAAACCTGTAAAACAACAAACTCAAAATAATTGTTCGAAAAAAATTATAATAGAATATAATAAAGAAAAATAAAAATTAATTCAACAAATGTTGGATTGCCTCCCAACTAGCGCCTTATTTAACGTCATGGCTCAACATAAACTTTTTCAAGTTCCAGTAGCTCCATGATGAGGGCAAACAACTCCACCCCATGTCAGCTGAGCTTCCATTTTTTCCTGTCCGTTCTTCACCTCTCTCATCAAGCTTCATAACTCCATGTTCCATGGGATACAATGTCTTGTTATGCTTTGTAGCAACTTCATGGCTCCATTAGAAGAATTCTCATCCCACCATCTACCAACTATCACATATATAATAGATTGGTTGATCTTATCAAGTGCTTGGTAAAAAGTATCAACATCATTACCTTAGATAGTCCTAAACCTGGATAATTCAAAAGCTGATTGAACCTTGTCCCAGCATCAGAAAGTAACTCTTCCTCCTCATGTTTAAAATTAACAATCTTATTCATATCTTGTGTATTTTTGGTGTATGGACTGAACTCATGGATGAACATATATAATAAACCAGGCTATATCCCTACTTACTTAGGTTAAGTGTTCATGTACCATTCCTTTGCTTCTCCCACAACAGAGCGAGGAAACCAGTATAACTTCATCTCATCATCTATGACATTGTCATACTTTTTTGCAGACATAAGAAGTTCTTGATTTGAAAAATGGGATCTCTATCACATCAATTTTGAAATAGACCTTTATCTTTAATTTCTCTTTCAATTTCATCTTCTATAGTAATAATGTCCTTCTCACTAAGATTTATTCTACAAGGACCCCTTGATGGGTTATTTCAGTTTGAAAGAGTTCCTTGTCTAACCTTAGGCAATCTTGGTAGTCCAAAATTGATGACTTTGAGCTCCTCCTAATATGCAGGCAATCTAGTTGCCTTCAGTATGTTGAATGTTGCTTCATTTTCTGCCACAGTTATAGATATCTTCCCAGACTTCACTCTTATCACTGCATCAACTATATTCAAGAATCCTCTACCAAGAATGATGGATACATCCTTCTCGGCCTCATAATATAGAATAACAAAGTCCACAGGTAGAATAAATGGTCCCCTCTTCACTAACACATCTTTAATGATTCTATCAGGGTAGGTTAAAGAACGATCTGTCAACTGCAAAGTAACTGTGGTTTCCCTTTTTCACAATCCTATTTCTCAAGTCATGATGGTGATGTGTCGGGATTTCACGGTACTTTCGCTGCTTAGAACTAAGGATTTTTGGTGTTCTTAAGTGTGTTTTATTAGATATGATGTATGTTTACTACATATGCAGAGGAAAGTATTGAAAAGACAAAAAGATAGAAAAAGTTATGTTTCTTGGCTATAAGCGATGTCCCACAGGCGTGGGATTCAACAATTCCCCTGGGAAGGAACGTCAGGATGAACAGTCAAATTACAAGGCAAAAACCCATTGCATGACCAACTGGGATGGGCGACAGTAGCACCACGGGCCGTCACACTTGCCCATGGCAATAGAATGCATGAATTAAAGATCAGACTCCCAGCCACAACCCCCGTGAGAGCTGTGATAGGACATTGCATGTGCCCATTAAAATAGACCAGAGCAAATGAAATGTTAGATGACTTGGCCGATGGGCTGCCCACGATACCCATGGGAGCCACGATGGCCCGTCAATGTTGACCATGGAAATTTGGTAGACTATTATGCACAAAGGCAAACAGACTCGATGGGCTACCAACGATGCCCGAGGCATACACAATGGCACGTGGGGCCTGCCCGTCAAACCAACCTCATTCTATCTTTCCTAGTTCTGTTAGGATTTGGTCTTTACTATTTGTAAATACATTTCCTAGGGTTTTATTTCGAAGGTTATGCAATTTTTGGACATCATAACAGATTATTGAGAATATTATTCCATACTTTTGAGAATTCAATTATTTATTCTTGATTATTGAAGTGTTCTTGAGAGTTCAAGATTTCAGTTTTCTTTACTTATTATTGTAAGTTATAATCATGATCTCCTCATCTAAATTTGATTGTTCTCTTACAACCATGCGTAGAAAAATCCACAACTAGGGTTGTGGGAACCATGAAGGATTAACAAAGTAGGCAAAGTACTTAGTAATCGTAGAATGGTGTTCATACATGTATTGTTCTTTCCCTCACTTTGATTGCTTTTTAATGGTTTAAGGCATTAGAACTCGCCTTATTCCTACTTGCTTGACCAAAGAAGTAATAAATAGGAAACGAGATTACACAATGGAAATTTGAGGCTACCAACCCTTAAGTAATTAGCTTGAACTTGCCCAGGGAAAGCTAATTTGGGATCATTGGCAAGGGTTAGCAAAGCAAACGCCCATAGACTGACCAAGTTGCGTGGTGACATTCTTCTACTTTGGTACCCATCCACATATGAGAACCTAACTTACCGATCTTGCATGCATAGCACTAGACTGGATTGTTGGTACAAAGCCTTACTGCATTATGAACTCATGGGGAACACTACCCTAGTCACTTATCTCAGTGATTACAATACTTGAAACTATTACTCTGTTACTTATTCGAATCTTAATTACAAATACTATTTGTTACTTTACAACCCTCCATTTGGAAAAAAATGGCTAAAAGTGCAAATAAACATAGTTGACCCTAGTCCTACCATATTCACTGTGGGATCGACCCCAACCTTTGTTGGGTTTTATATTTGAACATCAATCGCTTTATACTTCTTTGGAGGTGTAATTTGGGTGTATCCAATTTTTGCACCATTGCCAGGGAATATGGTTTAGGATTAAGAGCAACTGTGTTTATTTCACTATTAGTCCTTATTTCCTGATGTACATTTTTGTTGTTTTTATTTTGTTCCATAGGTTGCAAAATTGTGCATGCCCAGTACACGATGTCAAGGCAATCCCCTAATTTTGTTCAATCCTGAACTCCAATGAACTCTAAGAAACATGGTGAAGGATTGGGTTGTCGAGACAGTAGAATAGGCCACAACTCAGATGTTGGCCGAAGAACAGAAAAGGCAGTAGGCAGAAGAAGCTGCCAAAATTGGACAAGATGCTTAGGCTGTTGATGCACTTGCTCAATAAAATACTGAAGCTCAGCAATCAAGGCAAAAAGTTGGTCGTCAAGTGGCACCAAATGTTAAAGTTACTAGAGATGAGGAAGCCCGATGCAATATACCTCAAGATCTGATTGCACTAAGAGGGAATATGGGCCGCCAGTTATAGCAGCCTTGACATATCCCTCGTTACAATCTTAATGATGATGAGAGAAATCTTGATGATGTAGGCATAAAAAACCCTATAGTGCTGCCACCACTTCCCGGGGGTACGAAGTTTGATATTATAAGAACTATGATCTAGTTTCTAAACCTGAAGGGATTATTTGCTAGCAAGCCTACAGATGATACAAATTTGCACTTGGTGAACTTTGTGGGGATCTTCAAGGCTTACAACCTACAAGGAGTAGGAAAAAATGCTATTAGACTGTGACTATTTCCATTTTATTTTACTTGAGAAGCAATACTTTGGCTTACTGAACTTCCTGATAATTCAATATTCACATTGAGGGAACTAAAAAGTCAATTTTTAGAGAGGTTCATCCTTCCATCTAAGATGTTGCAGCACAAGCAAGATATTTATAACTTCAAGCAGTTAAACACCGAAGCACTGTATGAGACATGGCTTAGGTTCAATAAGAAGCTGAAATAGGTGCCAAATCACAGGATCCCTTTAGATAATTTGATGGAGATTTTCTACAGAGTACTGAATGAAAACACTAAGGCGGAAGCTGATATAGTCACTGGGGGAGCATTTCTGGAAAATACTTACATACACACTTCTAAAATGCTTGATAGAGTTACAAAAATGAATAGGGCATGACATATAAGATTTAAAGAATGTAGCAGGAACTTATGTTGTTGGGAAATCCATAGACCAATAGGAGTTGCAGGAGCATAGACAGGATGTTATAGGATTAAAGATAAGTGTGGATCTGATTGTGAAACAAATCCTTAATAACAGAGCTGAAAAGGTGAATGTTGTGGGTTCACAAGATAAAGCACCAAGACATGATCAGGTGGCATATTTTTGGGCCAACGACTAAGGGTCCAATTAGGATGCTTGGCATGGTCAAGAAAATCAAGGTCAGAATAGAGATAGAGATAATAATAGGGATAGAGATAACAACTATAACCAGTCTAGCTATTGAGATAAGAGCATGGGTAGAGATAGAGATGGTGACTGGAAAAGAGAGATATGGCTACAAGAATGATAGAAGTAGCTTGTATGTACCTCTGGGTAACCGTGAGGAAGGATCCAGTCAGCCAACAGTCAAAAAGTTATTGGCCAAGGTGTTGCAAAAGGTTGAGTCAACTGATGGTAACTTGACAGAAATATGTGCTGTCATCTCAGGCATGAATCAGAAAGTAGATTCATACACCATATCCGTCAAGAAAATCAAGCATCAGTTGGGTCAAATGTCTACAGCTTTGAACCAACGTCAGAAAGGTACAATTCCTAGCAATATAGTCTAGAATCCAAAAAATGATGGGCATTGCATGGCAGTGACTACTCACAGTGGATAGAAGATTGTCAACCCTTTTATCCCTATAATTGTTGAGGAGCTTGCTGAGCCTGAATTAGATGGAGTTAGTATTGTAGTTGAGTCTGAAGTAAAGGGTGGTGAAGAGAGCAGAATTGAAAAGGGGACAACTGCTACCCAAATAAAGGAAGAGCAGGTACCTAAAGTTGTTAAGCCTATGCCTAGAACTCCTGCGCCTTTCCCACAAAGACTAGCCAAAAAGGTTGAAGAAGGCAAATATCAAAAATTTATCTGAATGTTGAAGCAGCTTTTGGTCAACATCCCTTTTGTAGAAGCACTAGAACAAATGCCTGGATATGCAATGTTTATGAAGGATTTGGTGACAAAGAAGAGAACTGTCAGTTTTAAGCCTGCAGATAATCTGCACCATTGTAGTACAATTGCTTCCCATTCTCTTGTTCAGAAAAAGGGAAGATCCTAGAGCTTTCACTATTCCCTGTACTATTGGAGAATTCTATTTTGCCAAGGAATTGTGTGATCTGGTGCAAGAATAAATCTTATGCCATTGGTAGTGTTTAAACAATTGGGCGTGAGAGCCCCACATTAATGACAATGCGACTATTAATGGTAGATCGGACTGTAAAGAGGCTAGTATTTATCCTGTATGTTGTGCTTGTCAAAGTAGAGTCCTTTATCATCCTAGTGGACTTCGTAATTTTAGACTGTGAAGTAGATTTTGAGGTCCCCATCATTTTGGGGTGATCATTACTAACCACTGAATGTGCTTTAGTTGACTAGGACACAGGGAAAATGAAGTTTAGGCTGAATGATGAAGAAGTTACTTTCAACCTGTGCCAATCTATGAAGAAGTATGAGGACATGCGAGTATCTTAGCTATTGATGTTGTGAATTAAGAACAGTTGTCAATCCCAGTTGAAGAGTGACTTGGTATTGAAGCACTTGCAGCTGTGATCATGAATTTTGATGGGGAAGCCATTGATTAATATGATGACATGGTATAAGGGCTTGCTAGTATGGGATGTTACTCATATGCTCTGAAGAAGCTCAATCTAGACTTGAAAAATTGAGTAACTCCACTAGCTAGACCATCCATAGAGGAGCCTCTCGTCTTAGAGCTCAAAGTGTTGCCACCACATTTGCTATATGTTTTCTTGGGAGAGAAAAATATGTTGCCTATGATTATTACTGCTGACTTAGGTGAAGGGTAAGTTGAGGCTCTTGTGTCCGTATTGAAGATGTTTAAAAGGGCCATTGGTTTGTCTATCACTGATATCATTTGCATTCCACTAGGCATATGCACACACAAAATTCAGCTTGAGCCAAATTTCATCCCAAGTATTGAGCATCAGTGTTGGTTGAATCCTCCTATGCAAGAGGTGGTCAAGAAAAAGATTATAAAGTGGCTGGATACAGGCGTGGTTTATCTGAATGCAGATAGTAAGTGGGTGAGCCCAGTTCATTGTGTACCTATAAAGACTGGAATCACTGTGGTTCCTAATGCTAAGAATGAGCTAATTCTTATGAGCCCAGTCACAGGTTTGCATGTTTGTATAGATTATAGAAAGCTGAATGCATGGACTGAGAAGGATTATTTTTCGATGCCATTTATAGATCTGATATTAGACCATCTTGCTGGTAGAGGATGGTATTATTTTCTTGATGGTTACTCAGGATACAATTAGATTTCAATTGCCCATGAAGACCAAGAGCATACCACTTTCACTGGTCCATATGGGACATTCACATTCAGAAGTATGCCATTCAGATTATGTAATGCACCGAGCAACCTTTCAGAGATGTATGATTTGGATCTTCTAAGACATGGTAGAAGAAACTATTGAGGTATTCGTGGATGATTTCTATGTTATAGGAGATTCGTTTGATGATTATTTAACCCATTTAATATGTGTCTTACAAAGATGTGAAGAGTGCAACTTGGTGCTAAACTGGGAGAAGTGCCATTTAATGGTCAAAGAAGGCATCATGTTGGGTCACTGGATTTCTAAGAAGGGTATTGAGGTTGAAAAGGACAAGATTGAGGTGATTGACAAATTTCCTCCTCCAGTCTCAGTAAAGGGTATTCGAAGCTTCTTAGGGCATACTGGGTTCTATTGCAGGTTCATAAAGAACTTCTCAAAGATTGCACATCCCTTGTGCAAACTGTTGGAGAAGGATGTGAAGTTTCTGTTTGA
The DNA here is from genome assembly GCA_003996215.1 of Jaltomata sinuosa. Classification (NCBI taxonomy): domain Eukaryota; kingdom Viridiplantae; phylum Streptophyta; class Magnoliopsida; order Solanales; family Solanaceae; genus Jaltomata; species Jaltomata sinuosa. Next base: position 25,334 of record QJPP01001850.1, on the reverse strand, counting down.
TGAGGCGTGTTTGAAGGCATTCAAGTGCTTAAAGTTAAAGTTGATCTTAACTCCTATTATTGTTTCTCCTTATTGATCTGAGCCGTTTGACGTGATCTGTGATGCTAGTGGAGTAGCACTAGGAGCAGTCCTAGGCCAGAGAGGAGAGAAAATTCTTCACCCGATCTACTATGGTAGCAAAGCACAGATGCAACTCAGAAGAACTACACTGTGACAGAACATGAGCTGCTAGCTGTGGTGTTTGCATTTGAAAAATTCAGATCCTATTTGCTTGGCACCAAGGTGATTTTGCATACAGACCTTGCAGATCTCAGGTACCTTATGGCGAAGAAGGATACAAAGCCTAGGTTGATTCATTGGGTACTACTGTTGCAAGAATTTGACTTTGAACTCAAGGACTGTAAAGGTACTAAAAATCAGGTGGATGACCACTTGTCTAGACTGGAGGATGAGGCTATGTTGCAGCTGAAAGATAAGATGGAGATTGATGATGCTTTCCCAGATGAGCAAGTTTTGGCTGCTTCTCAGGATTTCATCACATGGTATGTAAACATTGCTAACTACTTAGCAAGTGATAGTTCCTCCTAACCTAATCTTCCATCAGCAAAGGAAGTTTATGTCTGATGTGAAGAAATTTATCTGGGAAGAGCCTTATTTGTTCCGTGTATGTGGTGACACCATGATTCTTAGATGCATGGCTGAATTAGAGATGGAAGATATACTTTAGGCACGCCATTCATCACCTGAAATGGGACATCATGGTTGCACCTGGACCGCCCACAATATTTTGCAATGCGGCTACTATTAGCCTACCCTCCACAAAGATGCTCAAGAGTATGCAAGGGCCTCCAATCGAGTCCAAAGGGAAGGAGGTATATCAAGAAAGCATGAGCTCCCTCTTACTCATATCCTTCTGATTAATCTATTTGATGTATGGGAAATCAATTTCATGGGTTCTTTTGTGATGTTGAATGGTATGAGGTATATATTAGTTGTTATTGACTATGTGTCAAAATGGGTGGAGGCGGTAGCACTTCCCAACAATAAAGGAAAGAGTGTCACAACATTCTTAAAGCAAAATATCTTCTCCAGATTTGGCACACCACAGGCGATTATCAATGATGGAGGGTCTCATTTTTGTAATAAGATATTTCGGGCTCTACTTGAGAAATATGTGGTGAGAGATAATGTGGCAAATCCTTATAATCCTCAGAAGAGTGGCCAAGTAGAGGTCTCCAATCGTGAGATAAAGTCAATCTTGGGAAGATAGTGAATGTCCATAGAACAGATTTGCCTAGGAAGCTGGATGATGCCTTATGGGCATATCGGACAGCCTACAAGACTCCTATAGGTATGTCACCATATAATCTTGTGTTTGGAAAGTCATGTCATCTTCCGTGGAGCTTGAGCCTAAGGCCATGTGGGCACTTAAAAAGCTAAATTTGGATTGGTGTGACACATCCTATCAGCGGCTTGGGTAGTTGAATGAATTAGACGAGTTTCATCTAAATGCTTATGAAAGTTAAGCACTATATAAGGAGAATATGAAGATGTACCATGACCAAAAGATTGAGAAGAGAGATTTTCAGCCGGACGATCTAGTTCTACTCTACAATTCAAATATGCGCTTATTTCCAGGCAAGCTAAAGTCTAAATGTATGGGGCCATTTAGAGTGGTGCAAGTATCCCATGATGGTGCAATAGAGCTTGAGAACCATTGACGAAAATCATTTCAAGGCCAATGGTCAGAGTGTCAAAGCCTATTTAGGAGATGCTGAAGAGATAAAATTTGTTTAAGTTTGGGAGCTTGGTGACGTCTGAGTAACAAAGTAACCTGCATCGTACCGCCATGCTAAATTTGGCACTGCATGGGAGGAAAACCATGGAGAAAGCTTGATGAAGTATAAGTAGTCCAGTGACCTGCGTCATGCCACAACGTTAAATCAAATGCTGCATGGGAGGCAACCCATGGACTAACATTTGTTTAAATGTGCAGGAGCTAATACAATTGAACAAAGGATAATTTGCGAAAAAGGGGTTCCTATGGGCATCTCTGACAGGACGTCACAGGTTCCACATCCCATGGGAAATAGGCGTGCAATTGGAAATTCAACAATAAGCTCACTGGCCCAGTCCCACATCCCGACATGATAGGTCATCGTAGCCCCAATGGGCATGTGAATGGATTATGTAACACCCCACACATTTGAATATTGGATTAAATCGTGCCTTTGGGATAATACTAAGAGTACCTTACATGTTATGAAGGATGTTTTATGAGGTATTTTAAATACACGATGGTCATATGTTATGTTTTGAAGTCAAGAAAGTGAAAAAATAAAAGTCGGAAAAAGTTATTGTAAATTCCTTTAAGGAATTCTCTTAAATTTTTGGTGAAATGTCTTGGTGGGTTTCTCCCAATATATAACGAAATAGTGGGCCAACGACCTACCAAATTGAAGGTGTACGAGTCTAGTTCCCAACACATCAAACCGTTCATTCATAAAACTTTGGAATCGGGAGATATTCACATTTTTGTAAGACTGCACAAGTAGGCACGTCAAGGTGGGCCCAAGTCAGTGGAGCGGATATATATTAAGATTTTAGTCTTGAAAATTCATTTTCTCTCCAAATTATTTCTTCCAAGCTCTGAGAAACATCTGAATCTCTCCCTAGACCAAAATACTCCCTAAAATTTGCCAACTAGAGCTTAAGGGCTTCACAAAAGTTGTTCTACGGGTTAAGCTTATCGTCTTGACATAGTTTTCTCCATGTTTTTTATGGTGCTTCTATTTACGGGTGTGGACAGCGAGATTTCCAGGGGATTATTGATATTGGGCATTATCTATAGAGTTGTATTGGTATGGTAAGGGTCCCGTACACTTATCTATTTGTTAAAATGATATTCTAAGCTTCTAGATATGAAAAGTCATACTTGCCGATGACTTGTAGTATTTTCTTGTTGGTTTTTTCTTCGTTTATTGTCACTTCAATGAGACAGGTTGTTTAGCATTTGAATTCAGTTCCTTTCGACAAGGAAAAGTTCCCCCATATGACCCTCCTTCATAATTACATGTTCTAGTATCATTTTTACATCTTTCCAGCCATAAAGTGGTGTTTTAGAAACCATGGCTTTGGACAACCTCTTTATCTTGTTACGTTTGGTTATTGTTGGTGTGTACTGAAGGTGTTAAGGTGCTGTAGGGATTGGGGATTTTTTGTGATTCTTATTGGAGTCACGTATGATAGTCATTATATTGAACAACATCAAGTACGCCTTGTTATATTGCCTCGGGAGCCCGTCGCTTCTTCGAGATTTTGTTGGAATATCTTCATTCGATATAGCTATTGTTTATTATTCTTATTGGCCTAATTTTATGCTTTGGACTTGGATGGTCACAAGTGTGGCATTAACCCCTTATCGATTGGCTTTGGCTCATTCTTGCAGGCTTATTGATTCGTGCACTTGTTGCTTTACCTTTGGTTGGTCAAGCTTCCTAGAGACACCTTGGGGTCTTTGGTTAAAAGGTATGTTAAGGCTTCCTTTTCACTGTCTGGCATGACCTTTAAGGCCAAAGCTTTATAGCCTCTATAACATTATTATTCGACTTATGGCTCTATAGTATTGTGATTTGCTCCACAACATGATATAGCGACTATCAGCAACACTCTATTCCTTACCTAGCATCCTAAAAAACATGTTATGGTTCAGTTGCGCTCACCTAAGATTACATGATATTATTGTGTTGCTTTTATCGTCTTGCTACTTCCTATAGGCTTGTTTTGGCCTCAACAGATACTAACACTGTAGGGTTTTGGAGCCTACATTATGGTTATTATTACCATGCTTTTAGGCCAGTCAGACCATCCCAACGGGAAAGGGGGCAGTAATCACTTTATATTACTGTGCCTTTGGGCCGGGCAGACCGTACCTACGGGATGAGCAGGATGGACCTATGGGGCAGCGATTACATTATATTATCACACTTTCAGGCTAGGAAGACCATACCTATATGATGGGTAGGCTGTACCTACGGGGCAACACTTATATGGTACCATACAGACTTAGAGTTGTACTGATTCATAACACATGTACATTCAGACAATTCAAATCAGATTATCACTGGGGTGTAGGTAAGGGGGACAATATGTGTATTTAGCAACTGTTTGAACTCTTTTGGACATAGCGATGGTGTGATGTTTGTAACTGCTGGGCTTTTGGGGCCCCATTCGGATTATTATTTGCTACATGTTTAAAGGCTTTATTATTATACAAAGGTAAGGTATTGTACTTATGTGTTCCTCCTACCCTTTTTTTTAAGTCCTTACACTTAAGTTTCAGTTTTCAGTTTGCCTTACATACTCGGTACATTATTTTGTACTGATGCCCCATTGCCTGGGGATGCTGCATTCATGCATGCAGGATCTAAGCGACGACCAGATAGAACTGTCGGGTAGCATAGCCGAGCTCTCAGTGAGTTGGTCGACTCCTTTACTTCCAGGGGTCGCCAGATTACCAAAGGTTTTCCTTTTTTGTTTTTTTATAGTTTTTGGGTAGGTTGGGGTCCTGTCCCAGAAATTATTGTATTTGTAAAGGCTTGCAGACTAGTCAGTTAGGTTGTATAGCTACGATGATGATGATTTTGGCCTTATATATTGATTAGTTGTAGCTTGTTGGCCTAATGGGCCTTCTTGTTGTTATTATTGATAGTTTAGCAGCTGATTAGCCTAGTTTACATTGTATATACCTATTTTCAGCATCTGTATAGAAATCATGGTGGCCATGAACTCCCACATAGCATTTATGCTTTCCTAGATATCATGGAGGCATCGATGGACCAAATAGGACTTACGTACTACCTGCTTATTTCTTTTAATGAACTATTGGGAATAATTGTTTTCCTTCTAGAGCTGTTGGCAGGGGCTTTGTCGGCCGAGGGCTGATTTTTAAGCTGAGATATAATTGTTTGTTTTCTTGATTGTGTGTGGCTACTATGCGCCATTGGCAAATAGTTTACTAGGGTCCACTTTAGCCTAAGTTTTGGCATTAGGTGCCAGTTGTGCCATCCCATGTTTGGGGAATGACTAACTTTGTATCAGAGCAATGTTGTTTCCTAGGGAGTCTATAATCTGTGTCTAGTATAGTATTGTTTATATGTGTGTTGTGCACCACATTTTATAAGCAGGAAACTACAGACCTTGTTTAGGAAAGTTACCCTTCTCTTACTCAAATCATGCTATAGAGTTGAGTCATAAGGGTTTAGTTCTTTGGATTATCAATGTTATTATGCTTATGTAGAGATTTGTCAGTGGCTCGACAGACAACTGCTGGTTGGAAGATAGATACATCCACAAATGAGGGTACCAATAGGATACCACCTGCCGAGGCAGTAAGTCAGAGTTAGTAGAAGAGGCATCTTCAAATTCCTCCCATGTTTCAGCTCCACATCAGGAGGCCCCACCAGCTACTAGACCTCTAGCAACACCTCCAGTATCACCTCCATCTCCTCCTATCCCTACAGATTAGGAGTTCAGGAGTGCAGTCTATATGCTGGCTCAGTTAGCGGCCACTAAGCGTCAGCCTATTGTGCCAGACACAGCTGGACCTTCTGAGGAGCCTGGAGGTTTGAGGGTTTGAGAGTTCCTTGCCTTGAGTCCTCCTCAGCTATAAATGTATAGACCACAGAGAGGATCCTCAACACTTTATACATCAGCTTCATAAGATATTCAGGGTTATGCATGCATCACCGACTGAGTCAGTTGAGTTAACAGTATTTCGGATGCGTAATATAGCAGTATTGTGGCATGAGAGCAGGGAGAGATCTAAGGGGAAGGATGCACCTCCTCCAACCTAGTACACTTTCACAAAGGACTTCTTAGATCATTATTTTCCATGAGAGATACGAGATGCCCAAGTAGACTAGTTTCTGAATCTTTGACAGGGCCGTATGAGCATCCTTGAGTATGCCTTGAGATTTGATTTTTTGGATAGATATGCATTATCATATGTTGATACAATGCATGACAGGGTACGTCAATTTATTAGAGGGCTTACTTTAAAATACACTGAGGCTTGTACCTTAGCAGCACTTAATGATGATTTAGACATCTCACGAATTGAGGAAGTGGCCCAGGATGAAAAGAGGATCAGACATCAATAGTATATGATTGAGGGGGTCGACAGAGAGCACCAAAAGAGGGCTAGGCCTATGGTGTTTCATACAGAGGCTCAGGGAGGCTCCAGACCTAGATATTTAGTAAGACCACCTAGGCCCCCACCACAGCAGTCCCAGGTTAGCAGGTCAGATTGTCGAGGGCAGTCAAGTCTAGGGGAGAGTTCTCCAATGTTAAGCTCGCAGCAGTACAGGGTCCCAGAGTAGTCTAGAGCTATTGTGCCACATTGTGAAACTTGTGGTAACACACATACATGGAGATGCCTTCAAGGCTCTACAACATGCTATTCTTGTGGCCAAAAGGGTCATGTACAGAGAAAAATACATTGAGGGACTAACAGAGTTTAGGATAGAGGGTAGGGTCAGTCGCAGGGTCATCTTCTTTAGTACATCTTGTAGAGAGTAGGCCCCAGACTTCAGCAGTTAGAGGTTGAGGCTGAGGGGGAGCATCTAGTTCTAGCAGTTGCTAGAATTGCGCTTATGCACTGATAGGTCATCAGGATTAAGAGTCATCGCTAGATGTTTTTACAGGTACATTGAGTGTTTGTTCACACCTTATTTATGCTTTGATAGATCCAGGATCCACATTATCATAGGTTACCCTATCTATTACTGGGAAGTTATGTATAGTACCAAAGTTATTGCAGTGACTTTTTGTTGTGTCTACCGCTGTTGGAGACTCTATTATTGCTAGGAGGGTTTATCGAGGTTGTACGGTAGAGATAGTTAGCCGTCCAACCTTTACCAACCTGATAGAGTTAGAGATGCTTGACTTTGATATAATTATGGGCATGGATTGACTGGCACCTTGTTATGCTAGTGTTGACTATTGGGAAAATATTGTTAGATTCCACTTTCTAGGGGAAGTAGTTCGGGAGTTGAAGGGTAATGCAGCAACCCTAAAAGGTAGGTTTATTTTCTATCATAATGCAATGAAATTGATCGCCAAAGGCTGTATTTATCATATTGTCTGAGTTCAAGATATTAATGTTGAACCACCTACTCTTTAGTCTATTCCAGTGGTTAAAGAGTTCCGAGATGTGTTCCCAAATGAGATTCCTAGTATTTCCCTAGAGCGTGAGATTAACTTTGCTATTGATATGCTGTCAGGTATTCAGCTGATTTTTATTCCTCCTTATAGAAAGGCTCCAACTGAGCTGAAAGAGTTAAAGGAGAAATTGAAGGACTTGCTTGAAAAGGCTTTATCAGGACTAGTGCTTCACCTTGGAGTGCACCAGTATTGTTTGTAAAAAAATAAAATGTGGCTCACTAAGAATGTGTATAGAATATCGGCAACTGAACAAGGTGACTATTAAGAATAAGTACCCGCTGCTAAGGATTGATGACTTATTTGAACAGCTTTAGGGTGCCAAATGTTTCTCAAAGATTGATTTATGTTCAGGGTACCACCAGGTACGAGTTCGAGAAAGTGATATTCCAAAGATAGCCTTCAGGACTAGATATAGCCATTTTTAGTTTCTTGTGATGTCTTTCGGGTTAACGAATGCCCCATCAGTATATATGGACCTGATGAATAGTATATTTAGGCCAATTTTAGAGTAGTTTGTCATCATGTTTATTGATGATATTTTGGTATATTTGCGGTCAGAGGCTGAGCATAATGACCATCTTTGTGCAATGCTTCAGGTACTTCTAGATCAGAGATTGTATGCTAAGCTTTCAAAGTATGAGTTCTGGTTGCATTTGGTGGCCTTTTTAGGCCATATTATATCAGATGCTAGTATTCAAGTAGATTCCCATGAGATTGAGGCCGTGATGACTTGGCCTAGGCCTATGACCCCGATAGAAGTTCATAGCTTTTTGGGGTTAGCAGGGTATTATAGAAGGTTTATGGAAGGATTCTCTTCACTTTCAGCACCCTTGACGAAGCTGACTCAAAAGGCAGCTAAGTTTTAGTGGACTGCAGCCTGCGAGCAGAGTTTCCATGAGCTGAAATATAGATTGACTTCAACACCAAATCTGACCTTACCAGAGGGTCTAGAGGGTTATGGGTGTATTGTGACACTTCAGGCATGGGGCTAGGTTTTTTTAATAAATACAATATTGAAAGGTAATTGCTTATGCTTCTAGACAGTTAAAAAGTCATGAGAAGAACTATCCGACCCATGATCTAGAGTTGGCTGCAGTTATTCATGCCCTAAAGATTTGGAGGCATTACTTGTATGGAGGTCATGTTGATATTTATACATACCATAAAAGCATCCAGTGTATTGTTAGACAGAAAGAGTTAAACCTGCGACAACACCGATGTCTTGAATTGCTGAAAGACTATGATGTGGATATATTATATCATCCAGGGAAAGACAACATAGTAGCGAATGCCCTCAGTCGTAAGTCTATGGCTAGTCTATCATATTTAGGAGGTGAGAAACGAGAGATAGCTCAAGAGCTCCATCAGCTAGCTAGTTTGGGGGTTAGATTATTAAACTCCCATGATACTGGGGTCACCGTTCAGGACACAACTATATCATCTTTAGTTGTCGAGGTAAAGGCAGAGCAGTACGATGATCCCAATGTAAAGCAGCTTAGAGGCAACGCTCAGCAATGAGAGTCTTTAGCTGTTGATATAGCAAGAGATAAAGTTTTTAGATATAGAGATCGACTATGTGTTTTGGATGTTGCAGGGCTTTGACATCAGATTATAGATGAGGCACACCATTCTCGCTACTCTATTTACCCCAGATCCACAAAGATGTATCATGATATTAACGAGATTTATTTGTGATCAGGAATGAAAAGGGACATAGCTGAGTTTGTGGAATAGATCCCCAATTATCAGCACGTAAAGGTAAAGCATCAGAAGCCCAGTGGGCTAACTCAGGAGAAGCTATTCCATTGTGGAAGTAGGAGTCAATAAATATGGATTTTATCATAGGTTTACCTCGTTCACAATGAAAGTTTGATTCTATTTGGGTGATTGTTGATAGGGTGACAAAATCAGCCCATTTATTGCCTGTTAGGACCACATTCTTGGCTGAAGACTATGTGGGGTTATATATTAGAGAAATAGTCAAACAACATGATATCCCATTATCGATTATTTCAGATCGAGGGGCTCCGTTTACATCACATTTCTGTAGATCCTTCTAGAAAGGTATGGGTACTTAGGTTAATCTTAGTACAACTTTTCATCCTCAGATTGATGTACAAGCCGAATGTATGATCCAGATGCTTGAGGATATGTTATAGGCGTGTGTGCTAAATTTTAGGGGGAATTAGGATGATCACTTGTCGCTTATTGAGTTTGCTTATTATAACAGTTATCACTCCAGCATTGGTATGGCACCATATGAGGCTTTATATGGGTAGAAATGTCGATCCCCTCTTGGTTGGTTTGAGGTTGGAGAGTTGGGGTTACTTGGACTTAATATAGTGTAGCAGTTCGTGGAAAAGGTTAAGCTAATTAGGAAGCGATTATTAACAACTCATAGCCTCCAAAAATCATATTTTGATGTTAGGCTATGAGACCTAGAGTTCAATGTTGATGACTGGGTCTTTTTGAAAGTTTCTCCTATGAACGACGTTATGCGATTTGGTAGGAAGGGTAAGATGAGCCCTCGATATATTGGGCTTTACCATATCTTGTGATAGATAGAAAGAGTTTCTTACCAGCAACCCTTGCCTCTAGAATAAGAAGCAGTGCACCCGGTCTTTCATGTTTCTATGTTACGAAAGTGTATTAAAGACCCAACACATATAGTACTGACAACTGATGTTCCAATTTCAGAGGAACTATCTTATGAAGAAGTGCTTGATGCTATAGTAGACACCATATTAGAAGATTATGGAATAAGGATATAGCTTCAGTGAAAGTGGTATGGCGGAACCATAATATCAAATAGATGACGCGGGAAGCTGAAGAGGAAATGAAGACCATATATCCCCACGTGTTCACCCCTTTAAATGATATTCAGAACCAACATATAATAAACCTGCATTTGAGTACTGGAGGTACGTTAATTTTACATTATGTGTTCTTATGTTGTTCCCAGTGATGCCATGCCCATTATTATCATTCATGGATGAATATCCCTAAGGAAGGAGGATGTAACACCCCACATTTTTTAACGTTGGATCAAATCATGCCTTTCAGATAATACTAAGAGTACCTTACATGTTATGAAGGATGTTTTATGACGTATTTTAAATTCACAATGGTCATATGTTATGTTTTGAAGTCAAGCAAGTTGCAAAATAAAATTCGGAAAAAGTTATTGTAAATTCCTTTAGGGAATTCTCTTAAAATTTGGGTGAAATGTATTGATGGGTTTCTCCCAATATATAAAGAATTAGTTGACCCACAACCTACCAAAGTGACGGTCTACGAGTCTAGTTTTCAACACATAAAACTGTTTGTTCATACGACTTTGGAATAGGGAGCTATTAGCATTTTTGTAAGGCTGCACCAGCAGGTACGTCAAGGTGGGCCGAATTCGGTGGAATGGATATATATTGATATTTTAGCCAAGAAAAAATTACTCCCTAAAGTTTTCCAACTAGAGCTTAAGGGCTTCACAAAAGTTGTTCTACACGTTATGCTCATCGTCTTGACGTTGTTTTCTCCGTGTTTTGTGTGGTGCTTCCCTTTTGGGGTGTGGACATCAAGATTTCCAGGGGATTATTGATATTGGGAAGTAGTTATGGAGTTGTATTGGTAATGTAAGGATCCCGTACACTTATCTATTTGTTAAAACGAAATTCTAAGCTTCTAGTTATGAAAAGTCATACTTGCCGATGACTTGTAGTATTTTTTTGTTAGTTTTTGCTTCATTTGTTGTTACTGCAAGGAGACTGGTTGTTTAGCATTGGAATTCAGTTCCTTTTGTCAAGGAAACGTCCCCTCTATGACCCTTCTTCATAATTACATGTTCTAGTAACGTTTTTACAGCTTTCCGACCACAAAGTGGTGGTTTGAAAATCATGGCTTTGGGCAGCCCCTTTATCTTATTACGTTTGGTTATTGTTGTTGCGTACTGATGGTGTTAAGGTTCTTGAGGGATTAGGGGGTTTATGTGATTCTTATTGGAGTCGCGTATGATAGTTATTAGATTGAACAACATCAAGTACGCCTTGTTATATAGCCTCGGGAGCCCGTCGCTCCTTCAACATGTTATTGGAATATCTTCATTGGATATAGCTGTTGTTTATTATTCTTATTGGCCTAATTTTATGCTTTTGACTTGGATGGTCACGAGTGTGGCATTAACACCTTATCGATTGGATTTGGCTCATTCTTGCAGCCTTATTGATTCGTGCACTTGTTGCTTTACCTTTGGTTGGTCAAGCTTCCTAGAGACACCTTGGGGTGTTCAGTTAAAAGGTATGTTAAAATTTCCTTTTCATTTTATGGCATGACATTTTAGGCCAAAGCTTTTATAGCATCTATAACGTTGTTATTCAACTTGTTGATAAGTCGGTAATCTACCAACTTATTGAGCCTTTATCCATGAATTATTGCTATGTTTTGAATAGATTTATAGGTTCTTATGGACTTTATTGATGTCTATGCAGGTACTTGTGAGCAATGATGGAAAACAAGGTAATGGAACCAAAAAGAGCGTAAAAGGAGTGAAGTGTGAAGTGATCGCAAAAAGACAAAGAATCTTCCTTGAGATGCCCGCTTGTGTGATACGCACAAGCCATGGTGCGTTCTGCACCTCCCACCGCATGAAGCTTTGGATTTCCTGAAGGATCTATCACGGGGTGCGGTCGCTTTGCGATACACACAACTCATCGTGCGAACCACACCCCCTTCGCATGACGTCTGTCAAGTTGGCTGAGTCACTCATTCAGATGAAGAAGGTGTACAACACGCACATCACGATGTGTGAATCGCACATCGCACTGTACACCATCCGTAGGGCAATTTTGTCTAGAAAATTAGTGATGTTTTGTAAAAGTATAAAAGGCCAATTTAGGCACAATTGTAAATAACATTCTTCAGTCGTAATTATTCTGAAGAGCTTTACCTTTGAGAACAAGTTTTCCTCTCCAAGAAGAAGAGGGTTTCAATCTATTCTCTCTTCCAAATCTTGATTAACCATTTGTGTACTCAAATTGAGCTTAGAACTTGAGATTAAGCTTGAATGAAGAGGAATTTGACTTACCCACTTGTTATATCTCTTTCCTTTAGCATGAGTGGCTAATTTCATTTGTCTAGGGATGTGTTGATAATGGTTGCTTGACAAATGGGTGTGGGTGTTGTTAATTCTCACTTATAATTGCTTATTTGACATGGGTCTAGTAGTTTCACCAAGTTTAAATCCTAAAATTGGTGGTTTCAAACATTAATTTTCATTACTTGACTATGTTGTTGCTTGAAAGAGAATTTCATGGTTTTGGTTGTAAGATTACTAGTGGGAACTTGGGACTCCATTTAGATTTAAGGCTAGAAATAGCTCATATCGACGGAATCAACCACTTAAGGGTATAAGCTAGAGATAGTGTGACCTCCCCAAGATAGATATTGATTTCTTATTGATTTAACCGATGATGCTCTAACAGGGATTATCGGATATATGGTTGTTGATCGAGAGATAAACAACCATACTCATGACCAATGCTACTTGTGTCAAGAAGAGAGAATAAATGTGAATTGATAATCACCCTATCCCATATTAAAGCCCCACTGGATTCACATCCCTAGTCGCCCACTCAATTTGGTACACCCGCTTTACTCATTTGCTTTAAGTAATTTTAGTGACAGTATCCCAATTCCCTAACCTTTTACTTTCGTGTTTTAAGCATTTACTCTCCTTCTGAACTCATTTTGATACAATATTCATATAGCTAGCATCAAGTCTCTGTAGGTATGACTCGACACCTGTTGGGTACTTATAAATGTGTTTTGCTTGATTATCGTCGTGCCTCCATACTTGAGGAGTACAATTTGAGCGTTTATCAAAAATAGCGTCGTTGCCGGGGACTTGAATTGATAACTATTTTTGAATGTTGATTTGAAATCACTTTGAGAGTACTTGTTTCTTTTACTTTTATTTGTTATTTGTGTTGTGATTGAGCAGGCTAGCCTATGAATGAGGCCGACGACAACGAGAGCGTTGATGACTTCATGGAGGCCGATGAGGCTGAGCCTATGATGCAAAGGGGTGTGGGTGCAATCGGCCTACCCCCCAATATGGGAAATGTTGTCTTTCACATGACTAGCAGCTTACTCGACTTAATCCAAATGAAGGGCCTATTTGGTGGAGCAGCACATGAAGATTCCAATCGGCATATCCAAAATTTTGTGGAGATTTGCCAACTATTCATGTTTCAAAATATCTCCCAAGAGTCCATCCGATTAAGCCTATTCCCTTTTTCCTTGATGGGGGAAGCCACGACGTGGTTGGAAGAGTTGTGGGATGATTCTATCACATATTGGGCCGAGTTGATTGATGCATTTACATCGAGATTCTTTCCTCCATCTCGAATGATGAATCTAAGAGATGAGATTACCAACTTTAGGCAACTCTCGGATGAGACTCTACATGAGGTTTGGTTAAGGTTCAAAAAGAAGCTTCACTTGTGTCCGAACTATGAGTTGTCGAACAACATATTGCTACAAAGATTCTATCGGTCGTTGAACTCTCTAAATATGTCGGTGTTGACAACCTTAGAGGTGGCACCTTCATGGACTTAGAATTTCCCATTGCCTCGACTTTGTTAGAGCGAATGACCAAAACCAACCAAGCGTGGCATATGAGAGAAGTGAATGTGCCAACTTTGGGAATGCCCTCATCCATCTTGACCAATGAAATGAAAAAAAATATGAGAAGAGGGATGAGTAAATGGCCAAGATGATGACAGTAATTGACTTGATGGCCAAGCATGTAATGGGAGTAGGTGGTGCGAAAGTGGTAAATGATGTGAGTACACTGGAAATCAAAGAGAGTGATGATGAGCTGATGACAGTTGTTGATGGTAAACTACGCTTTGTGTCAGCGGGTTCTCATCCCGGGTATTATCTCCTGAGGGAAGAGAACCAAGGTTGGATACGAGATAAAGAAAGGGACGGAAATTGGAAGGATAGAGACAATGATGGTGATCGTTTTAATCACCAGAGCTTAAATCTCTATATACCTCTGAACAAATCAGACTCTCTCTACCAACCGGGCACAAGAAACCCCGGTCATTCCAAGCTAGAGGACATGTTATTCTTGGTTCTCAAGAAGGTTGATACGACAAATACTGGAGTGAGTGAGCTAAGGAGTGAAGTTTCAACATTTCATTAAACCATGAGCTCTCACTCAGCCTCGATCAAGCATCTTGAGGCTCAAATGAACCACCTTTTAAGCCAAATAAATCCGAGGATGAAGGGGACGTTGCCCAGCGATACCATCACCAATCGAAAGAACGAGTGATTTGAGGTAGCATCGTCGAGCTGCGACATTAAATCAAGCGCTGGTTGGGAGGCAACCCAAGTTTCTTTACTTTGTTTTTGGTTATATTTTGTCATTTTTGGTGTGTTTGTTAGGAATACATGGAGTACAAACACGGACAAGTGAAAACATGGGCTGTGCGGAGGATTGTGCGGACCACACAAGAAATTGTGTGTGTCGCACAACTCACCGCATGCCAAAATAGAGTGCCTGGAAGGAAGTTGAAAAATTAGAGGTGATGTGCACTGGGCCGTACGGTTTGCACAAGCCCATGTGCGTGTCACACCTCTATCGCATGGCAAACCAGAAGCCTGGGCAAACCCGGGGAGAAAAAGGTGATATGTGAATGACATGCAGTCCGAACAAGGGCTTGTGCGAATAACACGTCGTAGCGCACAAAAGGTAAATTTTAATTTTAATTGACCTAACCCATTGAACGACCTGACCCGGAGATGACCCGGCCAACTTTTCTTCTTGTTTCTCTTTTAAAAACCGCCACCCACCTTCTCCTTCACCATATTATCTCCAAACTCTAAAAACTCTCTCCCAAAACCTCCCAAAAATCTCTCTACTTCTCCTAAAATCTTCTGCTTCTGCCCCACAAACGCCACAACCGACCCTCTGTGCCGCCGTTGTTGCCTCTCCGATCGAGTTGATTGGGTCACCATTGTTGCTTCCCAAAAGCATCAATTTTCACTTCTCTCTACCAAATCTTCACTTGTAATAAGTTTCCCGACGTTAAATACTAGTTTTTATGAAGGTTGGGAGCTCATATTGTGAAGCATGCTTAGTAGAATTTCCATGTTGATTTTGGGTGAGATCCAAAAATTTTGGGTCCCCAATTTTGAGTTGTATTGATAATTTTGCTTATTTTCAACTTGGTAGAACTTGAATTTCTTTAATGCATGTTGATTGGTAGTGAATTTTGGCCTTGAAATCTGTGTTTGGGGTGAAGTCTGAGTAACCCACTTGTGATTGACGAATGGTTTGGTTCGATGATATATTGGGTGACGTCTATCTTAAGGGAAAACCGTCATTAGTCATGAGATTTTTTTGAAAATTGGTTATTGTGGCTGAATTTTTACTAATTGTATATCCATGATTCCTTGTTGAAAACTTTTCTTTGGGGGTATGATCTTGTGCGGGGAGGGGTTAATTGTTGCTAAGTTTGTTGGTGCCCAATGTTGCAAGTAAAGTCTTGATGTTCCCGATAATAGATGGGGTAACGTCCATCTTAAGGGAAGTTGTTAAGTCCTTTTCTTGCTTGATGTTGTCAATAGAAATCTGGAGAAGTCTGAGTACCCGGATGTTTATGGTCATGATATCCCTTGCCCCTTTCTTTAACTATTGTTGGTTTGTTGCGTGGTGCGAAGTGCCTAAGTACATGTTGCTCTACGGATCACATGCGTAATATACAAGAACACAAGGAATCAAAAATTCCAGTTGTTCCTTTGTGTATTACGCATGTGATACATAGATCTTGATGTGCGGGTCGCACAAAGCATTGCACCATGTTAAAAAAGATAGTCAGTTCACTATTTCGAGGGGCGAAGCATAGTGCGACACTGATGAACGCTCAAATCATGCTCTCCAATTAGTAGGCCACGACGATCGTGCAACAAAACATAATTTATAAACCCAACGGATATCTGGGTCGTACCCAAGGGACTTGACTTAGCCAACTAGAGATTGTATGAGTTGATTTCAAGGCGAGATTAATTGCTTAAATAAAAAGTAAAAGGATGGAAGGGAATCGGGAAAGTTGTCACTACTAACACAATTTAACAAAAAGCAATAAAACTAAAGATGGGTGTACCAAGTGATTTAGAAGACTAGGGATGCATATCCAATGAGGCATTAGCTATAGGATGGGGTAATCATTCTATTGACATGAATAGAGTTGGTCATAGGTGTGAAATGCTATCTTTCGATCAACATCCACATTTCCGATGATTTCAGCTAGAACATTATTGGTGTGATAATCAGTCAACAAACATTAGCTTGGGGAGGTCGTCCTATTTCTAGCTCAGACCCTTAAATGGTAGATTCCTGCGATTAGAGCTATTTGTAGCCTCCAATCTAAATGGATTCCCAAGTACCCACTAGCAATTTCACATCCACAACTATGAAATTCTCTCCCGAGCAATCACATAGCTAAGTAATGTAAATTAATATTTGCAAAAACCAATTTTAGAATTAAAACTTGGTGAAATTACTAGACCCATGTCAAATAGACAATTATAAAGGTGAATTAACAACACCCACACCCATTAGCTAAGCACCCATCATCAATACACCCCTAAACAAGAGAATTTAGCCACTCATAGTAGGAGAAGAATAGATACCATCTGGATAAGTCAAATTCCCATCCATTATAACTGAATCTCAAGTTCTAGAATAAAATTAGGAACACAAATTGTTAACCAAGAGATTTGGATTGAAACTCTCTTCTCAATGGAGGTGGAAAATTGTTTACAAAGCAAAAACTATTCTCTAACAATTAGGTCTGAAGTATTGTATATACAAATTAAGCCTAAAATAGCCTTTTATATGTTCCCAAGTCATCACATAAAATTAGGACAAGTTTTCCATTCGACAAGTGTGCGACGCGATGCGCGGTTTGCAAGTCGCGATGTGCGCGTCGCTCACCTGCTTCTACTCGACCAGTGACTTCAGCTGAAATTGTGAACTTCGTGCGAAGGTCGTGCATTTCACACCATGAGATGTGCGCATCACATAGCGACCACACTTCTTAGCAAAATCTTCAACAAATTTTGTGGCTTCATGCGGAGGAAGTGCGAACCGCACCTCAGCTTGTGCGTGTCGCACAGCCACCGCATCTTGGTTTAGATTCTTCAGCTTTTCTCAACTCTTCACACTTAGCTCTTTTTTGGCTCTTTTTGGGGTCCATATCCTTTTTCTTCATCTTCTATCAAAAGTACCTGTATAGACATCAATAAAGGCCATAAGAACCTCTAAATTAATTCAAAACATAGCAAAAATTCATGGATATAGGCTCAATAAGTTGGTAGATTATCGACTTATCAAACCCCCAAACTTGAACTATTGCTTGTCCTCAAGCAAGATACTCACAAGGCAAGGAATGAATTATGCTAAGGCTCAATCAAGGCACAAAATACCTATGCTAAGGCTCAATCAAGGCACAAAAGACTACTCTACACTAAAAATTTAAGAAAAAGAAACAAACAAAAGACTCAAACAAAGGACTCAACTACTATGCTCATCTCAATTTGTACCACCACAAACTCAAGGCAATTGGTCATTTCAAAACCTTTTTCAAAAGGACATCATTTCTTATTTAAAATCAAGGGAATTTGCCATTCAAAACAAGACATTTAAGCTTCTCAAGTCATTGGCATAGACCGTAAGGGTTTGCCTCGAGATTCGCCATACAACTTGTCTCATTCATTCCCCTCAATTGAAATAGAGTGTAATTACCCTTCCGGTCATTTCCACGTATAAGTTTTGAAGTCAAGCAAATCGACAAAAGTTATCGTAAGTTCTTTAACAAATTTCCTGAACTTTGGGTAAAATGCCTCTGGGCTTTACTCCCAATATATAATAAGTTAGAAGTCCCCCAAAATACCAAATCGAAGGTCTACGAGTCTAGTTTCCAACGCACAAAACCTCACGTCCAACTGATCTCGGAGTAAAAGGTTATGACTGTTTTACCGCGGACTGTCTGGCAGAAAACGGGTTACGAATCGGGTCGCGAACAGGGTTGGGTTAAACTCGATTTAAGCCTCAACTTCACGTTTTAAAATGCCATTTCAGTTCCGAAACAGTGATAAAACATAAGGAAGGATCCCGAGAGAATTCTTGAGTATCAAAATCGTGCGTTGGTGAATTACGAGCCTAAGCTTAAGAATTTTATTAGCATCGTGCGTGTATTTGAAAATATTTTATTTAAAAGTTGAATTTGGTAAAAAATTATATTATTATTGCCTTTTCAAATATTTTAAAGGTTTATGAAAAATATTTTATTACGATATAATTGTATATGTATTTATTTTATAAAGTTTTTATACATTGTAATATTTTAACGGAGATAGTAAATTTAGCTATGTTGAAAATTATTATTATAATATAGTAGGTTTTGTTTGAAATAATTTTCTATGAATTATGGTATATTTAAAATATTATATTTATTTTACCACGAGCTTACGCAATACCCGAATATATATATAACGAGATAAATATTATTATGGTGGCACCACCACTTCCACGTGGAAGTGGTGGAGAAGTGCACAACATTTATTTGCACTAAATTATGACACCTAGATAGCCACTAATCCTTTCAATATGCTGCCACTTAGTATGGTTGTTTAATATATTAATGAGGTAGTATATATAATTAATGACATATTGGCCAAATTAGTGTATATACCCCAGCAAGCATGGATTATGCCATTCTTGCTTCACCTTCCCTTTTGTATTTTCAAACAATATTGCGGTATAACATATAGCAAGTTCTTATGTATTTTTAACGTTATATTTGATCGGCCGAAAGCAATAGATTATCTACGTCAAATTATTTAAGCCCGAGTTTGAGTTTGATTTCGTGTTGGGGATTTTTCGGAGAGGTTCAAGCTTGTCATCGGACGACAGGTAGGTTACGGTTTATTTTCCCTAGACTCCGCATATATAGAATAAAATTGTATCAATGGGCATCCTTGGGTTGGTTATTAGGTTGGTACCACAGACCTCGACCGCTTTATTCATGTCCGCCTACTTTTGTTCCTCCGTTGCTTGTAGTATTTGATGATATATTTTATTTACCCTTGTGGTCCTGTGAGGCCTTGTTGACTCTGGAACATAGAAGGTGGGATTTTGGGAATGTCCACGAGTCCCGGGCATAGAATTATCCTTCTAGGCTGGTTATGCTTGCTGAGTAGCTGTGGGCCTGTGCAGGGTCGATAGGTTGATTGTGAGCTGCTGGGTAGCTATTGTGTGTGATCATACCATTTCCATGCTTATAAAGAGGTTTTATCCATGTTTTACTATGGTTTTGGCTTCGGGCCTACTGGCACCATTTTCTAAACCTTGCATGGCCCGGGGGGCCCATTTTTGATGGAAATAATTTTGAAATGGTTTGATTTAACTTGTGAATATTTTTGGGCAAGAAAGTAAAATTATGTTTAAAATCATCAGTTTTACGATTACCGCTAGACTCGGCAGGGCCGGGGTGCTAGTTGAGTTTTCTTGTTACTTGAGATGATTTTTAGCCTCGGTCGGACCGAGCACCTGAGATGACTTTTTACTGTTTAGACCCGGTTATTCCCGGGCACCCTTGGAGGGGTTTTTGAGACATTTTCCTACTACTTTAGACCTAGACAGGGTCTGGGCATTGCATATTCGAGACTGGGTCTCTATCCTGATACTGGACTTGCTTCCGGACGACATGTTCTGATACTGAGTTTTAGTATGGGATCTGGGACCTCCATGGACCTTGCCATCCGGGCCAGAGGCTACGGGCTGCGTGTGCCGGAGGAGGGGTATACGGTGGAGTAGAGGTATACGGGTAGTGTCCTTCCATGGAACCTACCTGCTGGGCCGGATCGACGCCGGAGGAGGTACATACAGAGATACCATTTCATTTGAGATCTTCATGCATCATATCATTCATTGTTTGAGGCTCCACCCTTGTTTGTTGTTTACTGATTGTACGCTCCGGTAGTATGGGATGTCGAAGGGTTTGTTTTCACTTGTTTGTGTTCCTCGGTTGTATGGGCGGCCGGGGGACTGTAGGTAGAATTTGCTATTTACTTACAGAATTGTTCCCTGTTCCGGTTAAGTATGAAATTGGTTACTGCTAGACTGTTAGTTTATGGATCTGAGATTGATATGATTAGTTGAGTTTGATTCATGTCCCTGAGCATGCCTATCACTACTCTTTCTCTCTTCTTCTTAAACTTGAGGTTACCGGTATACCGTCCATTTCGTAAACTTATTTTGTATACACTGTTATTGCAAGGACCCCAGGTGCGTTGTTTCTTACTTTCACCTGTGCCTATGGTGTGTATATTCTGCTTACTAGCCTCACATGTGGTTCTGTTGATTTCCCTCTGGGCTAGTTCCTGTGTACCTTTCGTTGATTTCTGTGACTGCTTGCTTCTATTCTGTCTATTACTACACTTTTATCTTATATGTGCCCAGTCGGCCTATGATACCTACTGGGTACCTTATGCTTCGTATTTGGTGCTCACCCCTACCCCCTGCATCTTTGGGTGCAGATCCTAGCGTGGGCCATCGCCGTTAGATCACTGTGATTCGTGCTTGGAGATCTGTTGGGGACTACTTCAGACTGAGGGTGAGCTCTTGGCGATCGGAGCTTAGCTTTAGTTTATCTTTTGCTTCATGTACTCTATTACCATTCAGAGACATCTGTATATATAGTTTTGGTTTATTTGCACTCCATGTATGTAGTTTGGCTCTGTACTATGATACCAGGTCTTGGGGTTTAGTTTAGTTTCCGCATATGTATATATCTATATTCCTTTTATCCGTTCTCTTCGTCTTGCTCCCTTATTTGTTAGATAGTAGCCCATTGCTAACTGTTCTGGGCTACGGGGATTGGTTCACCTACCGGGGGTTGTAGGTGCCATCATGACTGAGAAATTGGGTCGTGACAACTTGGTATCAGAGCTTTAGGTTCACCGGTGTCATCGGTATAGGAGTCAATGTCTAGTAGAGTCCTGCGGATCGGGGCGGAGACGTCTGTACTCAATCTTTAGGAGGCTATAGTGACATTTTAGGAAATTTGACTCTTTTATTGCTTCTGTGTCGTGCGTGGAACCCTTGAAGTTTCTGGAAATATCATTTGTTCTACTTCATCCTTCCGCAGATGGTTCGTACGAGATCATCGGCATCACGCGAAGATGAGCCTCCCACTCCAGCTAGGGGTCGAGGACGCCCTCGATCAGTGGCACCTACTAGAGCTGCTAGGGTGGAGATAGAGCCCGAGTAGCATATGGATCAGGGGGCATCCTAGGTACCACCAGCTCCAGTACCAGCCCCAGTGCCCACTTCTGTGCCAGCTCCAGCCGCAGCTCAGTCTCTAGATATTCGGGGATTACTATTACAGCTTTTGGGTGTGATTGGAGAGCGGCCTTCTGAGGTAGCGCAGACATCCGCTCAGGGGGCAGCCCTGGGTGCACAGAGATCAGGAGCGCAGCCGGATACTATGGCTCCCCGTGCGGAGGTCATTCTGTTTCCATCTGTTGCACAACCTCTTGCTCCTCGCCCAGTTATGACAGAGTCAGAGCAAAAGGCGTTGGGTAGGTTTTTGAGGTTAGCACCTCCGAGGTTTGCGGGTACTTCTGGACAAGATCCACATGACTTTATTACTACCTGTGAGGGGATGTTGCATCATTTGGGTTTGTTAGACACTCACGGGGTTGGTTATACTACCTATCAGTTGGAGGGCCCAGCGAAGTTATGGTGGAGGGCCCAGGTTGCTTGTAGACCACCGTCGTCACCTTCTTTGACCTGGTCTGAGTTTTATGAGGCCTTTATGGCCAAGTTCTTACCCCAGAGTGATCGGGAGTGTCGCAGGAGCAGTTTACTCACCTTGTACAGGGGTCTACGACTATCTCGGAGTATGAGACCCGCTTTTCATCAGCTAGCACCGTTCGGAGCTATGATCATTCCTACCGAGGCAGATAGGATTCGCAGATTTGTATGGGGTTTGAGGCCAGAGATCAGGCAGCCAGCTAAGATATTGGTTGCCAGTGGTCGGTCATTTCAGGCTATCGTAGACTATGCCCGCACTGTGGAGGACTTACAGCGACATGATCAGGGGTCCAGAGATAAGAGGCCTCGACATCAGGGTGTCTATAGTGGTTCCAGATATGGTGGTAGAAGTCCTGGCCAGTGGAGCCGGAGTTATCATCCATAGCAGTACCAGGGTCAGTCCAGCCGACCAGTCCAGGCTTCCCTTCAGACTTTCGGTAGTACCCAGTTCGAGCAGGGTCAGGGCAGCCATTAGGGTTATGGCGGCCAACCTTCGAGGGGTACAGTTTCTGGGGCATCAGGCCGTGGTGGTTATGCGGGATCTGCTGGTTCATCTCGACCGAGTAGGCCGCCAGGGGCTTGTTTTACTTGTGGTGTGATCGGTCATTTTTCTAGAGATTGCCCTCAGCGGGTACAGTTTAGTTGGCCGAGCCTTTACGAGTAGTTCAGCCCCCAGCTAGAGGGGGTGGTCGTCAGAGTAGAGGTGGTGCTCCACGCGGCAGAGCAGGTGGTAGGGATGGCAGTCGGGCAGGTGGAGGTCGTCGTCAGTTTTACGCGGTCTATAATAGACCAGAGGCAGAGGCCTCAGATGCTGTGATTACAGGTACGATTTCTGTGTGCCATCAGCCTGCTATGGCTTTATTTGATCCTGGATCCACTTGTTCATATGTATCTGCCTACTTTGTGCTTTGTTTGGGGTTGGCTAGTGAGCCATTATCTGTTCCTGTTTCTGTTTCGACCCCAGTAGGAGATTCTTTAGTAGTGGATTGGATTGTGAGATCCTGTATGTTATCTGTTGGTGATTCAGAGACTTGGGGTGATTTGATGATTCTAGATATGCTAGATTTTGATGTGATACTGGGCATGGACTGGTTATCCCCTCACCGTGTGGTTTTGGATTGTTATGCCAAGACCATTACCATAGCTGTGCCCGGTGTATCCCCGGTTGTGTGGCAGTGTTCTGTTAGCCATGCACCATCTGGGATCATCTCTTGTCTTCGAGCTAGGAAGTTGATCTCCCGTGGGTGTTTAGCTTATCTAGCATATGTCCGAGATATTAGTGCTGACCCTACTTCTCCTGAGTCTGTTCCTGTGGTTAGAGACTTTCTCGATGTGTTTCCTACCGACCTGCCAGGCCTTCCACCTGAGAGAGATATTGATTTTGCTATTGAGTTAGAGCCGGGCACTAGGCCCATTTCTATTTCTCCTTACCGTATGGCTCCTGCTGAGTTGAGGGAGCTTAAGGAGCAGCTCCAGGATCTGTTAGGCTAATTTAGACCTAAGTGTGTTCATCGTGGGGTTGCCTCTTGTTCTCTTCTTGAGAGAAAGGATGGGGTCGATGCGCATAGTTAATTGTTCATGCGCATGCGAATAGGGTGACAGTGAAGAATTAGGTATTCGATGCCGAGGATTGATGATATGTTTTGACCAGCTTTGGGGTTTCGTCGTGTTTTCGAAGATTGATTTGAGGTCGCTACCATGCAGTTGAGGATTAGGCGCGGTGGACAATCCTAAGAAAAGCATTCAAGGATCCGTTAATGGACATTAATGAGTTCCTGGTGATGTCTTTTGGGTTGACTAATGCCCCCACAGCCTTTATGAACTTGATGCACAGGGTTCTTGGCCCGTATTTGGACTCATTTGTGATAGTTTTTATAGACGACATCTTGGTATACTCGCGTAGTAGAAATGAGCATGAGCAGCACTTGAGGGTTATACTCCAGACTTTGAGAGATCATTGGCTTTATGCCAAGTTCTCAAAGTGTGAGTTTTGGCTTGAGTCAGTTGCATTCCTAGGGCACGTGGTGTCTAAGGATAGGATTAGGTTGATCCGGGAAAGATTTCAGCAGTTTGTGAGTGGCCTAGACCTACTACTGTTACTGAGGTTTGCAGTTTTATTGGGTTAGCGAGTTACTACAGACGGTTCGTTGAGGGATTTTCTTCCATAGCAGCACCCTTGACTATGCTGACTAGGAAGGATGTCCCATTTCAGTGGTCGGATCAGTGTGAGGATAGCTTTCAGAGGCTTAAGGCCTTATTGACTTTCAGCTCCGATTTTGGACTTTGCCAGTTGAGGGTCAGAGCTTTCTCCGTGTATTGTTGATGCTTCTGGCGGTTGGTCTTGGTTGTGTGTTGATGCAGCTGGGTCGAGTAATAGCATATGCGTCGAGGCAGCTGAAGATTCACGAGCGCAACTACCCCACTCATGACTTAGAGTTGGTGGCGGTAGTTTTCGCGCTCAAGATCTGGAGGCATTATTTATATGGAGTTCACTGTGATATCTTCACCGATCACCATAGTCTTCAGTATATCACGAGTCAGCGAGAGTTGAACTCGAGACAGAGGAGATGAATAGAGTTACAGAAGGACTATGACTTCACTATTCTGTATCATCCGGGCAAGGCAAACGTGGTAGCGGATGCCTTGAGCCGGAAGGCAGTGAGTATGGGTAGCCTAGCTTTTCTTTCAGTTTCAGAGCGACCGTTGGCCTTGGACATCCAGGCCTTGGCTAAGCGTTTGGTTAGGCTTGACTTATCGGATCCTAGCAGAGTTCTCAGCCAGTGTTGCGGTTGTTCTACTTTGATTGATCAGATCTCAAGAGCAGTCTGTTTGAGGATCAGCAAGTTGTGTGACCTTCGTGCATTGGGTTTGTTTCCAGGGTGAGCGCCAGTCGGGTTACTCTAGATTCAGATGGGGTTCTGATGGCTTGATAGTCGCCTTTGTCTTCCAAGGGTTAGTGATTTGATTCAGTTGATACTTCATGAGGCACATTGTACTAGATACTCCATTCACCCTGGTACAGCAAAGATGTATAGAGACTTGAGGCAGCTTTACTGGTGGAGTGGTATGAAGAGGGATATAGCGGAGTTTGCATCTCGGTGCTTGAACTGTCAGCAGGTTAAGTTCGAGCACATGAGACCTGGTGGTTTGATGCAGCGACTTCCCATTCCTGAGTGGAAGTGGGAAGGGATTACTATGGACTTCGTTGTTGGTTTGCCTCCGACTTCCT